>CM076580.1:1431912627-1432287687 GCA_034641835.2 Pinus albicaulis
AAATAAGCAGATTTCATAAGAATCATTTTATTAATGATAAGTATAAAATTTTAAATTTAAATATTAAAAAAAAAACATTTTATTTTATATTATAAATTTAAAATGATAATATTGTATAAAATAAGCAGATTTCATAAGAATCATTTTATTAATGATAAGTATAAAATTTTAAATTTAAATATTAAAAAAAAAACATTTTATTTTATATTATAAATTTAAAAAATTATCTATTTAATTTTAATATTAAATTATATTTTTAATGGTTACTCAATTGTATAACACAGTGATATCTTTTTAAAATAAAAATTTCAAATCAATTAAGTACATGGACCTACAATATAATTGAGCATTTCAATTGAACAAATTAAATTTGAATTAAATTTTCTAAACAATAATAGTCCAGGAATCCCACCGACTTTCTCCACGCGTCTTTGAAAGTGATGGTCTTCGAGTGGCCACGTGGTGCGCATAAATCAATCACTTTTGAAAAAGACAAACGAAAGAGCTTGTCCCCCACTCACACAACTTTTTTAAAGGAACTTCCCAAGCAAGAGCGTTTAATTGGTCCAGTGGTATTCTTAAATCAATCACTTATGAAAAAAAGACGAGGGCAAAAGAGGCTGCCAGCACTCACATGTGAAGCATTTACTCTTTAATTGGCCACGCGGTCATCAAAAAGGCGTGCAATCACTTCGTTTCACGGCAAAGAAAGAAAGAAAGAATTTTTAATGTATTTAAGATTGAACTGTCAAAGATAAAGACAACGTACAAAATCTAGAGGATGGATGCTTGAAATGTGAACCATTAAAAATAAATCTCAATTCATGCCAAGATTACAATAATAATATATTACTTTAGCTTTACCATACCTAATTTTGTAATTGACATCTTAGTTTACCTTTATTATATTTAATTTTGTATTCGCTCTCTTTCTCACAAGAGTGTATCTCCGAAAGATTCGAAGTACCCATAAGCTTTTGAATTTGTCCCGTGTTTTCGTGGATTAATGAGAATTTATGATATGAGAAGGAAATATTTACACAACACAAAACACAAACTTCGAAAGGTCAGAAATTCTTAATTGGAATGAGCCTCGAACTTGCACTTGAACTTATGACAAAAGGTATAAATTTGATAATAAAACACATAGGTTGGTCACCTCATAATGGAAGGAGAATAAATGTATGGGACATCAAAAGCAGGTTTTTGAGAAACAAAGCATGACTTTAAAGCATTCCAAAGGTGGATGAAAGATCGAAACTATGTGCATCTATGGGACATATCTGAGTGGGATGAAAATAATGGTTTGAGGCAAAATTGGATCAACATTAAAGATGTAAAGGATTTAAGCTCCACCTACTTGTCTTTCATGTATGCACTAAAAGGCCATGCCTTTGTAGGCAAGTACTTTGTAGATGAAAAAGGATGGACTAAAGAGAACAAAGTCTTTTTTGTCAAAAAAATCTATAAACTAGAAAAGAATAGACTTGAAAACACTCATGCATGTACAATATCGAAATCAATAGCACGAAGATGGAATTCCCAGGGTAAATGCCTTTTGTTGCCTATTGGCGTATGGGAAAATCCTCATCTCTGGAAAATTAAAAAAGATAAATATAAATTGTCCCTCTAGATGTGCTTTATGTCAAAGCTCGAAAGAGAGCACCCCCCATTTGTTTATGGAATGCAACTATGCAAGAAATATTTGGGAGTCAGCCCTGGAAGAGCTCCAGATCTTCACGAATATACCTAAACACTGGACCTATATGTTTCAGATTTGGTACTTAGATTGTAATATAAACCCAACAAGGAAAAAGACCCTCAAAAGAGGTATCAATGCCCTCCCAAAATGCATCTATTGGAGAATCTAGCTGGCAAGAAACAAATCCATATTCAAGAACAAGTTTCTCCTAGCTCCTCCCTCTGTTGCAAAAGCGAAAGCTTTAATGTTCAATGCCCTATCTTCAATTGGAATTTTGGGCAATTGGGAGGAGAACCTCAACACTAGAGAGCTCAATTGCCTCCAAGGGCTCAAACCTAGAAGCACCATCAATATAGGAAGTTTTAATCCAAAATCCCCTCCAAGTTGGGAGCTAATACTAAATCAAATTGATCTAGAGAATTGGGAAACACAAAAGGGAAGTTACATATTATACTTCGATGGGGCTTCCAAAGGAAATCTCAACCCTTCTAGAGTAGGAGGCCTGATGAAAATCCTACTAGATGACTCTTTTTGTCATATTCCTAGGGTCTAGGCCATTTTACCAATATTGGAGTTGAGGCCTTATGATGCAAGCAAAACCCACTTTTCTTGCGATTATGACCCGAAGTCATTTATGTGAGTTGGATTCTCAAATCCTCCTGAATCTTCAGCCCAAACAACATGTCCTTTTTTTTAAATTTTTCTTGCAATTAATTTTGAATTTCTCGTGTTCTGCAATTCATATGTTGAATTTCATGTGATTTCATTTATGCCTGTGATTCTACCTAGGTGTAGAAATTAGTTGTTCAACTAGAAACTAAGCACATTCACAGAGTCATCTATGCTTTCAATACAAACAATCAATTTCCATATTCATATATAAACAAATTAATTTCCCATAAATGAATGCTTTGCCCCACAAATCCATCTCCCAATCTCTTTACAAGTGAGTGTAAAAAGGAATTTTATCCTTAAACATAGCATACTTGATTCTTGAATACAATAACGATTTACCATGTTATTTCCTCCATGGAAATGCCCTTTACTTTGAGATTTGATTCAACATTGGAACTTGATTTACAAGAGCATATAAAATAAACCATTGCTTGCCTTCAACGCACTTCTAATGGTGAATGACATCTCACACAATTATATTCTGAAATACTCCCACATTTAAACTCGCCTAAAATAAGGTTAGGAGGTAAGCGATAACACTACACATTCATTTCATATGAAGCTCGACTATGTAGGTCCCACCTCGAGGTCAGGGTCGAGGCTTGGGCTAACTTCTTTTAAAATTTCATTTTTTGCGACTAGCTAGCCAATTCCTAGCTCGATTGAGTGGAGCTAGGGCTACTTATTTTAAAATTTCATTTTTTGTGACTAGCCAACCAATTCCTAGCCCAACCGAGTGCAGCTAGGGCCTGCCTCTCATGATATTGTTTTTTGTTGTGGCCTAAATGGTTTCTCCAATTCCTTTTATGCTTTTGATGACCCTCAATTCTTCATTGTTTGAGTTGTGAGTTTTGAATACTAAGAGGATTCACGTAGCTTTCTTGCTCCCAACTTAAATATGCCAATCACACACAGTGAATGGGAAATTCATGGAATTTTCCTTATACATGGATGAATTATTCATTAAACAAAGGCATAATTACAAGTTGTTGCCTCTTGAGGCCTCTTCAATTCTTCAATAGCCACCACACTCTCTTTGCACATTAATTGAATCGATTCAGAGACATATTCCCTTTTGTTTGGCTCTAACATAGCTTTTGACATGATATCAAACATAGAAAATAAACATTGAAAAGTACCAATTCTATTAATCATTCAAAAGGATGTATTTACAAAGATATACAATGGTGTTGGACACCTAATCCACCAAGGGTTATGGTATGGAATATGAACGGTCATTGGAGTCCAAGAGACCACTTGAAATATGAAAACTAAGGGTCATAAGGCATTGTATAAATATGTATATCATTGTGAATAAAATGTATCTCATGATTTAACTTAATCTTGTCTATTTTTATTAGTGTTTAACATGGTATAGAGTAGGTGAATACCCGCCCTTTTCAAATTTTAGCCACTTGTTTTGTGGCCTTCAATTCTACCATTTTAACTTGTCATAGCTAGTTTTTACATGGTTATTTGGTTATGATCCAAGCAAGGCATGCAACCTCTCTTGTCACACTACACATTTTTTATTCCTTGTAACTCCATTCAAATACTATTTTTAGTATATGGCCACCCTCTTATATTATCTAACCCTCCACTGCTTTATCCATGCAAAGAGTATTAGAGTCCCTATGCTTGCATTACTTGACAGACTACATTATCTGACCCAATGCCTCTCTCTATCATTACGGCCAGACTTGGCTACCTCTTGGAAAACTTTCCTTTAATATGGTCTACCTAATCCCTAGCTATTGCAGTCTGTGTAACATCGGTCACATTGCATATCCTTTATTTTTTCCACCATACCCATTTGTGTCAGGATCCTGAGGTCGTCAATTCAAAAACCCTTGGGCCTGTTCAATTTCTTTTGTTTTCGTTATTATTGTTTGTTTCAGAACTGTTGAATAATTTCATGGTATCCTAGATGTCGTTTGTTTACCTCTATTTAAAATCTTGATTCACACATGAGGTAGGGCTTTCACTCTTATGCATTGTCACTGCATTTCAGTGTCACTAGTCCGTAAATGTTGTTGCATCCCCACGCTCATATTGAACCATACTGTCGAATACATAGAATGAATCCTATATTGGTGTTGTTGAAAAAGATATTCCTCTTACTAAAGCTCTTGGAGGAGAACACTCTAGTTTAGATTCAAACCTAAAATCACAAACCTTGGTTTCATTGAGAGGGTTGTGGGTTGAATCATTGTAATGAATTTTGTGTCAGGACCCCCCTAGACTCTAAACTTGGCATGCCCTGCATGATTATTTGAACTAGTTTAGTGATGCTAGAATAATAGAAAAATGTAGCTTCACGTTCATGGGGCACTGATTTAGCTTATGGATCAAGGTTTGCTAAGACTGCTTGTGGTTCAACGTGAACAAACCAGGGTTCTTGAGATTAATTATTGTGACCAATGAACTTGGTTGTTGGGTGGAGAGGAGAAGTAAATAATTAGATAATTTTATGTGGTTGACTCCCACACATCACATTTTAGCTATTGTGGAGACGAGAATCATTGAGAGGACGTCGAATGTGGTGTCTTATATAAAGGAAAAAATATGCCCTGCCAGTAGAAATGAGCTTGGATACCTTTGACATACCAATTAACTTGCAGAAATCTATTATTCTTCACATTTTCAAATATTATTCTAGAATGGACTTTATGTGATTCAAAAGTTAATATCTGTTGAAATCATCTTGGGGCACCCAATTCCTTGCAAGTAACTTATCAAGTTCTATGGTAGGGGCATGTTTGTTATCATTAGGGGTCTATAATGTCCATATTTTTTTATTCTTCTTGATTTGTTGAAAACCCGTGTTGATACTTTTTCCTCACTATTATTTCCATTTATAAGATTTGAATTAATTATTCAAGGGTAAAGTTGCAAGAAACCCTTGACGTATTTAAATGTCTCTAATTTGTGAAGTATTTGAGCTATTGAATACTATAACAGCTGTTGAAAATCCACATAGATTCAAACTGCTTATTGTAATATGTTAAAAAAACAAACTTGAATCTACTCTACTGATTGTGGAAACCAATTACAATCATGAAATCATAAAGCATACAAGAGAAAGAATTTCAATCACACATTACACAATTATTTCTAGGGAAAATCCACAACTAAAAACCCCGCTATCTATATATTTCATTAGTCATAAAATATGAGAAGATTGAAGTGCTTTTCTCAAGCCTGAGAAACCTCTGCACTATCTTTATCTGTCTCACTGCTTCCTAGACAAGCCTAGGCTAATACTTAACCAATTTTTTGCTCGGCAAGATACCTATTTCCTTGTGTTATTTCCTTGGGTAATTAGGATCAATTAATATGAAATTCATCTAAGGCATTCCTCTGACTGCATGCACCACCTATACAACTTGAATAATTATACAACGATAACACACCGCCCTTGAACTCCTATCTCAACTGGGTAACTCTCATATATGACATGCATAAGTTATTATGAGTGAATCATTAGTTAATTGGTTGAACATGTGGAGTGAAACCCCAATGTTTAAATGCCTACTAATTTCTCCATCAGTTGGAGCTAGTTTAGCTGACTTTAACTTAGTTAAACCGAATTAATTTATTACAACTCAAAATAAACTCAACAAGGACTCCTATAATGTAGGATACACTCTACATCACTCAAGTTAGACCCTCAACTCGAATTAACTGAACCAAATAAGTATAATTAACTTAATTAACTCGTACAAGTTGTCATGAGATGTGGAAATACAATTTTATTCTAATTTAATTCAAGGGAAAATTAAATTAGAATATTTCTTGGTGTCATTTTCAACACTCCCTCTCAGCAAAAAAAGGATTATCTAATACCTCGATCTTGCCTTTATGGAAATCGAATTTTCCTCTTGAAAGTGCCTTCATTACGATGTTTGCATTCTATTCCTTTGTAGGAATGTACTCTAGCATCGTAATCCACCTTTGCACACAATCTCTGAGATGGTGGTACCAGATGCCGATATGCTTGGACCTATCATGAAAAAATGGATTAACTGAGAGTTTGATCCAACTCTTTTTGTCACAATAAATCACTGTAGGGTCCATCTACTAACCAAACAACCCAACAAGGATCTTCCTCATCTAGATAGCCTCACAAGATGCTTGACTACCAGCCATGTACTCTGGTTCTCTTTAACTGAGTGCAATTGATCTATGCTTCCTACTGTACCATGAAATTATTGCTGACCCACTATTGAGGATGCCCCATGATCTACTCTTCCTTTCGGTTGGAATCCCTGCCCAATATGCATTGATGAATCATTAAAGCTTCACTCCCTCTGTCTACATGTATCAAAGACCAAACTAAGTGGTGCCTCTGAGGTATCTCAACACATGTTTGGCTACCTTCCAATAGAGTCTTGTTGCGTGTTCACCAAGTACATAAGTGAACCCACAAGTTGCTTGTAAATGATAACTTCTAACACTTAACATGAAGTAGCATATTCCTTCCTCCAATTCCCTGTCAGAGGAGTCTCCATGGATTTGTTGCTCTCCATGTGAAACTTCTTCAATATCTTGTTGGCATACTTTCCATGAGAGAAAAACACTTCCCCATCTCTTTGCCAAATTTCCAAACCAAGGAAATAATGCAAGAGCCCCATGTTTTTCATCTCAATTTCTCTTTCCAAATCCTCTTTGCAAGATTTTATCAACTTCTCATCACGTGTTAGAATTATATCATTGACATATAATACTATAATCAATAATTTACCTTCAACCACTATATGGTAAAGGTTTGAATCTGATTCACTTTTGGTGAAGCCCAACTCGATGAAATAGTTTTCGATCCTGGTGTATCAAGCATGGGGTGCTTGTTTCAATCCATACAGTGCTCGTCTGAGTTTGCACACAAGAATATTTGTCTTTGGTCTCAAATCCTTTTGGTTTCTCTATGTACACCTCTTCCTCAATCACTCGATTGAGGAAAGTTGTCTTTATGTCCATATGATGTATCTTCCATCCCATCAATGCTGAAAGTGATAGAATAGATATGATTTAAGAGTACATTTATAATCGAGAAAAAATCTCTTAGTAGTAAATTCACTCCACCTGAGAGAACCCCTTGGCCACAAATCTAGACTTGTGTTTCTTGACACTCCCATCTGTTGCTTGCTCCACCTTGTAGATCCACTTGGATCCTACAACTGACTTGTCCTCTAGTCTTGGGACAACTTCCTATGCAATTTTCCTAATAATGGAGTCATACTCTGCTACCATGGCATCAACCCATACTGACTGCTACACTGCTTCCTCAAATGAGGATGGCTCAATATCTACACTTTCACTCATAAGAAACATGTAGTGAGTGTACTAATATGGTGACCTCCTCTACATGCATTTTGATGTGGGCACTCCCACATTCTCTCTTCTACCACTTCACTTGAAGTAGCATCTTCCTTCCTCCAATTCCCTGCTAGAGGAGTCTCCATGGGTTTGCTTCTCTCCATGTGAAACTTCTTCAGTATCTCGTTAGAATACTTACCTTGAGAGACAAACAGTTCCCCATCTCTTTTCAAAATTTCCAAACCATGGAAATAATGAAATAGCCCCATGTCTTTCATCTTAAATTCCCTTTCCAAATCTTATTTGAAAGGATTTATCAGCTTATCATCACCTGTTAGAATTAAAGCATCGACATATAATACTATTATCAATAATTTACCTTCAACCACAATATGGTAAGGGTTCGCATCTACTTCAATTTTGGTGAAGCCCAACCCAGTGAAATATTTTCCGATCCTGGTGTACCAAGCACGAGGTTCTTGTTTCATTCCATATGACGCTCGCTTGAGTCTGCACACATGCGACTCTCTATCAAGGGTCTCAAATCCTTTCAACTACTCTAAGTACACCTCTTCCTCAATCACTCCATTGAGTAAAGTTGTCTTTACATCCATATGATGTATTTTCATCCCATATGCACCGAAATTGATAGAATATATATGATTGAAGAGTACCTTGCTACTGGAGCAAATTTCTCCTCGTAATTTATTCCCTTCACCTAAGAGAACCCCTTGGCCACAAATTTGGCCTTGTGTTTCTCGGCACTCCCATCTATTGCTTGCTTAACCTTGTAGATCCACCTGGATGCTACAACTAACTTGTCCTCTCATCGTGGGACAAATTCCCATGCATTGTTCCTGATAATGGAATCATACTTCTCTACCATGACATCAACCCATACTAGTTGCTACATTTCTTCCTCGAATGAGAATGGATTAGTCTCTACACTCTCGCTCATAAGAGCCATGTATCTAGTGTACCGATCTAGGGACCTTGTCTGCATGCGTTGTGATGTGGGTGCTCCCTCTTTATCATCATGCATCAACTTGACAGCCTCTTTGGTGTTCTTCCTTCCATCTCTGGATGTCTCTACATGAGTGGATTTTTCCACTCTCTGCTCATATGCTTGTGGAGCTCCACATCTTAAGGTTCTTATTTTGGAGCTAAGAACTCCTCTTATGCATGCATTTGAAGCTCCCCCTAAAGGGAAATTCACATGGCCTTTCCTTCATCGAATTTCACATCTCTACGAACCATTGTCATCCTGTGAGATGGAAGGTACACTCGATAGTTGTGAGGTGTATCAGTGTACCCCACAAATATGCCCAAATCATATGTTGGTTCTAGCTTTTTCCGTGCATCCTTGGTAACATGATATTAAATTTATGAACCAAAAATTCTAAAGTGTTCCACATCTGGCTTCTTATCGGAAAAGGCTTACTCTGGTGTACTCATCCCGAGGATCTATGACAACTCATGTTTTGCACATACATAGTTGTGCTTCATGCTTCCGCCCACAAGTGCAGCGATAGGCCCTGAAAAATGTAACATCTCTCGTGCAACTCCCACAATGCTTCTTTTATTTCTTTCTGCAACCCCATTATGTTGTAGGTTATGAGGTGATATCAACTCTCATCGAATGCCTTCTGATGTATAGAAGTTATTGAATTCATTCGACACATTCCCCACCATTTTCATTACTGAGAGCCTTAATTTTCCTACCTTTATTTTTCAATAAGTGCTTTGAACTCACAAAATTTTGAGAACGTCTAATATTTCTTCTGCATGAAGCATATCCAACAATTTTGTGAAAAATCATCTACAAAAATCACATAATACTTGTGCTTGATTCTGGAGGTTGTCAAGAATGGTCCACAGACATCTGGGTGAACTCTTTCAAGGATTGCTTAAGCTCGACTATCCTTATCATGAAAGGTGGATTTGACATACTTCCCCAATGTACACCCTTTGGATGTATCATGCTGCTCAAGTGCACCCTTGGGAAGTCCTGTAGATTCTGTTGCATGATCTTCAAAGATCTGTGGTGTATATGGTCTGATCTTCAATGCCATAACTCGATGATGTCTCGTCTCTCCACCTTCTCTTCTTTCATGCTCAAGGAAACATAATCTTATTCATCCAATGTGTAGAGGTTCTTTACTCGAACCCCAATATTCTTCACCTGTCCCATAATTATGTGACGAAGGTATGCCTTTCCTTTACTAAATATCATATTGTAGTTGCCACGATCTTCAAAAATAACAACTGAAACTATGTTCTTCTTCAAACCAAGAACATATATGAAATATTTCAATGTGAGAGGAGAATCCCTTTGAAAGGTGACAATATCAATGTTGATTGCATTATACCTCCCATCATCTCCCATCTTGATGTGCATCTGGAGCTCCTTCCCCTCCAAGTCGCTAGAGAACTCTTTGTTATCAGTCATATGGAATGAGGCTCCACTATCCAGGTACCACATAGAACCCATCACTAATGACATCATGCATGCAATGAGAGTAAAATCCAACTTGAATTGTGAAACAAGTGCTTCACCTGCCACTCCTCCTGAGGGCTTCTTTTTGACCTTCTTTTGCAGAGACTTCGTGGCATATTGTCCCAGCTCGTGTCAATGAAAACATTTAATCTTCAAAAAGTCCTTCTTCTTGTCTGCCTGACTAGAATCTGATTTGGAATGGGATGACTTCCCTTTCAATTTCTTTGCCTTTCCATCCAAGGCACAATTCTCCTCCTCATCATGCTTGGATGAGGATCCATCTCAGGTGTTCTGTCGAATCTTTTCTTGCACCAAGTCAGACCACAAATGCTCCCTCTTTGGTAGATTCTCCCTCCCATTTATCGAATCCTGGTAGTTGCACTAGCTATTGGGAGGTGTATAAGTGCTAGGCTCACCAGATCATATTCGACAACTGTAACACCAACACTTCCAAGCTGATCCTGACATTGGGTGAACTTGGTAAAGTACTTTGGTATTGTGTCACCCTTCCCCATCTTGATTTTCCTGATCTTGTCCTTTAGTGCCAGCTTCCTATGGTCATTATTGTTATGAAACAAATTTGCTAAGGCCTTCCACATTACATATGGGTTTTCCTTTCTATGGAGGTTCGAGACAATATGATCTCGAACTCCTTCCAAAGGAATCCTTTTGTATTTTGCTACGCACTTCTTTCACAATGCTAGATCCCGTGCATCATCTGGAGTTGGTTTCAGGATGTCCTTGTGAATGAACTCATTCAATCTATTGTCTTCCAAGACTACTTCCATCTGGTCTCCCCATGTAATGTAATTTGAGTTACCCTCAAGGGCATACTAGAGCCTCAGACCATAAAACGACATGTTGATCCTGTTGTTAGCTCTTGAATATTATCTCTACAAAACTTGTTCCTCTTGCAAGTACAAACTCGTATTCTTCTCTTCTATAGTGATTCTTCTATGATACCATGTAGAAAATCCACATAGATTCAAACTGATAATTGTAATATGTTAAAACAATATACTTGAATCCACTCTACCAATTTCAGAAACCAATTATGATTTTGAAATCATAAAACATGAAAGAGAAAGAATTTCAATCACACATTACACAAATATTTCCTGGGGAAAGCCTCAGCTACAAAAATTGTTATTTGTATATTGCATAAGTCAGAAAATGTGAGAATATTACAATGTTTTTCTCCAACCAGAGAAACCTTTGCACTATGTCTATTTCTGTCATTACTTCCTAGACAAGACTTGGCCAATACTTAACCAATTGTATGCCCTACAAGATTCCTATTACCTTGTGCTATTTCCCTGGGTAATTAGCCCCTATTAATTAAGGAAATTCCCAATATGAATTGCACAATACATCTAGGGCCTTCCTTTGACTGCATGCACTACCTGTACAATTTGGATGATTATAAAATTGATATTACACTTCCCTTGAAATCCAATCTCAACTGGGTCTTTCTCAGAACTAACATGCATGAGTTATTTATGAGTGAATCATCAGTTATATAATTGATGACTAGATGTGGTTGAAGTCCAAGTTCCACTCTTTGACCTCTCACTAGTTCCTCCATTAGTTAGAACTAGTTAAACCAATTTTAATTCAGATAAACTGAGTTAATTAATTACAACTCAAGATAAACTCAACCAATACTCCTATTTTGTAGGAGACACTCTACATGACTCAAGTTAGACCCTCAACTCGAATTAACTGAACCAACTAAGTCATACTAACTTAGTTAACTTGTACAAGCTGTCTTGTGATGTGGAAATACAATTTCGTTCTAATTTAATTCAAGGGAAAATTAAATTAGAATATTTCTTGGTGCCATTTTCAACAGTGCCAACATGAATGAGTGTCGACCTACACTGCATGTAGCAACCCAAGGATAACAACCAAGTCTCATAATTTCGAGATTAAAGCCTAAAGTAGAAATTAAATCTCTATGTCTTCTCGAACATCTCCAGCGTTAACGCCAATACTTCCAAAGATAGAACCCTTTACTCTATCCCAACTCGACTCCACATAGATTTTATCAACAACAAATACACTTTGTGGCTTAGCGACAAATATATCTCTCCAAACATAGTGGCGAAAATTAAAATGTAGGTCGAAGTTCCCATTGTTGACTTCTCCAACCCATTTCATCAGATGTTAGGTATTATGCTTAAAACTTCCAAATCAAACCCACCAACATTGTAACTTTAGTTGCATCTTACTGCTCTCTAACTCCATGGATAGCACATCCAAATTCCCTGACAAAATCTACAGGAACATCTAACTAGAGATATGACGTAGACTCCACCTTAGATTCACTAGTTCACATTTCCCACAAGTAATGGCTACTTCTTGCAGCTCAAGACCACATAGCAAAAAAAAATTGGCACAGTGAAAAACTAAGTACTTTCACACTCTACCTATTTTACAAAGCAGTAAAATTCAAGGATTTATCATTTTCCTGGCCTTCCTGTAAGGGAATCAGGCCTGAACAGGCTCTGCTACCAAGTTAAACATTGAAAGAGAAACCATGATACATAGAAATACATACAAAAACTTATATTTTCTATTACACACTTTCATATATTTACAATATAACTATATATTTGAACTTACATCCAACTACTTCTAACCTTAGAGATAGGAGTTCAGAAAATCTCTCAACTATCTCTTATAAGTCTCAAACCAATTCCAAACTTAACATGGAAGCCATGGAAGTATTATTTCCAAGTAAAATCAACATAACTAGCACAACCACATTTGTTACTATGGTTGATACATGAGGATCGATAACATTTTCATATTTTTATTATATCAATAAAATTAGTAAATATGATTGTGCTAAAGCAAATAGACATCCCCTCTATTGAAAGTGGGCAAATTAATCATTTTCCTAATTACAAATTCCAATTTTAAAGTTGAAAATGAAAGATGTTATTATAGTTGTCTCTTTTTAATAACTAATATAATTGTCAATATTAATTTCCTTCCATATCTGAATCCAATATTTAATCCTAGTTTAAAATATATTTTTTCCCAAATAATTTCCTTGCATATCTCAATCCAATATTTAATCTTAATTTAAAATATATTTTTTTCCAAATATTTCTTGTTTACCGTGTGCTTGTGAAATGACTATTTTTATCATAAAACACGTGTCTATTGAAAAATAGAAAAAATAAATGACAACTTCTAGGAATAAGGATAAGGTTTCGTGTCCTAACATCCTCATAAACGTGGCTTGCTTATTCAATGACTCATTCATATTCTCCTTGTTGCTATGGATCTCTTTCGCCCTACCAAAAGTTGGTTTCCGGGCAGCTTTATAGACTGGTGGCTATTCCTAATTTTCCTTTGACCGAATTGCATGGATTAAGCAACACTATTAGGGTTAACATGGTAATCTCCAAACTAGAATTGCAAACCTTGCTTTCATATCATTTTATTAAAATAGAAATCAAACATAGCCAACTATAATCTATATCGGGATCGTTCAAAATGTATGTACTAATTTTATAGTTTCGATTTAATGTGTTAAGTTAATGAGTGCTATTAAATTTAAATTAGTATTAAGGTTTAGAATTCTATTAATTTAAGTTTTATTGATTAGTAAAGTCTTGATATGTGTTAATAAAGAACAAATTCTTAAGTTAAATGCTTATACAAATATAATTTTAAAAAACTATAATATATATATTTACATTTATGTTTAAACTACATTAATTATACAAATCAAAAATCATATATTTTATTTTTTAAAATTTAAATTAAATTTCTAATAACAAAATTTAAATATATTTTATTTTTAAAATCTGAGTTCATATTTGAAAAAGAAATAATAATATTGATTTATATATATTTGAAAAGTCACAAGCTTTTGATTAAATATATCAACGTAGTAGATTTTTTTCTCGTTGGTATTACAGGTCAAACAATTCTTTAAATAAAGCATTTTTTATGTATGGTTTGATCCGGGTGCGGTATACTTTCCATTAAAGCAATGCAAGAGCGGTGTCATTTCCATTAATTTAATGGAAGTGCCGTACTTCGTTTTGGAAAGCTAACCCGCAGGGGCCTTTATAAGATTTCTTAAGTTACGTTTCAAAACTTCTCTCTTACTTTCAAATTTTATAAAAAAAAATTATAATTAATATTTATTTAAATTTTAAATTTTAAAATTCAAAACTATTTTTTTTAATATCAAATTTTATTTAAAATATTTTATAATTAAAATATATTTAAAAATTAAACATTCAAAACTTATTTTTATAAGATTTTTATTAATATAAATATATTATATTTAAAAATTCAGTTAATTAGATAAAATTTGAGAGTGCAAGCTTCTGTGATCCATAACATTTTAATCATAAATCTTCTGGGAAATCACATAAGGAATTTTTGGAATTTTTGGTTTCAAAAATTCCTTATATGATTTCCCGGAAGATTTATAATTAGATAAAATTTATTTCTCAAGATTTTGCTTAAATTTTTTCTTTCTTTGTTATCTCAGTTTTTTAAACTCTTAGAAACAACATTGAAAATGACAAATTGGAAATTTTCTCCACTCACAATTAGTTTCCATTTTCTACCTACCATATCTATTTTGTGTTTATAGATCACTTCCTACCTATTATATCTATTTTGTGTTTAAGGATCACTGCACCTACCATTCTCAGACAAACAAATTAACAAATCCTTGTAATAAACTATAAACCCTGAATTTTTTGTTTAGAGATCACTGCACTTGCCATTCTCAGGCAAACAAATTAACCCATCCCTGTAATAAACTATAAACAATGAATTTTTTGTCATACAAGCTAAGCTACCATGAACCGAATCGAATTTTCGTGGAATTATTCAATGTACTAATTGAATTCTTGAATTTTAGAATTTCCTTTTTTTTTTCTCAAATACTAGTAAATTTGGTAGCTAGGATTTATATAGTTTTTGTGAAAATAGGTTGTTTAAACTCGACATAATTTTCTCCAGTGCCTTTGAAGACTTTGGATTCTAAAATGAAATGTTTTTATATTCTTACTTTTCCCAAAAAGTAAAAAATACATGTTTTTTCCTCCCACGTTTCTTTTTCCCTTTTCCATTGGAGTTGATAGAATTAGTCCTTAACTAATCAATAATAAATTTGGCTCTTCAAGAAATATTGGCTACTATGTACGTTTTTTTGTTGATAATTATGAGTGGGATTAAACTCTTCAATATAGTATTTTTCTTTCTCCCTATCTCCATATTGATCCCTATGTACTTTTTTTTTTATGATTATGAGTGGAATTAAACTCTTTTAATATTGTATTTTTTCTTTCTCCCTAGCTTCTTATCCTAAATACCTTTGTGGAATTTATCCATAACAAAAGTTTTATCTCTTTACTATTTATGAGACACGTATTTAAACAAATACCCTATTTACTAAACCTTTACTAAACCATTCAATGATATATGTATATTTATTCTATATATGCCAACACCTTAATACCTTAATGAATCTAGTGAATTGTTTCTTTACTTTTACGATTTGTGATTCCAAAATATAATCTGCAACTACCACTTCGAACAACATTTCCAATTGGAATTGTAAGCAATCCCTAGATAGAAGCAACTTCTACTCCCATTTAATAGGAGTTGTCTAAGAGGGGGAGGAATTGTCCACAAGGCCAAAAGTGACTGGAATTCGAACAAAAAGAAATTAAAAAATTTTGCTATTTAAAAAATCTTGCAATCACAGTGTTTGAATCATGTTTTTAATGGTGAAAATGGATTCAGTGCTATCAAAAATCTTTAAGACACCCAAAATATTGAAGTTTGATAACTATAACTTGGATTTACAAAAATCTCTACCAAATTTTCTTAAAATCTTCCCAGAATTTCCATGATTTTTAAGACAAAAAAACAATCCAATTAAACAATACATCGTTAAAATATCAATAAAAAAAAATTATTTATTTATAAAACAGATGATATATAAATATACTAGAATTTGAATTCCAAACCAAATTTGACCAAAGAAACAAGGCTTTCTAAGCGGCCAACCTTATTTCAGCTGCCATAGGCCCAGGGAAGAAATGCTGGCCGTACGATGATACGGTTTTAATAGGACGACAAGCATTTCCTGACTGGGTGCATTAATGGGCCTATGGCAGCTGAAATAAGGCTCGCCCTTCTGAGCAGTGTTTACCTCACGTCCATGAAACGACCGCAGCGATGATGTCATTTAGGGTGCAGGTGAATTCCGACCCCACTTTCAACGCCCGCAGTGATGTCATTTAGCGTGCAGCTTAATTCCAATTCCTCTTTCGACGCCAGCAATGATGTCAATTGAACTCGATTAACATTAAACCCACGAAACATTTAAATACTCGAAAAAAGGGCCTTCAACCACCCAGCATTGGATTGATCTTAACTCTATAAAACTTGTGCATATCTCTGAAGAAATAACAACCCATAACAACCCACCTAAAGGCTTCTTTGAGTATCAGCCAGCAATGGGGATTATTGATGAGAAGAAGAAGCAGCTGCAGGAAGAAGAAGACAAGTCGATGAGCCCTCCTTTGAAAGGGCGAGTGGCCATAGTAACGGGAGCGTCCAGTGGCATCGGCAGGGAAATCGCCCTCAATTTAGCGGAGAAAGGAGCCAAAGTTGTGGTCCATTACTCCTCTAATCAACGCACCGCAGAGGAGGTCGTTTCCACAATCAATAACATGAACAACTCCTCTTCTTCTGTTAATGGTGTGATGGCGATTGCCTGCAAGGCCGACATCTCCGACGCCTCCCAGGTCTCCCAGCTATTCGACATGGCCGAGCAGACCTTTGGGTCGCTCCATATAATGGTGAACAGTGCCGCAGTGGCGGACCCCACATATCCGACCATCGCCCAAACCTCCGAAGAATACTGGGACCGCACATTCCAAGTGAACTGCAAGGGAGCTTTTCTGTGTTGCAGAGAAGCCGCCAACAGAATCGTCCGCGGAGGCGGCGGTCGCATCATCCAGCTAAGCAGCTCCGCGGTGGCGGTGCCGACAGCAGGGTACGGCCCGTACTCCGCCAGCAAGGCGGCGATTGAGATAACGACGAGAATCCTGGCACAGGAGTTGAGGGGGACACAGATTACTGTAAATTGTGTGGCCCCAGGTGCTGTTGCCACCGGTATGTTCTTTACCGGGAGAAGCGAGGCGGCGGTGGAAGCGAGTGCGAAATCGAACCCGTTTGAGCGGTTGGGGAGGGTGGAAGATGTGGCTCCGCTGGTTGCGTTTCTGGCGAGCGATGAGGGAGAATGGATTAATGCTCAGGTTGTTGGTGTCAACGGAGGTCGAGTATGAAAAGAGAAAAATTAGATCGTCATCATTGTGCTGTGTTTCCAAAACTCATTTAGGGTTTTTAGTCCCAGTCACTCTGGTTTTCCAACCTCAGTTAGGGTACATAGGGTTTTAGTTGACCATACAAACCGAGATACTCACACTACATGATTCAATCCACTGAACCAGCTATAGGGTTTGATTGGAATAGTTGCATTGTTTGATTGTTTTGATTAGCTAGTCTCATGGTAAAGTGAGAGTTTTGTAAATGTAACATGTGTCTGCTGTTAGAAAGTTGGGTATGATCTGGGCTCATTTGAGGAGAAAATTTTGTGTGTAAGAGGTTGTTGAAAAAGACCCAAAAGTCTAACGTGTAGAGATCCTATTATCAATCGGACACTCGCATGATCATTCAAAAAAACAAGTGTTCTTTGGTTTGCATACTATTTTGCACGGGTTTATTTGATATGTTAAAAGGTTTATTAATAAAGTGATTCATAAAGTTGAAAGGCCTGTCAATACTAAAACACATGCCCATCCTTATGTTTTAAAAGGGAGCTTTATTTAAAAGTTGATTGTTTTTATTGAAAAAAATAAAAATAAAAATGGTTTTCTTATTTATAGAATTTTATTTTTTTTTAAAAAAAGGAATAAAAAAAAAATTTATTGTTTTTTTTAAAGGAACTATTAGTTGAAGTATTGTAGAGATTTGGCGTAAATTGGTAAATTATTGTGAATAATTCATTGAAGAATTAATAAAGGAGATTGTGTCTTATAGGGTGCATATGAAAATCATATATTTTTTTTTTCATGGGTGATATGGAGAGAAGCTTCATGCAATAAGGAAATTATTCAAGCCATAAGACAGAGAAAGACAACAGTCATCAGTCACAAAGTGCGATTGAAACAGACTAAGAAAAGGAATCGAAAAGAAGTGGCAAAGATCATTGCCATATTTAAAGAAGTTTAGGCCATAGTCAGGAAACTGGAAAGTCTAGTAGAAGACGAAAGAGAGATCAAGGGTGATTGTTGTAGCCTAGATCTGCTACCACCTCTTGTGTTTACTAGTAAATATTTTGATCCTTGCGTTATCAAAATGCTAACGTTTCTTCGAGGTAAAGAGTTAATTGAGTGCTGGTCAAATAACCCATATGATGATGTGATGCTCTAGTATTGGATTTTATAAATCGTGCATTAGATGAGAATTTTTTGTGCATTGTAGCAAAAGCTACTTCTTCCAAAGAAGTGTGGAAGATCTTGGAAGAAGAATTTGGTGCAAGGGGGAGTCACATGCAGCAACTGCAGATGTGTCACAGTCTATTGAGTCAGCCTGCACAAATCTGAGAGTAGATGAGCAAGACTCTGGAAAGGCAACAAAGATTGGAGAATCCCACTCAAAAGTGGATGATGCTCATGAAGACAATAAAAGTGAAACTCATTATGCAGACATGCATACAGATGAAGAAGATGCAACAAGCATTGCAGAGAGAGAAGTTGAAGCATCTATGTGTGAAGTTGAGCAAGAGCATATAAATGCTCAAGGACTCCACTGTAACGTGGATGGTGCAGATGATGGTGAATCCCGCTATGACGAAATGCATGTGGATGGTGACTGCAAAGTGATATGTGCAATGGTGAATCCAACCGAAGTTGATGAATTTAGTGAAGTTGAATTTTTTAATGTGCGCATGTATGCTCAGATGACCCACCATAGGGTGGACAAACATTATGTTGATGATATGTGTGGTTTCCTTTTTGAAAATAGGATTGATTATGGCAATATGGAAACTGTCTTTTTTTCTGAAAAATTGGAGGTTGAAGTTTCCATTGTAGAAACAAGTTATGAAGCAAAGGTTGGAACTGCTCATGAAGTACTACGTGATCTAACAACAACGAATGATCAAGAAGAGGATAAAGTAATTGAAGAGTTTTTGATGAGAATATCTACTAATGGCATAATAGTGGAAGATAGTTTCAGTGAAGTTGTTAGAAAATTATATATTACTTAGTAATGGAACACATAAAATATGTGAAAACACAAACACATAAATAACATATAAAACAAGAGAGACACAGATATATGTGATTCACCCAACTTGGGCTACATACACGGAAACAATTAGTCCTTCCTATATATTATCCAACAAAATGAAGAGACAACATACAGTAGATCCATTGTAATATCCTCTACTCTCTCACACAGTCCCCCTTTCTATTTCTCGCTCATAATATACACACAATACAATTTCCCCATATGAATCGAGGGGTTTCCTTCTAGAGAAAAAAACCCTAAATTAAACATAACTTCTACCATCAGATCATCCACCTAATGAATGACCCAGATTGATTACGAAATTACAATATTTTACAAGGAAAGTTTATATATGTTTTTAGCTTCGGGGGCACTGCCCCTAAAACCCCCCGCCAGGGAGGGCTCATAAAATCACTGTCATCCCCCTGGACCCCCTTGACGGCGATTAAACGATGGGAATTGTTTCCACCCCGTTAGTCCAACGAGGTGATACATCTAAATAAAGAAGATAATCAGGCTCCACACCCAACAGTTAAAGAGGCAGAAAAGGAAGAGGAAGAGGATAAAGCTCTCGATGTAGAGAATAATGAAGATGTTTTTAACATTGTTTTTTAATATGCAGGTGTTCAAAATAACATGGGAACCGAAGTTGAAAACAAAGTTGTTAATATGTTTGATGCAACATTGAAACTCATTGAAGAATGGATTGAGAAGCCAATTCAACATGTTGATGAGAATCTTAAAGCAGTAGCTGGAATAAAAGAATCAAATGAAGTGGTGAACGAGAAAAAGGAGCATGATTATGATTTTACATGTAAGCTTAATGATAATCATCAATGTGCAGACTATAGGAAAAAAGTAGCAGTACCTAATGATGAAAGTGAAGAGAAGGACATGTAAGTTTCTAAAAATGAGGAATAATGTATTAAAACCATTTTTAAGCAATGGAGTCAAGAAGATATCATATTTTTCTATCAAGAAATATGGCAGAAAGAAGATAAAGAATATGAAGCACAAGAAGCAGAGAAAAGAAGATAGTTTGAAGATGAAGAGTTATGGCAACAATCCATGGTTGATCGAATCTTTGAAGAGGAAGTTGTAGAAGATAGGATCGTATTGTTTGTCAGAGAAAATACAAAAGAAGTTAAAGAAAAATTGCAGCAACAAGAAGTAAAGAAATAGCCTACAACAAGAATGTGCAACAAAGAATGAAGCAATTTCGAGGATATAGAATTTGGAAGAATGTAAAATTGTCAATTTTTTGAGTCATGTAAGCCTAGCTGAGACATAGACTAGCAGGAATGTTTGAGTGATAATCGAGTCAATTTCTATTGTAATCCCAGCAGGCGCAGTTGAGTTATTTTAAGTCATGATTGAGTTATGTTGATTCATATGGTTGTAATTAAGGGGGATTCGGAAATTGTAATTACTCCCGCATGTAGAGCAGTCCAAATTTGGAGTTTAAGTTAACTAGTGTCATTGTGAGTTAACTGAGTCAAGTGTGAGTTAGTTCGAGTTCAGTCTTATATTTGGTAAAGTAAAATTTAGTGAGTGTTTCCATGTTGAAGTTATTTTGAGTGAGTCACTAGTCGAAAAAGGTTAAATACCCCTCATCGGGTTCATTATAATCAAGTTAAGTTTGTGTGATCAATAGAAGAGTGGCAACTAATATTGTTTGTGTGAGAATGTGTGTTTCTTCCTCTCCACCTTTCCATCAAAAATTGGTTAACCAAGTGAAAGCGCAAAAAAGAACCTTAAGTCAATCATAGTCAAGGCGCAGTGGAATTGTGACAGGGAACCAACCCCGACTGCCTCGACCAAGTGAGTTTGGACAAGTCTCGCTCTCGGTGTAACCCCGACCTCGCCATAGTCCTGGCCCCTGACTTGGGGTGAGACCCACTAATGAAAAAAGGCCCAAGTTGGGTGATATCACAGTTAGGTTGTACGAGCCTGGAATTAGTCATTGGATTGATTAAAAAAAGATAGAAAATCCCTGAATTGGCCTAAGTTGGATCCCCATAACATTGTGTTTTGATTATATTTATATAGTTTGGGAATAAAGGACATAATGAATTGTAGGAAAAAGTGTTCGTCAATTTATGTGATTAACGAGAAATTTGAACACGCTTCCATATCTTGCTACATCGAGAGGGGTATCATAATCTTCCTTTTTAAGCCTTTTTTTTGGAACGTCGCCATTGTGGATGTTGCGTCAATTATGGAATATTTTTTTTTGCAATGGGACATGTCGTATTTATAAGCAATGGTTTTGGGCCCTGGTAAAAAAAACATAATTACACGTTTAGAATCTCTGTGGTTAATAACTTTGTTGCATTTGTTTATAAAAGTATATATGTTTAACTCATAACTAATTTCTTTTATATATCCTAGTGTCTTTTTATACAATGTAGTTGGAGGGAGACGTGTAATGTCAAGTTTCTCTTTTGAAATAAAAGTAAAATATACACTAAATAAAAATCTATAATTAAAAACACACACACACACACACACACATATATATATGTTAAACATTATAAAACATTAAAAAAAAAAATAGATACACGTATTTGGATAGAGTTAATTAGAAGCATTATAAAACATCAATAATTTGATGTTGAGAGCTTCTCGAGAACTGTGTATATTTCTCGTTGAGCCCAATGTTTTGAGTGAAAACTTCACCCATCTTCAGGGGCAGGAAGCCAGAGCATAAGATGAGAAGAGTGTTGGACCAAGAATTTATAGGGAAAGAGAAAAAAGTCGTTAGAAGAAAGGGGTTAAGAAGGTCTATGAGCATTAATTGAGTCAAAGTATTGAAACAAAATTAGAAATAGAAATTATAAATTTAAAATCAAATTATACTATTAAAAATCAAATTTATAGATTAATAAATGATAATTGACAGTTAGGGAAATCAATTATTGAATTTAAAATTTTTACTTAAAATTAGAATTAAATTAAATTTAAAATAAAATTAAAAATGTTTTTATATTAAAATTATATTTAAATTTAAATTTAAATTATTTGGATAATATCTTATTATTGGAAATATAATGTAATAAATAAATAAAGAATAAGGATAAGGGTATCAAATTGATGAATTAATATAGAATAAAGGATAGGGTATTAAATTAATAATAAAGTTAATGGAAAGGGAAAGATGGATTTTGAATTAAAGAAATTTTATACATAGATTTATTTAATTAAAGAGATGAGGATGGAAGTTGGGACGGGTTGATCAATGATTAAGCGTTACATTATTGGATAAGCCATTAATTAAAGGGGGAAGGGATTTTAAAATTAAAAGGTAAAATTAATAATATTAATAAAATTAAAATTAAGGAGGAGAAAATCCCAATAAGATAATATCAAAAGGGGTCTAACCAAGAATGACTTGAATTAATTGAAACGATGGAAATTGAAGAGTCATGAAAGGGGAGATGAAAATACATGCCAATAAAGGGGCGTGGGGGGGGATTTAGGATAGGTTAGAATTAGCGATAGGGTTTTTAGAGTAAAGAAAATGGATGGTGGGTTTCCATGATTGGATTAAATTATACTCGTCATCATGATTAAAGTTATTGGGATGCTTCTCAATTTTGAGGGCTTCCCTAATGACCATGTTGTAATGGAAAGGGGCGAGAGCAGGGATTTTGGATATATCAAAGCAAATAAGATGGCTAGTAGAGTGAGAATGCTCAGCTATGGCCGATTTGGTGACACGGTTATGGTAGGTGTCCGCCATGTGTTCTTTCAATTAGGTTTTAAAGGATCTGTCAGTTTGTCTTATGTAGGACTTACTGCAGGAGAAAAGGATCTCATATACACCAGGATCTGACAAGAAGTCATTTTTGTCTTTGGTAGACCTGAAGAGTTGGTTGAGGGTTTGATGGGGCTTAAATAAGGTTTTGATGTTCATTTTAGAGAGAATCCTAGAAAGGTGATCAGTAACACCTTGAATGTAAGGAAGGGTTACCATGGCTAAGGGAGGGGACAGGTTTTGGGGCAGGGATGGAGGCTAGAATGGAAGGTCTTGTTGATCTGGGAAGAAGTGTAACCGTTAACTTTAAGTGCTCTAGATAGATGAGCTTTTTCTTTAGGGAAGGATTCAACAGAGGAAATTCTAATAGCATGAGAGACAAGGGTCTTGAGAATGGTAGAATTTTGAGCTAGATGGTGGTGGGAGTTGGCGTGAAGGTATCTATCGGTATGAGTCTTCTTTCTAAAGTGGTGGGTTAGGAAGCCATTAGGGAGGCGAGAGACAAGGACGTCAAGAAAGGGGAGGGAATGGTTTTCTTCCAATTCCACAGTGAACTGGATATGAGGGGAAATGCTATTAAGATGAGCAAGAAATTTGCGGAGCATAGGGATACCATGGGACCAAATCACAAAGGTGTCATCAACGAAACGCTTCCAGAATTTAGGCTTAAGGTGGAAGGTATCTAAGGCTTTGGATTCAAAGTGTTCCATAAAAATGTTGGCTACAACAAGAGAGAGGGAGGAGCCCATGGTTGTGCCCTCAATTTGCTCGTAACAAACACCGTTAAAGGATAAAAAGGTAGTGGTGAGGCAAAGGTTAATAATATGAAGAGTTTTAGAATCCACAACCTTATAGATAAGGTCTAGGGCTTTAGGGACTGGAATTTTGGTAAATAAATAAATGACATCATAGCTAACCATAATTTCGTTCTCCAGACCCTTGTCTCTTGTGCTATTAGAATTTCCTTCGCTGAATCCTTCCCCAAATAAAGAGTTCATATGTCTAGTTCGCTTAAATCTAATGGTTACAATTCTTCGTAGATCAACAAGGCCTTCCATTCTAGCCTCCATCCCCGCCGCAAAACCCGTGCATGTACCCATCCCTTAGCCAAGGTAACCCTTCCTTACATTCAAGGTGTTACTGATCACCGTTATAGAATTATCTCTAAAATGAACATCAAAACCCTCTTTAAGCCCCATCGAACCCTCAGCCAACTCTTCAGGTCTCCCAAAGACAAAAATGACCCCTTGTCAGATCCTGGTGTATATGAGATCCCATGCTCCTGTGGTAAGTCCTGCATAGGACAAACCGACAAATCCTTTAAAACCTTATTGAAAGAACACATGGCGGACGCCTAACATAACCATGTTGCCAAATCGGCCATAGCTGAGAATTCTCACTCTACTAGCCATCTTATTTTCTTTGATAAATAAAAAATCCTTACTCCCGCCCCTTTCAATTCCAGTCGGGTTAGTAGGGAATCCCTCGAAATTGAGAAGCATCCCAATAACTTTAATCGCGATGATAGATATCATTTAAGCCAATCGTGGAAACCCACCATCCATTTTCCATCCTCTAAACACCCTATCGCTAATTCTAACCTATCCTAAACCCCCCCCCACCCCCTTACTGGTGTGTCTTTTCATCTCCTTTCATCTCCCCTTTCATGACTCTTCATTTTCCATCGTTTCCATTAATTCAATTCATTATTGGTTAAACCCCTTGTGATATTATCTTATTGGGATTTTCTCCTCCTTAATTATAATTTTATTAATATTATTAATTTTACCTTTTGATTTTAAAAATTCCCCCCCTTTCATTAATGGCTTATCCAATAATGTAACGCTTAATCATTGATCAACATGTCCCATCTTCCGCCCTCATCTCTTTAATTAAATAAATTTATGTATAAAATTACTTTAATTCAAAGTCCATCTTTCCCTTTCCATTCACTTTATTATTAATTTAATACCCGATCCTTTATTCTATATTAATTCATCAATTTAATACCCTTATCCTCATACTTTATTTTTTATATTATCCAAATAATTTTAATTTTAATTTTAAATGTAAGTTTTAATCTTAAAAAAAAAAAATTAAAGTTAATTTAATTCTAATTTTAATTATAAAAAAAAATTAATTCAATAATTGATTTCCCTAAGCAAACAAATAAGACAGTTTGAAGATGAAGAGTATGGCAATAGTCCATGGTTGAATGAATCTTTAAAGAGGAAGTCGTAGAAGATAGGATTGTATTTTTTTTTAGAACAAATACAAGAGAAGTCAAAGAAAAATTGTAGCAACAACAAGTAAATAAATATGGAGCCTACAACAAGAATGCGCAACAAAGAATGAAGCAATTTCGAGGATATAAAATTTGGAAGAATGTAAAATTTTCAAAGTTTTGAGTCATTGTAAGCCTAGCTAAGACATAGTCTAGTAGGCATGTTTGAGTGATGATTGAGACAATTTCTATTGTAATCCTAGCAGGCGCAGTTAAGTTATATTGATTCATGATTGAGTTATGTTGATTCATATGGTTGTAATTAAGGGAAAGTGATGGAAATTGTAATTACTCCCGCATGTAGAGCAGTCCAAATTTAGAGTTTGAGTTAACTAGTGTCATTGTGAGTTAACTAAGTCAAGTGTGAGTTAGTTCGAGTTCAATCTTATAGTTGGTAAAGTCAAATTTACTGAGTGTTTGCATGTTGAAGTTATTTTGAGTGAGTCACTAGTCGAAAAAGGTTAAATACCCCTCATCGTGTTCTTTATAATCAACTTAAATTTTTGTGATCAATAGAACAACTGAAGCTCATATTTTTTGTGTGAGAATTTGTGTCTTCCTCTCCACCTTTCCATCAAAAATTGGTTAACCAAATGAAAGCACAGAAAACACCCTTAAGTCAAGCATATAATCAAGGCTAAGTGAAATTGTGACGAGGAACCAACCCCGACTGCCCCGACCAAGATCACAGGTAGGCTATTCTGGCCTGTAATTATTTAGCAAATTGATTAAAAAAAGATAGAAAAGCCCAAAATTGGCCTAAATTGGATCCCCACAACACTATATTTTGATCATATTTATATATAAGTATTGTGGGGTTTTCGCAGTGCATTATATTAGATATCATTTTTTTGGGATTCAACTTTGTTAAGTAAGTCATTCATTTATGACCATTTCCATGAGAGGTAGTCGTAACTGACTAATTTCTCATGATTTTTTAATAGTACACTTAGCACTCATTGCATCGGGTGATGCTCACAGAGGTGAAGAAGTGGGATTGAAACTAGTGAAATGAATCACATAGTGTCAATCATCACTTCTGGGGCTTGCACCCGGTAACCAAGACTTCCCGGGAGGTCACCCATCCCAAATTGCCTGGCTCAAGCACGCTTAACTATGGAGTTTTCCCCACAATCAAGCCCACTTAGCTCGCTACCCCACTTAGCTTATATTTATATAGTTTGGGAATAAAGAAATAAGGGATTTTAGGAAAAGGATTTTTTCAATTTACGTGGTTAATGAGAAATTTGAACGTGCCACCATACCTTGCTACATCGAGAGGGGTATCATAATCTTCTTTTTTAATCCTTTTTTTTTTGGAAATATCTTGCTACATCGAGAGGGGTGTCGTTATCTTCTTTTTTAATCCTTTTTTTTGGAACGCCACCATTGTGGACATTGCATCAATTATGGAATATTTTTATTTGCAATAGGACATGGTATTTATAAGCGATGGTTTTGGGCCATGGTTAAAAAAACATAATTACAAGTTTAAAATATCTGTGGTTAATAACTTTGTTGCATTTTTTTATAAAAGTATATATGTTTAACTTATAACTAATTCATTTTATATATCCTATTGTCTTTTTATGCAGTGTAGTTGGATGGAGATTTATAATGTCAAATTTCTCTTTGAAATAAAAGTAAAATATTCACTAAATAATAAACTATAATTAAAAACATATATGTGTGTGTGTGTGTGTGTGCGTGCGCGCTAAACGTTATAAAACATCAAAACAAAAATAAATATACATATTTGGATAGAGTTAATTAGAAGCATTATACAACATAACTAATCTATTTCTCATGTCAATTTAATATGAAGGAGATATATAATTTCTTCCATGCTTAGAATAGTAGGCATGTAATATTATAAAAAAAAAATCTTAATTAAAAAAATTATTTCAAATTCAACTATAAATAACATATTAAGATCTACATTTTGATTAACACATGTCAAAAAATTCTTATTATGTGTGGAGGTGCCTCACAACCCACTCTAGGAGAGATTTTTCCAATTAAATTACATTAAAAACTAATAAAATAATACTTATATTAACTTATTGAAAAATATTAATAATCAAAAAATATTTCATTATGGGTGATAAATAAAATACTTTAATGTCCACCTTATATTTATATCATATTTATATATCTTCATTTTTGTATAATTTATTTCTATTTATTATTATAATGAAGATGTATAACTTCTAAAGGAGCGATGCTAGGGTTTGGTGAGTGATTAGGGTTTGGACATAATTGAGATATGACAGTGCGGATCAGGAGGAGGGTGCAGTGGATTGGAGTTTTCTCTGAGAGATCATATGGCAACATCTTCAGGGGGGGGAGATCCCCTCCTACCGGAATGTAACGGCAGGGGAATACAATAGCAAACAAACAGGGTCTCAAGGGGGATCCATCCCTAATGTAGGCCCGGTGTTGGGAGCAGAATGCAGTAGGAAAAAACCAGAGGGAAATGTTTGCCAAGAGATTTGAAAAAACCTCGTTTTGTTATCCCTGCAAATAAATTGGAGATCAACATGAAGGAATGTAATAAAAAAAGACCTTTTCGATTTGAGGCTTGTTGGATACGAGATCCAACCTTCCTAGAAAAAGCTAAAGGATGGTGGGAATAAAGTCAAGCCCAAATTCGGAATAGGATGCACTCATTCCAACTTATTTTAAAAGACTTAAAACAACAGATAAAAAAAAGGAATAAAACTGAGTTCGGAAACATTCAGCAAGATAAGGAATGATTACAAGGAGAAATGAAAGGAATTCAACAAAAAATGATTCTAGATGGAAGAGCAGAAAATCTAGTAATAGAATAAGGAAACTTCCTAAGTAAAATTGAAGAGCTCTTAGTAGCTTTGTCAAAATAGCTGAAACAACCCATCGAGGTCGGTATACCTCTTTTGTTCGCATGTGTGTTTATATGAATATATCTAAGATGCTACCAGAATCAATTGAGCTGGAATATGAGGGGAAAGTCTGGCACCAGCTTCTTGATTACGAACATATTCTGTGTAGATGTCGCAGATGCCATGAATATTGACATCTTTATAAAACCTTCCCTCTTAACAATCTCGAACAGTTGGAAGGAAAGAAATCCGAAGGAGGAGGAGGGTCACCTAAAAAAGAAGACGGATTCAAGACTGTTATGAGAAAAAAGAAGAATAGTAAGATGCATGCAAGTCAAATCAGTAGCCCAATGAAACATAAGAATACACAAAATATATATGAAATATTGTAGGAACTTGGGGAAAATTCAAAGGAAGGTGAACAGCTTAATGATGAAGGGCAAGTAATGTTAACACAAAAAGCTCAGAAAGCTAAAAGAAAGGCACAAATGGAATAAAAAAAAAGGAAGGATACAAGAAAATGGTTGATAAGTCGTCCTTGGAGGTAGATATGAGCAGGGAGGATTTAAGTACAGAGGAAGTAGTTTTAAAGAAACTTCTGCAAGAATGGAAGAATTTAGATGACTGATTTATACTAGATGACCAGAAGAAGTTGTAAAAAGAAAAATTTGAACAATATTTGACCTCCCAATCTCAAAAATAGATGGATATAGCAGAAAACCAGAACTCTCAGAAATCCCTCTCTCAGGAACCCAGTACCCAAACCAAAGGAGGAAAAAAGAGGGGACGAAATAATTTACAAGAATTGATACAAGTGGTACGAAAAATTTTAGTTAATTCAGGAAGGGTAATATCATTATCAACGATATTCCAACAACTACACAAAGTTCATCAATGAAAGTTATCTCTTAGAATATAAGAGGCTTAAATAGTAAAGGAAAACATGGCTATTTAAAAGAAAGATTAAAAAAAGAGAAGCCACAAGTGATGTTGATTCAGGAAACTAAGGTTTCAGGGCAAAGACTAGAAGAAATCCTTAAATTATCAAAACCTCATTATGAAGAAATGGTTATAGATTCGAGAGGCATCGTCGGTGGAACAGCCATTTTATGGAACCCACATGAGATTATGGCAGAAGCTTGGTTCGGGCTGCTGCGTATTCTAACTGTCCAATTTAGACAAATTGGAACAATGGACAAAATTCTAATTTCCTCAGTCTATGGGCCTCATATTACAGGAGAAAAAGAGGCATTCCTTATAGCATAAGAATGCTTAGTAATATGCATAAGGAGAAGTATTGGTTGTTGGGAGGTGATTTCAATATGATTTCTATCTTGACAAAGAAAACATAGGTATAAGGAGAGAGAAGTCGGAAATGGAACTCTTTAGAGACCTGATAACTGACCCGAGGCTAGTTGATATTCCCACATTGAATGAAAATTACACATGGAAAAATAGAAGAGGGGGTTCCCACCAAGTAGCCTCAAGGTTGGACGGATTCCTAGCATCAGAAGCCTTGGTTAGCAGTGATGTCTTCTATGGAGCCGCTATCCTTCCAACTCTGGGGTTAGATCACTGGCCGATAAGTATGGATATCGACATGAATGAATGTAATAAAAAACGACCTTTTCGATTTGAGGCTTTTTGGCTACGAGATCCAACCTTCCTATAAAAAGCTAAAGGATGGTGGGAATCAAGTCAAGCCCAAGGTCGGAATAGGATGCACTAATTCCAACTTCGTTAAAAAGAATTCAAACAACGGATAAAAAATGGAATAAAACTGAGTTCAGAAACATTCAGCGGGATTAGGAAAGATTACAAGGAGAAATGAAACGAATTCAGAAACAAATGATTCTACATGGAAGAGTAGATAATTGGTGATAGAAGAAGGAAACCTCCTACGTAAACTCGAAGAGTGTAGGAAACAAGAGGAAATCCTATGGAAACAAAAATCTCTCATTCAATGGCTAAGAGAAGGGGATACAAATACAAACTTCTTCCATAAGGCTATGATACAGAGAAGACAACATAATCATATCTTTTCCCTAAAGGACCCAGGAGGAAATAGGCTAGTACAACATAATGATATGGAAGCCTTGTTAGTAAATCACTTCAGTCATATTCTAATAGAACTAAATCAACATATATCAGAAGCCATTAAACATATCATACAAAACATCCCTTCAATAGTCAGTCCTGAATACAATCTGGCTCTTCTAAGAGAGATCACTATAGAGGAAGTAAAAGAAGTGGTCAAAGTCTTGCACAAAAGAAAGCACCGGGCCTGAATGCATTTAGGGCTGAATTATACTAGGAAACTTGGTCCTTCATGGGTAGGGACATATGGGAATTAGTAGTGGAATCCTGACGGTCAAGACAGGTTTATCCAGCCCTGAATTCTACCCTCATTTCCTTAATTCCAAAGCAAGAAAACTCTGATGTACCGGCAGGGTTTCGGCCTATAGCTTTATGCAATGTAATTTACAAGATCTTATCTACAATTATGGTGAATCGTTTGAAACCTATTCTTCTGGGCCTAATTTCTCCTGAGCAGACAGGTTTTGTGGAAGGCAGACAAATTTTGGATGGCACAATTACAGCGCAGGAATCTATACACTTTCTTCGGACCCTTAAAGCTAAAGGTATGTTGATCAAACTTGATTTATCAAAATCACATGACCGTCTTAGCTGGAATTATATTAACGCTATTATTCAAGCATTTGGATTTGATGTAAGATGGATCTATTTAATATTGTCTTTTATTTCATATCTTAATTACTCCATTTTGCTTAATGGAGTTCCCTCTACTCCCTTTAACGCTACCTGGGGGTTAATACAAGGGGATCCACTTTCCCCCTTCCTCTTCATTATTGCAGCAGAACACCTTCGTCAACATATTAAAAGTAAGATTCAAGGAGGATAGCTTAAAGGACATAATCTTTGGGGGGCAGGTTTAAACCTCTCCCACCAACAGTTTGTAGATGACATTATGCTTTTCTGTCAAGCAAATCTGAAAGAATCTAAGACTATTCTATTGATTCTTAAAGACTTCATGGAAGTCTCTGGGGCCCTTATCAATAATGAGAAATCAAATGTTTTTTTATTTAATACTAATCTACTCTCCCAACGGTTTTTATCACGTCCCTTGGGATTCAACATTGGATCCTTTCTTATGAAATATTTAGGAATCCCTTTAAGTCTAAATTCCCTTCGGGTATCGGGGTGGAAAGATCTTCTTAACTGCATACATGCCCGACTTCAAAATTGGGCATTTTGGGTTCTTAATTCTCCGAGTCGCATGGTTCTGTTAAGAGCAGTCTTACAATCCATTTCAATCTATCAGCTCTTGGGACTGGCAGCGCCTAAAACCAGTTGTAATGATATGGTAAATATGTTTAAAAATTTTCTTTAGCAGGGATCTCAACAAGCCCGTAAATGGGCCCTCCTTTCATGGGATAAGCTTACAAAAATAAAAATGATAGGAGGCTTGGGGTTAAGAGATTCTTATTTGCTAAATCAGGTTATGGGAGCCAAAATCTGGTGGATATTGTTACAGGGGGGTAGAGGTTTGTGGAAAACAATTTGGGAAAGGAAGTATGAGATGCCCTTAACTACAGAAGGGAAATTAAAATTTCAAATGACCCTGAAATGATCCACTATTTGGAACTTGGTATAATTAAACATATATCTTATCTGGGAACACATTTTCTAGAAAAACATAGGTGGTAATGTTGCCCGATTTTGGGAGGACTCATGACAGCAAAGGGAGAAACTATTCATTCGAATTGATTTAGGGGAGATTTTCCTATTCACCAATAGTCCGAACACTAAGTCAGTAGCACAATTTTGGAATGAAGAGATGAAGCTTCAATGGATAAAATGAAAGCTAAAAGACCAGTGGCAGAATGCTTCAGAAACTCGTCAATGGGAGAACTATGAAAAAGAACTTAAAACTAGAAAACTAACGTAGCAACAGGAGAGGATATTCTAAGATGGGGGTATCGCACCAAGGGCATGTTCACTATACAAGAAGGCTACTACATAAAATCAAACAATATACACAACATAGTTGTTCCCCTTTGGCAAAAAATATGGTCGGAAAAACATTGTCGGAAAATTGAATACTTTTTGTGGCTAGTTAGTCATGGCAAGGTTCTTACCTAGGATCAGCTGCAGAAGAAAGGGATGTATGGCCCGTCAGTATGCACGCTGTGTAAGAAAATGAAGAAACGACTGGAAACTTGTTGAATAATTGCTTTGTCATTGAGACTCTGTGGCATAACCTTTCCTCCCTCTTTCAAGAAACGGATAGGGATAGTAGGATCATCAGGCATACAATAGAAGTTTGGAGAAAAGGAGGGTATAAAAGTGTTGTCCTTAACAGAGCATGGGGAATCTCTATGGTTTTTCTCATATGGGCCATTTGGAAAGAAAGAAATCGAGGAACATTCAGAGATGAGTATAGGCAACATGAAGAGATATGGAAAAATGTTCTTGAAAATATCAGAGAAACTATCCTCTCTGAGAAATGGCATGAAGAAGACTGGAAAGTTAATGGGAATGAGGCTAGGATTTTAGTTATGCTTAAACTGAAACCCCAAATTCTTTCCTTGGCCTCCTGGAAACAAAAATCGTACGTACACATCCGTCGATAAACCCGGGCGTCTTTACAAGTGGTTTGAATCTTAATTAAGACAGTAGCCTACAAAAGGCAACCTTGCTTAGTGAGGAAGAGGTGTAGCCGTGATCTTAGATCAGTAAGAATAATTTTCAGTGGCCTAACTGGGACTCACTACAACAATGAAGCTAAACTCACTATGGTAAAACAAGGTCTGTTGATAGCTGTGAGAGAGTAGTATCACAAAATTATAGTGGAAGGGGACTTGGCCATGGTAATCAGGGTTCTACAAAAGTTGCAGAAGGGGACAGGTTGGGAGAATATTAGTCGAAACTGGAAAACAACTCGTCTTATCTAGGAAATCAATGAAATTCTTCCAATCATCGGTTACCTTGTCCCATCGCATATTCCCAGGTAAGGGAATGAAGTTGTCGAATACTTGGAAAACTGGGGTTGTACTCACGAAGGGCGGCATTTGGACATTAACGAGCACAAACAGTACAGGAGGAGGAACTACAGTCTCTGCACGTAATCATTGCTAGGGATAACGAGGATACATGGGATCCCTGATCGGGGTTCTAAGTGGCTAATCAGAGCGGCAAGGTATCACGAGGTCATGCATACCACATAGATGGTTGATGAGGACACGAGGACAAGACTGTGGGTACTACCACCCACGCCAAATAATGACAGACTTAAATGAGGGTGGTAGACAACTCAAGCTGTCAAAGAGGTGTTGGAAACAATGTTGGCATTTTAAGGAAGTTACGAAGGGTCGTGAGGGGCAAGGTGGTAACATATTACAACAGTTAACGGTGGACGAGAGAACAGACAATGGAGCTGCGGCGTGGGAGAAAGGCTGGACAACGGGTGCACATTTAATATCCTAGTATGTTCTTAGCCTATACATCATGTATGTCGATGTGATTGGAGACGGTACTCAGGTCTTCACCTTGTTTCTTCTCCCCATGTTTGATAACTCTATAATATTCTGGGGGTTCTATTTAATGTCTGGGTTCCGAAACATTTTTCTAAAGTTGATGCAGATTTTTATAGTGGTTAAGATTGTGAACAATTGTAGTTTTGAGGATTGGTGAGTATATGTGAAATGTCTTCCTATTATGTTCTGTGGTATTGGGTTTAATCCTATGTACCTTGTCTATATGGAGGTTGAGGGTTCTAATTTCTCCAAGATTGGGTGTTTGATTGTCGTCGTTAAGGAGTGTGGTCTTAAGGTCCTCAACCTTGTTTTCACTCATTTTGATTCTGCATGACTTGCTTTTGGCTCTGCATGGTCTCATATCTACTGTTACATCCCTATATTACTATTTTAGTCCCTTATTGTTATTATTGTAGCCACCTTATTGTTATTATTGTGCCCCTGTAACCCAAATATTGTTATTATTGTGCCATTACATTGTTATTGTTAGGTCGGCTAGGATTATATTGTGGGTCCATGGACTCCTATATATAGAAGGAGGTTTTGGTCATTTTTATCATCCAAGAATTGTTCATTTATGTAATGTATTTGAGGTTACCCTCTCTAAGTGGCTTATTTCTAAGGCGTTGATCTCTCTTTTCCTCTATTTTTGGAGCCGATTACATAACATTTGGTATCAGAGCTTTGGATTCTAGGGTTTCGCTGCTCCAAACAGGTCATCATGGAATTTTCATAATAACTTTTTTTCTATGAAGTTTCAGAAGCTGAAATTTTTACAGTGCAAAGAAGAAATCCTGAGGAACCTCTTGTAAAAATACAGATCTTGGTTCACAATATTTTTGGAGATATGATCTAAGGAAATTAGGGTTTTTTCATGCTCCCAAATTTCATCTAAAACAGGTCATCGTGGAATTTTCGCTATAACGTTTTGTATATAAAGTTTCAGAAGCTGAAATTTTTATAGTGCGAAGCCAAAATCTTGAGGAACCTCCCATAAAAATTTTAGATCTTGGTTCGCATTTTTTGGAGATATGATCTGTGGAAGTTTGGATTTTTTTAGGCTCCCGAATTTCATCTCAAAGAGGTAACCGTGGGAAAAACATCATAACTCTCTCTCTGAGCTTCGAATTGGGATTCTATAAAAAGTGGCCGCAATTACACGGATTGTAGTTTTTTGATATAACAATTTCAGAGCTGAAGGAGGAAAGAATGACACGTGGAAATTCGTACAAGTTCGCTCTACTAAACCAGTCCATAATTAGGTCATCGTGGGAGATTGGGCATAAATTTGTCTTGAAGAATCCAAATCAGGTAGACCTATGGCATTCGAAAGAAGATTCAGAGGGCTACTTCAAGGTCAAATTTTAGATATTGAATATTTGAAATCACAGATATAATTCAGTTTCAATGTCGAGCTCCTCAAAAGTAAGAAAAAGGTGTGTATTTTTTTCGAATTACATAAGTCTCGTTTGAAAAAAATTAGTTTGAAATTATTCCAAGGGCATATTGAAGAATATATATCAGTATTGGGTTCTAAATTTCCCCCTAAAAAGAACTCAACACCCATTAAACCTTCAGAAGGCTCTACTATGACTCATGAAGACAAAGAAACACAACATGAGATATCAAAATTACAAGAGCAAGTGCATCAAATTTCACTATCGCAAAGAGAAATAAAAAATTAAATGGAAGTTTTGAAGAAAGGCATGGAAACTAAGATGAATGGTATGAATAAAGTCGTGGAAGCTAAGATGAATGGTTTGGAAGCTAATATGGATGGCATGGAAGTGGGAATGGAAGCTAAGATGGATGGCATGGAAGCTAAGATGGATGACATGGAAGCTAAGATCGATGAAAAAATGAAAGACAACATGGAAAACATGAAGAATGATCTAAAAGTAGACATCGAAGGTTTGGAAAAGTTGATACAAGAAATGTTTCCTAATGGCAACAAGATAGTAGAGGAAACTCATGATGGTAAGAAAATAAATTTTAATTGTGATTTCATAAACTCTAATGTTGGATGGAAGAACCACCATATTCCAATGATGGATACAAGGAATTTTGATGGCAAGGATCCCGTAACATGGATACTATAGATGGAGCAATATTTTGATCTCAATAATGTGCAAAACACACAAAAGGTACGCATTGCAACTTTACATTTACAACAAAATACATTTGTATGGTATTGATGGCTTTTCTCCCGTAAAAAAATTGTCACTTGGTCAATTTTTACGGAGGAAATGATAGCACATTATGAGGATACAAAAATAAACACCTTCTTTAGCCAATTGATAAATCTCAAACAAAAGTGTTCAGTGGTGGAGCACATTGAGGACTTCCAAAAATTGAATATAAGGGTAACTGATATTCCATAGGAACACATGATTGATGTCTTCATAGGGACTTTAAAGGATAACATCCAACATGAAGTTCGCGTTTGGGAACCTAATTCATTGGAAAAGGCATTCAGGTTGGCATGAAAAATTGAATGTAAAATTATGGAAACAAGGAAGCCTACCACAAACATATATAAATATGGAAGTGTTGCTACTTCTATACTTCCACAACCTACAAGGTTGACACCACAACAATTGGAAGAGAAAAGAGAAAAATGGCTTTGCTACAGTTGTGATAGAAAATACACTAAAGGTCATAAGTGTGCTGAGAAGAAAGTATTTTACATATATTGTGAAGAGGAAGAATAAAATGAATAAGAATCTTCAAAAGAAGAGGATATACACCAGGAACCAAGCCTAGAAGAGGAAGAAATGAGTCCGACCATATCGTGTAATGCATTGGCAGGAATTACCACTCCTAAAACTCTCAAGATATAAGGAAATATCAAGAAGAAAAAGGTAATAGTGTTGATTGATTCGAGTAGTACCCATAATTTTATTCATTGTAATGTCGCCAAGGAATTGAATTGTTTCCTATACCCAACAACAGAATGTCAAGTAATGGTTTCAAATGGAGGAACTATAAATTGCTTTGGAAAATTCCATAATATCAAGCTACCCATGGGGGAATATTTATTGAATAGTCCAATGCTTTCCATTCCTATGGGAGGTGTTGATGTTGTACTAGGAGTACAATGGTTACAATCTTTGGGGACAGTAGCTTTTATTTTTCAAGAAATTTTATTGAATTTTTTTCTCAGAAGGAAAGGAAGTTGAATTATGGGGTACCACAGGGAAGCCAGGAAAGATAATAAGCTCTAATGTCATGACAAAGGTTCCGAAGAAAGAAAAATGAGGCGTAATTGCACAATTATGCTCACTAGAAGTTCCAACATCAAAATCATCTATTTCTGCAGATCTCCAAAAAGTCGTGGATAATCATTCCAAGGTGTTTGAAACTTCCAAAGGACTCCCATGGTGATCATGACCATGCTATTAATTTGATTACAGGAAGTGTTCCTCCAAACATCAGGCCTTATATATATCCTTATGTCCAAAAGAGCGAAATTGAACATATGATTGCAGAAATGTTAGATGCTGGTATAATTCAACCTAGTCAAATTTCTTTCTTCGCTCTAGTAGTATTGGTGCACAAGAAGGATGGATCATGGAACATTTGTCTGGATTATAGGAAGCTCATTAAGCTCACCATTAAATATAAATTTCTCATTCCTGTGATTGATGAATTATTGGATGAATTACATGGAGAAATTTATTTTACCAAGTTGGACCTTCATTCAGGATATCATCAAATTAGAATGAAGACCGAAGATATTCCGAAAACAACATTTCGAACTCATGAGGGTCATTATGAATTTTTGGTCATGCCTTTTGGCCTTACCAATGCACCTTCTACATTTCAAGGGTTGATGAACTCCATTTTGAAACCCTTCCTTAGAAAATTTGTGCTAGTATTTTTTTATGATATACTAATCTACAACAAGTCTTGGAAGGATCATGTTCAACATGTTGACAAGGTGATCAAACTATTGCAAGAGAAACAATTATATGAAAAAACATCCAAATGTTTCTTTGGATTACAAGAGGTGGAATATCTGGGTCATATTGTCTCTCACGAGGGTGTTAAGGTAGACCCTAACAAAATTAAAGCCATTAAGGAATGGAAGTCCCCACAACCATAAAGAAATTGCAAGGATTTCTCGGGTTAACAGGGTATTATCGCAAGTTTGTTAAGAATTATGGGAGAATATTAGCACCTCTAACAACATTATTGAAGAAAGATGCATTTTCATGGACTCCTGAAGCAACTAAGGCCTTTGACCATCTTAAAGAGGCAATGTGCCTAGCACCGATCTTAGCTACACTAGACTTCACAAAAACCTTTATTGTGGAATGTAATGCCTCAAGAAATGGAATTGGTGTTGTTTTAATGCAAGCATGAAGAACCATTTATTTTGAAAGTCATTCAATCAAAGAAAGTATTTACAAAAAGCTATTTATGAGAAGGAAATGTTAGCAATAATACATGCACTAAAGAAATGGCGACCTTACCTAATGGGAAGACACTTCAAGGTAAAAACTGATCATGATAGTCTTAAACACTTTTTGGAACAAAGACTATATTCAGAAGAGCAGAAAAAATGGGTCACAAAGATGTTGGGTTATGACTTTGAAATAATCTACAAAAAAGGAAAGCTTAATGTTGTTGCAGATGCACTCTCAAGAAAGAATGAAGAGGTGGAAGCATTGCTTTGTGCCATTTCTATTATCCAACCGGATTGGATAACCAAAGCAAGAGATGAATGGAAGAAGGACAAAGATGTATGGACACTCATTCAAAAGTTGCAGCAAGATCCTAGTACATCTGATACATTTAGTTAGAAAAATGATTCCTTATGGTACAAAGATCGCTTATATCTTTGTAAGAATTCCCAACTAAAACAAAATATTCTTCTGGAATTGCACACTTCTCCTTTAGGAGGTCACTCAGGATTTTTAAAAACTTACCACAGGGTGAAGAAAGAATTTTTTTGGGATGGCCTTAAATCTGATATTCGAAATTTTGTGGCGGAATGTTTGGTTTGCCAACAGAATAAAGTGGAAACAATTAAGACCCCAGGACTTCTACAACCTTTATCCATTCCAGGTCAACGTTGGGAGGAGATTTCAATGGATTTTATCACGGGTTTACCTAAGTCCGAAGGAAAGAGTGTCATCATGGTGGTAGTTGATAGACTTACCAAGTATGCACACTTTTGTGCATTATCTCATCCATTTAAAGCAAGTACGGTTGCTACTACATTTATGGACAGAATTCAAAAGCTACATGGAAGCCCAAGGGTTATTGTGAGTGACAGAGATCCCATTTTTACTGGAAATTTTTGGACAGAGTTATTTTCTTGTTTGGGTACTCAATTAGCTCATAGCTCATTTTATCATCCTCAATCTGATGGTCAAACTAAGATCGTAAATAAATGTTTGGAAGGATATCTTCGTTGTTTTGTATCTGATAAACAAACACAATGGGTCAAGTGGTTACCTCTTGTTGAATGGTGGTATAACACTTCCTTCCATACTGCAGCAAAAATGACCCCATTTATGGGACTTTATGGATATCATCCACCATCCATCACATCATCTTTAAGGGAAAATTCGAAGGTTCAAGCAGTGGAAGATCACATCGAGCATCAGCAAGAAGTTCTCCAACTCTTAAAGGATAACCTGAATTTGGCACAAAATCGAATGAAACAACAGGCAGATCAACATCGCGGCGAGAGAAGTTTTGATGTAGGAGATTGGGTATTTTTACGGCTACAACCATATAAACAAATGTCCCTCAAGCAAGCTAAGAAGGATAATAAATTATCGCCAAAGTACTATGGTCCTTACAGGGTGTTGCAAAAGATTGGTACTATGGCATACAAATTGGAGCTTCCTGCTTCTTCGCGAGTACATCCAGTTTTCCATGTTTCATGCTTAAAGAAGGTTATAGGTGAAAATATTCCAATTCAAACAGTATTGCCAGAACTTGATGGGGAAGGGAAAATCATATTGGAACCTGAAGCAGTCATGGAAAAAAGAACTCGACAACTACGGAATCGATCAATTTGAGAGTATCTCATCAAGTGGAAGAACTTACCCACTGAAGATTCTACATGGGAGGATGAGAATTTTATACAGAAGCACCCAGAGCTACTCAAGCATTGAGGACAACACTTTTTTGAAGGAGAGGGGCATGTTAGGTCCCTATATTACTAGTTTATTCCCTTATTGTTATTAGTGTAGCCCCCTTATTGTTATTTTTGTACCCCTGTGACCCCAATATTGCTATTATTGTTCCCTTACATTGTTATTGTTGGGTCGGCTAGGATTATATTGTGGGCCCATGGACTCCTATATATAGAAGGAGGTTTTGGTCATTTGTATCATCCAAGAATTGTTCATTTATGTAATGTATTGGAGGTTACCCCCTCGAAGTGGCTTATTTATAAGGCATTGATCTCTCTTTTCTTCTATTTTTGGAGATGGTTTCATAATATCGACTCTGCATGTCTTATTTCCCCCCTCCCCCCCTGTACCACTAGACCGACCTTCTAATTTGTATGCTAGCCTAACATATTGGCTCATCAATCTTATGAAATTCATTGCATGGCTTCAAATGACTTATCTGTGGGTAGCGCTCTCTTGAATTCCCCATCCGGGGTTTTACCCACTTAGTTTTTTTGCAATATGGGGGGCTTGGACTCCAATTATCATGATGGTGATTCTAAATTCTGGTGTCGAAAGGGTATCGCTGTTGTTAATCCACCTGGTTTGTGGGGTTTCAATCCTATTTCAAGGGGTTTTTGTCTAACTTTTCAGGATTTTAGTTTGGTTCAGTGGGTTTTTTATCCTCTATTGTGGGGTTTGATTTGGGTTCTGAGGGATTTCAGTGCTCTTCAGTGGAGTCTATGCCCTGGGTCAGTTCACATGCAATGGGAGAATGTAAAAATTATCACCATGTATTTTTTGTCGCGACAGGCAAGGAAACTTCTTATTGCCACCCTTATAACTTGTCGAGCGACTGGAATGAGGAACGATGACATGCATTACTCTGCTCAATATGAGGACGTTAATCTCGACAGTTGGGATCTTTTCCTCTGTTGTTTAACTAAACCAATTATTGAAATTATGTTGCAATATATAGGTATTTTTAATTTATATACATGTGTTTCTTTAGCATTGGTCTCACACTCGCCCTAACACAGTCAATAAATCCCACAGTTGGTGCTCCATCTGCAAGACAAAATGGTTAAAGGTCAAGCAGTAAAAAAGGATGTCAAGGACAAAGGCAAGCAGAATAAGAGTAAGATCAAAGCGGGACCCATCAAGAGGGTAAGGAAGTCAGGAAAATATATTATGGAAAATATTTTTGATGTGTATGCCACAGGCAATCCCCCTCAAGTTAAAATACTCATTTCAGGTTGGGAGCGTGACTGCAATACCAAAGAGGAGGGGGAAAATACAAGAGGAAGCAATGGAGTTCCTAAAGGACCCAGGAAATAATAGAAGTAGATTGTCACTATTTCAACAATCTATTCATACTTATTGGACATTGAAATGTATACTGTCAAAAGAAATTATTAGTGTTCAAGAAATTGGAGGGGACCCAAAAACTGCCTCCATTCTAGCTGAGATGAGAAGAGACATTCAATAAATCCACCTTATGCAACACCACCAGAATTTTCGCCTAGGCCACATAGATCAACATCTGCAAAGTATTTATCAAGTGGATATGCCTGGTTCTATTGTAAAGGACTCGACGCCTATTGAGTCTTCTGATGATTGATTTTTATAAAATCCTTTACTTTTTTTCATTTTGATATGCATATTACGAGTAGCATTTACTTTATGAAGTTATTGTATGTAAGAGACAATAAGTTGGACATATAAGACAGTATTAGATTCAAACTTTATCAGTATTGGTGGGCCTATAATTCTTTAAGGTGGTCAACAGATCTGGTTTCCTGCGGGCAGGTTAAGGCCATCAAGTATTACTATCTGTAACCTGCTTTTCTCTTTTTGATTAATGGAAAATAGGAAGGGTCTGCTAAACTTATATAAAAAAACAAAGATGTATAACATCTATATTATTTAAAAATATCGAAATATCTCTTTTGAATAACCATATTATTTAATATATTTCCATATCAACTTTTTAAATATCTATATAGAGAATAAATGAAAAATATTTTAACATAGATCATACATAAAATATTTCAATATCCACCTTAAATAAAATAACTTTATATCAACGTCATATGTGTGTGTACAGAGAGATGTTTCAATTACTTCCTACTTCTTGTATGATATAGATGTGTAATTTATTTAATTCTTGATATGTCGTTGATATATGACATTTAAAAAATATGAATAACAAAACACAATATACACATTAAGTAAAATATTTAAATATCAAATATATATAAGAGATTTATAATTTTATTGATTACTCTATTTTACAACCCATTAAGAGGGGATGTGTAATTGTTTCTATGTTCAATTTGGATTTAATAGCTATACTTTTTAAAATAAATAATTAATTTTTTACTAAATACAAATAAAATTGATAAATCAATTTAATTCAATTTATTGTATTGTAATTTTATTTTATTAATAAAATTACAAATAATTTCTTCGAGAAAATTGATAATATACATATCACATTAAAATAAATTTCAGTAATGATAATCCATATTATAAACCATGATATTTCATAACTTCGTGTTCAATTTTTATTTTTTTTAAACGAAAGTGAGTAGCTATTTGTATTAAATCCGAACACAAATGCAACAAATACCTTGCAAGCCATTACATTTCAACAATTTTAGAGGGTCCTTCGGGAGAAGACAAACTATCAAGACTAAGTAACTATGGACCAAAAGGAATACATGTTGGCGAAAAATGGTGGTCAGGTTGAGACCCGGGGTTCACACATAGGGGCCAACAAAGGGTCCCTCGTAGTCTCCTGTGGCACTGGTATTTTCACCTTACTCAAGAAGAATAAGGTGTCTCACCTGATGCGTGTTGTGACCTTACTTGGTTAAGAGATTGGAACCAAGCATCTAGATAAATCGCACAAAGGCTACCAATACTCGTTAAACTTAAAACCGAGGCATCAAACATGCAATTGTTTCAAGAAACAATAGCTAAAGTATTCAAAAGAACATGGAATACACACATGCATTCATATTAAAATTTTAAAAGGGGTCACATAAAACCAAGATAAGAAGATCATCAAACATCCATGCAGCTTCCTCTTTCATTAGCTTGATATTATGGCATTTTCCAGAGCAATTTATAGTTCCTCCATTTGCAACCATCACTTGACATTCTAGTGCCGGGTATAGGAAACAATTCAATTCCTTGGCTACCTTACAATGAATAAAATTATGGGTACTACCTGAATCAATCAACACTATTACCTTTTTCTTCTTGATATGTCCTTCTATCTTGAGAGTTTGAGGAGTGGTAATTCCTGCCAATGCATTACACCATATGTTAAGACTCCTTTCTTCCTCTTCCAGGGTTGGTTCGTGGTGTAAACCCTCTTCTTGTGAAGATTCTTGTTCATTTTCTTCTTCCTCTTCACAATCTATGTAAAATAATTTCTTATCAGCACACTTATGACCTTTAGTGTATTTGATATCACAACTGTGGCAAAGTCCTTTTGCTTTTTTTTCTTCCAATTGTTGTGGTGTCAACCTTGTAGGTTGTGCAAATCTAGGAGTAGCAACACTTCCCTATTTATAGAAGTGAGTGGTAGGCTTCCTTGTCGCCATAATTTTACATTCAATTTTTCTGGCCAACCTGAATGCCTTCTCCAATGAATCAGGTTCCAAAATGCGAAATTCATGTTGGATGTTATCCTTTAAAGTACCTATGAAGAGATCAATCCTGTATTCCTCTGAAATATCAATTGCCCTTATATTTAATTTTTGGAAGTCCTCAATGTGCTCCCCCACTAAACCCTTTTGTTTGAGATTTATCAATTGGCTAAAGAAGATGTTGCTCTTTTTATCCTCATAATGTGCTATCATTTCCTCCGTACAAATTGACCAAGTGACAATTTTTTTACAGGAGAAAATCCATCAATACCATACAAATTTATTTTGTTCTAAATTTAAAGTTGCAATGCATACCTTTTGTGTGTTTTGCACATTATTGAGATCAAAACAATTGCTCCATCTGTAGTATCCATGTTACAAGATCCTTTCCCTAAAACTTCCTCATATCCATTTTTGGAATATGGTGGTTCTTCCCTCCAACATTAGAGTTTATGAAATCACGATTAACATTTATTTTGTTCTCATCATGAGTTTCCTCTACTCTCTTTTCACCATTAGGAAAAATTTCTTGTATCAACTCTGCCAGACCTTCTATGTCTACTTTTAGATCATTCTTCATGATTTCCATGTTGTCTTTCATTTTTTCATCGATATTAGCTTCCAAACCATTCATCTTAGCTTCCGTGCCTTTCTTCAAACCATCCATCTTAGTGTCCATGCCTTTCTTCAAAACTTCCATTTCATTTTTTGTTGCTCTTTGTGAGAGCGAAATTTGTTGCACTTGCTCTTGTAATTTTGATATTTCATGTTGCCATTATTCATCTACATGAGTCATAATAGAGCCTTATAAAGGCTTAATGGGTGTTGAATTCTTTTTAGGGGCCATTTTAGAATCCAATACTGATATCTATTCTACAATATTCCCTTGGAATCAATTCAACTTGATTCTTCAAACAAGGCTTATGCAATTCGCAGAAAACAAATACACACCTTTTACTTGCTTTTGAGGAGCTTGATATTGATATTGAATTATCTATATAATTGCGGATCCTCAATATCTAAAATTTGGCCCTATAGTAGCCCTCTGAAGCTTCTTTAAAATGCCACAGGTCTGATCTGATTTGGATTATTCAAGGCAAAGTTATGTCTAATATCCCACAATGACCCAATTATGGACTGGTTTAGTAGAGCGAACTTGTACGACTTGCCACGTGTCACTGTTTCCTCCTTTGGCTCTGAAATTGATAGAAAGAAAACTAAAGTCCATGTAATTGCAACCACTTTTTACAACATTTCAATCTGATGCTCAGAGAGAGAGCTATGAATATTTTTCCACGGTCACCTCTTTGAGATGAAATTCAGAAGCCTAAAAAAGCCCTAACTTCTATAGATCATATCTCAAAAAATATTGTGAACCAAGATCTGAAATTTTGCGACATTTTTCCTCAGGATTTCAACTTCATACTCTAAAAATTTCAGCTTCTGAACCTTCGTAGAAACAACATTATAGTGAAAATGCCAAGATGAATTGTTTAGGTTAAATTCAGGAGCCTTCACAATGACCTAAATTCCATAGATTATATCTCTGAAAATATTCAGAACCAAGTGCTGAAATTTTGCAACGTTGTTCCTCCAGATTTTAGCTTCGCACACTAAAAATTTCAGCTTCTGAACCTTCTTAGAAAAAAACATTATAGCGAACAACATTCCATGATGACCTGTTTAGAGCAGCGAAACCCTAGAATCCAAAGCTCTGATACCAAATGTTGTTAAACCAGCTCCAAAAATAGAAGAAAAGAGATATCAATGCCTTAGAAATAAGCCAATTTGAGGGGGAAACCTCCAATACATTACATGAATGAACAATTCTTGGATGATACAAATTATAAAACTTCATTTCTATATATAGGAGTCCATGGGGCCACAATGTAATCCTAGTGGGGCCACAATGTAATCCTAGCCGACCTAATAATAATAATTTAAGGGCACAATAATAACAATATGGGGGTTACAGGGGTACAATAATAACAATAAGGGGGTTACACTAACAACAATAAGGGACTATACTAGTAATATAGGGACCTAACAAAGAGAATGGAGGATATCCATATGGGACTCATGGCGATCCAACCCATCAGAAAATTCATTTGCCAATATAGCTCAATTGTCTGCATATATTGATTATACCCCCCTCTCATGTGGCTATTGTCCAAGATCCATTCAGTCCATTCAGCTAGGACTTATGTTTATGAGAGGGAGGAACGATGAGAATAGGCTTCCTCCTCCATACTGTTGAGTTCACTCTAGACATGGGTAGTGGTGAGTTCTCAAAAATGAGAAGCAGGACCTTGAATCCTATGGTGCATGAGCTCTCCCATGGTAGATTCGCTCATGATAAGAAGTAACCCATCCTTGAACTTGAGCTCTTTGGCGTGTCATGAGGAATAAAACAATGAAGAAACTAAGGGTAGTGTTTTTTTCCCAATGATTAAAGGAGGACTAGAGGGCACATGACGAATGATACCAATGCAATAAAAGATAGTGAAAGAATATAGTTACACAGTGCTTGTAAAGGTTACAAGAGTCAGCCAGAATAAAACCCAACACAGGAACACAATTACACACTTCCTATAACCACACTACCAGCCACCAAATTATTCTAGACCACCTATCAACCCATAGACTAAAGAATTCCTTGAAAAATAAAGTAATCACAAAGACACTATGATAGAAATACACTGAAACCATCACCTCAAAATAGTATCAAAAAGATAAATTTAAGTCAATGCTAGACGTGGTGATCCATGAAGACTCTTTACATCACCAAGTTCACATTTTATCAACTTTACAAAAGAGGATCAACTCTCGAACCAAAAAACCAACTATGAACAAAGAAGAAAATGAATGTACCTCATAATCCAATGTAGCTTGCAAAGGAGGGAATCACCAAAGGCCTTGTTGATTCACACTTGCACCAACATAAGGATCATATAATGAACATACACTTTGGTAATGAAACAATGAAACCAAACTCACAAACCAATAACAGAAGGTGAAACTAGAACCAACACTAGACATATTCACCCATAAAGTTGCATACCCCCATGCAATCTGCAAAGGAATAATTCCCCAAGAGCCCAAAAAATTCATGCTAGCACAAACTGAAGGACCCAATAAATGTGACCCACTATCGAGGCTCTAATAGAGCACCATTTAGCCAAGAAAGTTCCCCGAGAACTAGGAGAGGCGTCCCAAACAGGGAAGAGCCCAAATACACATTCAGGAGGAAATGCTCACAAAATGAGGGGGAGATTGAATTCTTACTCTTGCATCAAGTTGCCTAAGACCCCACCTTAGGATGACGCACAACCCACCAAAGAATCCATACAAAAAATGCTTTCCAACCAAGGAAAGGGAACATAACCATAATCCATATCAATATGGAAACACCATCTCTAAAGGCAGAGTTTAGAAATTAGAGTGAGAAACAACATGAAATCCATATAATTAAGGAGAAATACAACACTAAGGTTCAAGACTAGAATATAAATAGCCACTGCAACTACCTAAGCCCAAGTTTCCTACTTATACCTCTACAATTCAACATAATTAACTTGAGACCATCTATACGATGCATCCCTCTTGGAGACCTGCATTTTTAGCCCAATCGTCGAGCCTCAAAAAATTAAGCAGAATCGCCATCGGAGTCACACACTCCACCTTCTTGAGATTCCCACTTAGTCTTGAACGATGCCTCATCATTTGCAAACAGAGGAATGTCTTAATGGCCACACATGCCAACATTAACATCAGCTGGGGGAATGTTGCCACTTCCTCCTGCATGATCACCAGGTGGGGTGGTGGAAACCCGTTCCCCCACCCATCCCCTTTGCATGCACATGTCACCCCATCTAGGTTTTGGGATGTGTCATACGGAGAGTCTGCATCCTTTTCAATCAAATTTCTACAATCTTCTTTAAGAGGAGATTTGATTAGAAGGGCCCAAGGAGAAGAGATTGTGACCTGGGAATTCATACATTCATGATTAGCCCGCAGATATGCCACTTTGTTACCTATGATTTGAACACATATAGGGATGGTGATAGGGAGTAGGCCCATGAGAGAGGAGGCTTGGCAGATAATTTCCTCCAATCTCCATCTAGTGGATATTTTGGCAACAACATGTTGATGATAATCGAAGAGCCTCCTTCCATAATGAGTTTCGAGTGTCTTAGAGACTGAGCTAATTCTAACCCTAAAACAAGCCCTGTAAACTTTGCAACATTATTTCTATTAATTCCCAAGGAACCAAAATAAAGGTGAAGGGTAGATCATTGATGGCCTTTGATGATGCCACCAAAACTAGAGAGACATGGGTTACCTTTTAATGCTCCATCAAAATTGAGTTTGAGGAAATCCAAGGGGGAGGGGACCAATGGTGTAACTATTGGGTTGGAGGGGAGGGAGGGAAGAAGAGGGAGAAGAGAGGATGGAGAAATTTGTGAGCGTTCGAGGATAATAGCTTCAGAGCCCTGAAATTTCGTGTTAGCAGAGGATCAGGATGAGGCAAGAATTGATTCCTTAATGTTCATTATGGGAATTTTGAGGTAAAAAATGGGCCTCAAAATGAAAAATGTACTAATAAAATTAAATTTAAGAGAACCAATAGGATTCAAGTTGATGATGTCATCCCCAAGGGAGAATATTTTTGAAGGGAAAAGATGAAAACTACTTTTTTTAGTCACATTTCTAACTTATCTCCTTGTAGATTTACTCAAATATCAAGTGTGTATAATCGTTGGATGCAGAATTAGACTTCACATTTATTGAGTACCCAATTTATATACTTTTGGGTAGACCCACATCGATAAAAAATCAAAATACAAGAAAAACATGTTTGAAACTCATTTTTTCATGTATTTTGATTTTTTCTCAATGTGTATCTACTCAAAATTATGCATAGGATGTATAATTTAATTATGCATCCAGCAAATGTAAACATTTGAAATTTGAGTAAACCTACAAGGAGGTAAGTCATAAATACAATTAAAAAATGTAGTTTTATTTCTTTTCTTTTAAAACTTCATAACCTTTATTTTAATATTTTTCCTATTATTTTATTAATTTTCTTATTATTTTATTATTTTCCTCAGGAGGCTCATTTTAGACCTCAAAATTTCCTAATGAGTCTGGATAATATTCCAAAGAAAATTTGCATACACAAAGGAGTTTTTAAATATTTTGTGATTCCTTTCTTTCCAGATAACCCAAAGAAAGAGACTAGGGGTGAGAGTCCATATTCGATTTAGGATGTGATTGGAAAAGACCCCTTTATGCCAATTAGCAATAGTATTCAGGATACAAAGGGGTTCTTTGTCAAAGCATGAGAGAATTTTGTTGAGGTAGTCTCAGAGCCCGAGAGTATAAGAGAAATTGTTGAACAAGAAATAAAGGGCAATGATATGGGTCTTCATGGTTATGTTTGACAAGATTATCCCAAGTCAATGCTTTATTTTGGAAGAGCGTACAGGGGAACAAGGCTACTTTTGGACATGAGTGTTGCTTTTAGATATTTGTCCACACTTCCTCCATTGCTAATGAATTATACCTTGCTACTAAATGATAAGATTCTTGCATAGAGAATGAGCCTTTTGAAGGGTAACCCCAAATCAGTTTGTCTAGTTGAATGGAAATGGATAATTTTTGTGTTTGAGAGAATTCCAAAATTACTGCCATTTATTTTCCTCTTGTTGAGGATGCCAAAAATATGGGGGTTGTCATTGCTCCCATTAGGAAAATGTAGCATCATTGGACCAGTAATGTACAACCTTATTATATCCTCGGGCTTTCACATTGTCCATCATATCTTGAATTTTTGTATTGTCACTCAGTTTAAGGAGTTATTGCCAAGAATCATCGTAAAACAATGTGGCATTGTCGTCCATTATTTTCAAAAAGCAATGTTGTTGAATTAAGGATACACCTTTTTAGCCAAATTCCAAATGGATGACCCAGTTATTGAGGGATTTAGCTTGATCAGATCTGGAATTGGAATTTTGGGGGCATATTTTATGTTCCATATTTGTTTGCAAAGGTTTGCTCCTCCTGAATCCATTTCACCATACTTTTCGCTCCAAGGATTATAACCATGGTTATGGGGTCTCAGATTCAAAGAACTCCTTTAATTTTTGGTTTACAAATTTTATCCAAAGAAACCAAAACCCATTTTTGCTCCACATTAGGGCCTCCATAAATAAATTTGTGTTGGATTCCCTTCAGTTCCTAGAAGATTGAGGATGAGGCCATTAGCACATAGCACATATATATGGGAAGGAATTAAAGAACTTCTTTTCGTAGAATCTTTTTTTCTGCAATGGTCAGAGATCTGAAAGCCCGTCTTTCTAGCTTGTTGTGAATCTTTGATAGGAAATATTCCCATACATACCATCTCAAGGGGTTGTCAACTAGTGGAGCGCCAAGATATTTTAATGGGATATTTCTGCGTTGGAAGCCCATAAGATTGGCAATATGCCACTAAAAATACATAGGCATGTTAAAGAAAAAAATTAGGGATTTAGAATTATTGACTTCCATACCTAATGCAAGATAGAAAGTATCCAACGCATGAAGAAAAGCAGGGGATTCTAAGATAGTGGGTGTTCCCATTCCCATTGTGTTGTCTACGATTTATTTATGGGTGAGTGGTAGGTCATCGCCAAATGCCAAGAGTCATTGAGTTAGTTCTTGCATATTGTTGCTTTGAGGGATCTCGCCAGACCTTTCGTAGCTAAAATTAAGAAGAATGGTGGTAATGGAACACCCTGTCTAATTCGTCAAGTAGGTTTGAATTTCTCTAAAGGGGAGCCATTTACAAGGATTAAAAAGAGACAAACTAAAGGAGATTTTTAATCCACATAGTCCATTTAGGGGAGAATCCAAAGGCCGGGATAATTTGGAGCAAATAACTCCAACTAAGCTTATTGAAAGCCTTCGAGAGATCAATTTCTAGGAGCACCCCTAGTTTCCGCAAAAACTTTAATGAGTGGATGAATTTGTGAGCTACCATGATCCCATTAAGGAATTTTCACCCCTCCTCAAACCCTATTTTTTCAAGAGGTACAAGATTGGGGAGGATAGGCTTCAAGCTTTTAGCAATATTTTTTTTAATAATATTTTATAAATAACATTGCACAGAGTGCTAGCCCCGAAGAAACTTGGCTCCTCCACATTGTGTTCTTTTGGAACCGAGGTGAGGAATGTGGAATTGAGGACTTTTAATATGGATCAGGACTTTTGAGATTCTTCCACAACAATACATACCTCTTCACCTACTATTGGCCAATTGAAATTGAAGAATTCAATGGTGAATCCATTAGGAAAAAAGGATTTATTGTGTGGCATACCTTTGACGAGAGCATCAACCTCCTCCATTTTTATTTCTTGAAGTGGGGCAACATTTTGTTCAACAATAACTAAGCTTCGTATATGAGTTGTGATGATATGTATTGCTTTTATCATGTGAATATTAGGTTGCGTTAGAACTCCTTGGAAGTCTTGGGTGAGTTCCTGAGTGATGTCCTGAAAATTATGTACCTTTTCACTAGCATGATTTTTGATGGAGGAAATTTTGTTATGGTGATGATGTTGCAGCATAGATTTGTGAAATAAAGTGGTATTTCCTTTGCCTTTCTTTAGCTAGCGAACTCTATAGTTTTGTTGCCATAGGAGTTCCTCTTGTTTCTGACGCTCTTCTGTAGAAATTTTAATAGAAATTATGTATTGCCTAGATTCTCCTGATCTAACAATTATATGCCACCATTAAATATAGAATCGCTTTTACAAATAAAACATGATCGCCAATTTCAATATCAAGAAGAAAGATCAATCACACATAACACATATTTTTTTACTAGGAAAACATAAAGCTAAAAACCCCACTATCATATATTATGTATATATCTTGGATCATGAAACAATCTCATACAAAAATCTAATCCAAGAGCTCTCAGTACAATATACAATCGTCTCACACTGTCATTGAAAAATTGGCAAATTCATGTGCCAATTTACTGCATCCAGACAGCCTGCTTCCACTACGCAATCCCAGTTGATAGCAACCCTTGAATGAATGGAATCCTGCTTTCCTTGACTGTGCAATCCTCATGGGCACACCCAATGCGTGTGTGGTTGCATGAGTGCACCCACTAATGTCACAACTGATAGTCAAACTGTCCCTTTCACCTACATCTCAATTGGGTCTCCAATGGATCTGACATGCATGTAGTTAACAATTGTAAATATTCAATTGCATGTGAGGCCACTGATTGTGAATTAATTAATAATTAATTCACTAATCTCTCACTAGTGTATCTTTAGTTACAACTAGCACAACTGAGTTTAACTCACTTAACTGAGTTAAACTACTTTACAACTCACATAACTACACATCCAATTCTATTACAACTTCGAATCACTTAGTTACAACAAAGTCCACTTGCATGTCCCACCAACCAACCTTTGAACTCGAATTTCCTATAACTAACTGATTTGCCACTTCAGTTAACTATTTCCAAGTGCTCATTGAGAATAGATTATTGTTTATTGTCCAACTATTATTAAGGGATAATAATAGGCGACATGCATCTATAAATATACATGTGATCTATAAATACAACTTGCACATACATTTATAAATAGACCATCATCTATAAATATAATTTTCTCAACCATCTATAAATAGACATCATCTATAAATAGAATTTGCTCATGCATCTATAAATAGACCTCCACCTAAAAATAGCCTGAGGCTCCATCCTAATGTAGGTGCATAATTTTCACTAGCATCTTCTTGTTGAATCTCAACACTCCCTCTCAACAAGAAAGGGATTATCCTTCACCCTGATCCTATCTCTATGGTATTCAGATTTGCTCCTGATGAGCGCCTTCGTCAGAATATCTGCATCCCGACCTTCCGTAGGAATGTACTAAAGCAACATGATCTTCCACTGCACACAATATCTGATATAATGATACCAGATATTTATATGCTTAGATCTATCATAAAACACAGGATTAATCAAGAGTTTAATGCAACTCTGATATCACAATGAATCACTGTCGGATCTAAATGAGAACCTGTTGTAGCTCCTACAACACCCTCCAAAAATACATGGAATCATAACACACACTTCAAAATTTTTGGAGCCCCTTTGAAACTAAAGAAGGAAAAAGCCAAGTAAAGTTTTTTAAGAGCAAGTCGCATAAGTCGCGGATCCATGATTTGCGACCCATGCGACCTATGCGACTCTGCGACCCTAAGGTCGCAGAGGTCGCCAGGTCGCAAGAGTCGGAAGTCAAGCAATTTGCGACCTTGCGACCCAGCGACCTTAAGGTCGCAAGGTCGCAAGGTCGCAAAATGAAGTATTAAGGGAATTAGCGACTCAGCGACCTTTGCGACCCAGCGACCTTAAGGTCGCGAGGTCGCAAGGTCGCAAACATGCAACTTGCGACCTCATTTAGTACTCGCACGTGCGACCTTTTTATATAAGGTCGGGTCGCTAGGTCGCATTTGTAGCTTGCAGCGAAAACCGTGGAATTACTCTGACAGGTCGACTGGCGCGTTTTCTTCCGGGTAAGTTGCCTTTTTCTCCCTATGTTTCCTTCTTAAGCATTTCTTGCCATTACTGAGCCTCCCCACGGTCTTATTTACTTGCTGAGAGTATTTAGGTCTTTTCTGTTGAGTTTTATCATTGTTTTGTCTCTCATGAACCCCAGGGTCACCCGTCTCTTGCCCATTTCCTCATGGCTATGCCTTATTGTTAGTTTAGACCCTTTCAAACCACGTATTTTTCCCTGTAGGGAAAATTTATCCGCAAAACCGCGCGCGCGCGAAACCCCCCGGCAGGCTCAAGTGCGACCTGCGACCTAGCGACCAGGTCGCAAGGTCGCAAGGTCGGAAAACTCCCTTTTAGCGACTCCGCGACCCTGCGACCTAGTCGCAAGGTCGCGAGGTCGCGTAAGAGTCCCTTTTGTGAATCAGCGACCTAGCGACTCCCAGAGAACAATCAATTAAAATTTGCACGTGTAGACTTTATTTAGCCATTATCATCATGTCTTTCTTATCCTGGGATTCTGTCTTGAATGCAACAGGTGAATTTAGAGCAGACACGGTACCGGTCCTCTCCGACTCTAGCAATATGGCACCCCGGGTATCCCGAAGGAGAAGTAGGCAGGTGGTGGAGGAAGAGTCAGACACAGACATACAAACATCTCCTCCACCAATATACAGAGACACCCTTTGCACCTTCGCAAAGGAGGACAGCCTTAGGTGGTATGAAGTATACCGCGAGTTCGCCATCCCAGAAGAGGAGTTCCCAGAAGATCTCCCGGACTGGGAAGTATATTTGAAGGTCAAGAAATCCAAATTGCACCTTGCAGGGTCACATCCCGCCATCTTTCCGTGCCCGGAAATGTTAGACTGGATCATACAAAAGACGGATCCTAAGAATTTCACAATCCTAGATAGTGGAGGTAAAGCTTTTGCAACGTTGGAGAGCTCAAAAGCACATATCTACTACTCGCTCCCCAAACCAGAGGTAAACTTCACCCCGAGATGGTTTTCTGCAAATGAAGTGCCGATGGTTGATACAATCAGAAAATGGTGGGCAGAACCAGATAAATTTAAAATAAAAAAGGACCAGGAGTACCCGGTGGCCAGTCTGAGGAAAGTGTATAAGTTAGTGGCCGCCATGCTGTGCAGAGTATATGGGCGTTCAGACGCCACCACTTTCAACGGAACATGGGCAACCATTATGGAACACGTAACAGTACACGGCACTCGGTTCAATTGGGCTGGTATATTAACGGGCTCCATGCACACAAATTTGGCTTCAGCTTTAGCCCCAGATGAGGGAGCGCCATCAGAATTCTATATGGCTTCGTATCTTTTAGATGTTGTCTGTGCCCAGCTGCATGTTGAGGGATGGCCACATAACTGGGACTCCGAACAGACCCAGGCAATACATTTGCAGACCAAGGTATTCTGGGAATCCAGGTACAAGTCAGACATCGAGCAAATCTCTCATATATTCATTCCCGCCCTCTACGAGAAACTATTCGGTCAAGACACCCCCTGCATGTCTTGGCGAGCAATGGAGACACTAGCTCAGGTGGCACACTGGTTCCCATTCGCTGAATTCACAATCATCCGAGTATTTGGCTCGTTTAAAGCACCACATGCTCTGCCTAAGTTTATTACCGATAAGGTGCTCATGCAGGAGGTATGTTTCGAGATGACCTCGGGCTTCTCTAACGTCCTTTCCAAAGGGAAGAAGAAACCTTGGCCCGCTCTACCTCTCACCATTGGTGCTTATACAGTCAAGGACTCCAGAGAAGTAGCGCGTGAAGGGGAAGAGGTAAAAAGTTATCACTTCAGAAATCTGGATTGCCGAACTTATGACCCAGTCAGGATAGTTCCTGAGCATTGTAAAAGGGCCAATTTTAGATGGAGTTATAGCACGTCGAGCGCCTGGCAGAGGACGAAAAAAGAAACTGGTACAACGCAGAAAGGCATCTAGCTCCAGGGATCGACTCTGACCGAGAAGAAGAGGATCACCAGAATTTAGGAGATAGAAGCCATAAGCTTGGAGGTTCTTCTTCCTCCAAAGATAAGAAAACACAGACCGGTACGGGGCCTGACACCACAGTTCAGCAAAGGGAAGCAGAAGCCCAAGCCAAGAAGGAAGAGGAAAAGAAGATGAAGGAGGATGAAGAGAAACGTAAGAAAGAGGCCAGGACAGAGCGAAAAAAGAAAAAGGAAGAGGAAAAGGAAAGACAGGAAAAGGAGGCACAGGCGGCTGCAGAACAAGCACTTAAAGAAGAACTTGACAAAGTCGATCGTCAAAAGAAGGAAGAACAAGCCGCTGCAGCAGAGCGAAAGAGAAAAGCAGAAAAGGAAGCAGAAGCAGAGTCAGAACGCAGGAAGAAAGAGGAACATGACAAGGCAGAGGCCGAGCGCCGGCAAAAGGAAAAGGAAAAGGATCAAACACAGGATGAGGAGGACGAGCTAATAGACGACATTGACCTATCTCCCTTGGATATCCCTTCAGGTGGCGCGAAAAGTACTCTCAATGTTGATGATTTTCCCGGGGAGCAAGAAGAAGAAGTCTTCGACCTGACCAGATTGACATTTGACCAATTCTCTTTCAAAATACGGCAAGAGAAAAGGAAATCCTTAGCGCAAGGCCATCCCGCCATCTCTACGGTCGCCCTGGAAAGGACATAGTCCCAGATACAAGGACTAACCCTGTTATGATAGCGTCAGCAGGCACCGCTTTTGCCGCGGCCACAGAGGAAAATGTCACTAGGATGAGCAGGGAAATTATTTCTTTGCAGAACAGGCTAAAAGCAGCGGAGCAAGAGAAATCAAGACTAGAAAGTGAGATGCTACAGCTCCAAAGTAGGCCCTCCCAAGTAAACGATGTCCCACTGGCGGTCAAGAAAGAGTGTGATGTGTTGGAAATGACCATGAGGCAAGTATACAAAGAAATGCTCACACTAAAACAAACAGTGGCCCCATTGGCAGCGGCACGAGAGGAAACCAAACAGAAGCACGAGCAGCTCAGGGAAGCCTGGCGGCTTTGGACAAAATGATGAACTGGACGGAACAGTATCAGCAAGCTCCCGAACATGTGCCTAGGAAGGATTGGAGTCATACGCAAGAAGCCAAAGTACAAATTCGGATGAATATGCAGTCCAAAGACAAGCTGGCCAAAGATTTGGACAAAGTGATGTCTGCATATAATCACCTGATCAGTGGTATTGACTCTATGAACGCTCTTCATCACATTCCGTCATTAGGGGCACTGAATGAGACTAAAGGCTGGGAGCAGGTAGAACAGGAAATTCAGTCTTTCCTGCAACCCGTGAGACAAGCTGCTGCCACACCAGAATTCGAGGCATCACATGAAAACCTAAATCGGTTGCTTGTCACTCCGGTACAAATCTACACCAAGCTTGCCTCCCTCTCAATGCTGATCTCTCAGAAGAAGGAGACTCTGGTACCGAATGCCCTAGAATGTATGCATCGAATAAAAGAGGAAAGCCCTCTTGTCGCTCCCATAACAGCAAACTACCAGACTTGGCGAGATTTCCTCAAGGGCAAGAAAGTTGACGATCCAGAAACTTCAATTACGCGACCACCTCCATAGTTTAACCGCTGGGTCGCAAGTCGCTTTTTTGTCCCCAGGTCGCAGGTCGCACCTGCGACCAGGTCGCAGGTCGCACCTGCGACCAAGTCGCAGGTCGCAAATTTTCTGGTCGCAGGTCGCACCTGCGACCAAGTTGCAGGTCGCAAGTGTGACAAAGGTCGCAGGGAAGCTGAACCGTCGGGAAGTTGAAGCGTCGGAAGGCCATAAGGACGCCTCTTGAATCTATAAATACCCCTGTGGGGCACATTGTACAGGGCTGCTCTTTTGTGGACTGAAAGGCAATATTGCATTGTAACTGAAGGATCATACTCTTGATATATGTAATACAATACATGTTAAAACCCCTTTGATTGGATGATGTGTTTAGCCGTGACAACATTGTGTGTATTCTGCGTACAGTTTCAGAATATCTTCTGATTAATGAATCTGTGTTATTAATAATATCATTCATGCACCATAGCTATCTGTGATTGTGTTGATGATGCTCAAGTTTATTATTTACTCTTATGATGAATGTTAATGAACTGTTTTATTAGCATTTCGTTGTATCTTTCGGAAAGTTAAGGGATATTCTTGCCATAAAGAACTGTTTCTTTGGTGGTCAGATTATCCTGCATGCATACCCCATAGATGTGTTGCTAATGACACTTCCTGAGTGTATGAATTCTGTCTATTACCTTGCTACGCACAGTGCCATATATTGGTTTGATACATCAGTCATGTATTCTGTATCGTGTGAATAAGTGTATGATTGCAGTTTCAATCAGGTTTCTAGAGACCGAAGAGATAGTCATTCAAGTGGTAGCCGGACCCACACCCCGGACGGGATCCCTACTCCAAACGGTTCAAAGTCTAATTGGGACTTTCTACCGGGGAGATCCCCTACTGTTGGCCGGACATATTTTCCCGTCAACAGATTTGGCGCTAGAAGGAAGGGCCATGGCATCCTCCCAGCATACGACCGATATTCCATCACAAACTCCCCACCGGGAGGTCATAAATAACGAACCTCCTCTTCCCCCCTTAGAGGATATTCCAACGGAGGAGGCTTGGTACTTTGAAATCACTAACGAACAGTTAAGATCCTTACGCCCGGTTGCCCGTAATCTCATCAGGGATTTACGGTATGCCCCTTTCATGGAGTGTCTAGCTCACACTAGGACTCCTGCTGAGAACATCACCCGTAATGGTGTGCTTGTCCGCACCATACCTGAACTTGTGAACTCCATGATTGAAGATCTCGGGCGGGCTGTCCAGGAAAACGACCCCATTCTCCAAGATAGTGAAGGTTTTTCTGATACTGAACCTTTCCCTGAACCTCAGCCTGACTTACATCAGTGGAACAACAACCAAGTGTACGACCTGCGAGAAGAAGGAGAGGGGGGTCGAAGGAACGAGAGAGAAGTTAACACAGGACGAAGAAATGAAAGAGAAGGCAACACAACCCAAAGAAATGTAGGGGAATGAATCAGGCCTCGAAGAAACGAGGGTGGAGTCAACAGAGGTCACAGACGTGGAGGCAGAGGAGATATAGTTCGCGGCCAAAGACACCACGTCAACGATCATCACCACCAAAACCAAAATAGAACCCTTCCCCATAACTGGGAGTATTTTAGAAACATGAATAACCGTGAAAGACACCAAGACGAACACTCTCGCCATCATGGCGGAGCATCAGTGTCAGGGACGGGAAGTGAGTCCGAGGCAGAATCCCGATATCGTCAGCACCCCAGAAGGGTGCAACCCCTAGCCTGGATGGCTCAATCCCCATTGGATCTTTTAGGTCCTCTCCATGATATGCCTAGACACCCGGAGAAGCATCTTCCTAAATTCGATCCCGAGAAAGGTACCTCCGCGGAAGATCATATTAGTAGTTTCTATCTGTCCCTACAAATCATGAGAGTTCAGTCCGATGATGTCACATGTCGATTGTTCCCACACACTCTTGTAAACCTTGCAGCCACCTGGTACCGTTCTATACCCAGTGCTTCTATTACTTCATGGGACCAGTTCCGTCGTGTGTTCCTGCAAAAGTTTGCAGAAGATAAAACACCCTCTATGCTCCTCACAGAACTAAGCACCATCAAGTGTCATAGAAAAGAGAAAGTTAAAGACTTTAACCAACGCTTCGCCACAATATTGCAGAAATTTCCTCCAAACTTAGCATTGGACGATTCTATCACCATCGACTACTATACTAAAGCTCTCCCTAGGGATATTGCCGTTTTCGTCAAACGTGAGGCCCGCGCTACTCTTACGGCAAATTACGCTGCTGCTCTCGCGGTAGAGAAGGACATGTTGTCGATAGGAGTCATGGACCATGAAGGAAAGGATGATCATAAACCAACCACTAAAAAAGGTCAGTCTTCCACCCCTAATAGAGAGAGAGAAACTTTTGATTTCGAGAGTATGGCCAAGACCCTTAAACTACTAACGAATGAGGTCTCTGACTTAAAGGGAAAGGGCGTTGAAACCTCAACTACAAATAAACCTCCAAAACCCTTTTTCAAGAAAAGTAATCCCAACACCAGCAAACCCCCATCAAACACCAGTGCCGCTCTCAATGTGGAGGAGATAGGGAAAGACAATTTTTTCTCTTTTCACCAAGCTGCCCATTCTGAAAAAACGTGCCCGCAATGGATTGGCAGCATGACCGCGGTGGTTAACCAACTTTTGGATGACCAAACTCCAAGAAACCTGACAGAGGATGAAGTTTCTGATTGAGATGAGGGTTCGCTCCTAGATGGGGAATCATGAGCCTCTGTCTTAACTTTTGATGTAATCCGCGGGGGAGAGAGTCTTGCTCCCATTGATATCAACATGGCAGGCAGTCCCAAGGTTCAGCCCACTCGAAATTATAATCTTAGAAGCAAAGGAACTGTCCTCGAACAATCATATGAGGACAAGAAAAGGGCTTTCCTGAGGAAAATTCTTCCTCCTGGAAATGAAGGACAAGCTACGTCAGAGAAGCCCATAAATAGTAATAGCAAAGCAAGCCAAAAGACCAAGCTCCCGGTGGAACCCTCGAAAACCACCACTGAACCTAGTCCCCAAACCGATACTAGCTACAACATAATGGAGGACATGAAAAAGACCAGAGCTAATATCTCACTCTACGAGTTGGCCCGCATCACGAATCAAAAGGAACTTATTCTAAAAGCTTTCGCCAACAACCAAAATACGAAGAATGTCAGCAACACGTCTGCACAAACCAGTCCAGATATCCAGTCTATAGTGAACGCTGTCAACACGAATTTGAGAGGATCCACCCCTCCCTTCCTTTTGTCTTTTGAGATGTTTAACTTCAACGTTCACAATTGTCTCGTTGACTCCGGTGCATCCACAAATGTCATGCCTCTATCTGTGTGCAAGAAACTCAACATTCTCCCAGAGAAGACTGACGCAAAAATCATTCAACTTGACAGATCACAAGTACTAGCCGTTGGAGAACTAAACAATGTCATCATCCGCCTCTCATCCGACTCTAGAGTTCATCAATGTATTGATATTGTGGTTGTTGACATCCCAGAAGCCTATGGTGTACTGCTTAGTAGAGACTGGTCTAGCAAATTGCAAGGATACTTTGCCACAGATTGGTCTCACTTATGGCTACCTTACAAAGGGAGAAACAACCAAATCAGAGTCGAAAGTGAACCATACATGAAACACACTGTAACTGATTTGGATGCCACAAATGAACCCATCAGCTTTGCCCAGGAGGAACTTGGTATGTGTTTTCTAGATTCCATTTTTGGATGTTACCGACCTCCCCAGTCTTCAATAGGCCCCGAGGTCCTTTCTGAAATGACACTCGTCGCAGAGGAACAAGCCCAAACTGTCTCGCACCAAGCCGAAATTCCTCCGCAATCCATTGCCCCCAAGGACCCGGAAAGCGACATATGGACTTTGTATTACGACGGTTCCAAGAATCTCGATGGTTCTGGCGCTGGCTTCGTTTTGCTTGATCCACATAAGAAAAAATTCTTAGTCTCTTTTCGGCTTGAGTTCCAATGTACTAACAACACTGCCGAGTATGAAGCTTTGATCCTTGGGCTTAAAAAGGCGCTGGATTTGAAGGTAAAATGCTTACGGGTCATTGGAGACTCCGAGATTATCACTCGGCAGGTACGCAATACTATTCACTGTTTGTCTCCACATTTGAAGGCGTACGAGCAAGAGGTATGGCGATTAATTTCTGCTTTTGACGCTTTTGGAATTAAATCTGTTCTAAGAATGCATAATGCAGCAGCATATATTCTAGCTAATGCTGCCGCAAGGTTTACCCCTTTGAGGGACGGTTTCTCTATTGAAGTTATGTATAAACCCTCCGTACCAGACAATATCACTAAATTGCGTGTTTTCGATGATGATCAACAGGTGCTGGAATTCATGTGCAACTCAGAGATATTCAAAGACGCTGCTATAGATGAAGATGAGCACGACCAAGCTATGCAAAAGGAGTATGAGCAAGTCAAAGGAAACCCCATGCCTAAAGGGGTGGTATCGCTTGAGAAGCTTTTTGATCTGCAAAACCGCTTCCGTGGCCCCCCAAATGCCAAAGTACAGAGCTCTATCTTAGCTCATCGACAAGTAAACTTGGGATCAGAGGATAATCCTAAATTCATAAACCTTGGGAAGGATTGCACCCCCCAAGAGGCTCAAGATTTCACTCAGCTATTTCGCAAATATCGTGACGTGTTCGCTTGGACATATGAGGAATTACGCACATACGATACTCGAATCATCCAACATGTGATACCCATCAAAGAAAATGTAAAACCTTTCCAACAAAAGCTCAGGAAAGTGCACCCTATGATGGAACCATTGATTCTGAAGGAACTCAAAAAATTTTAGATGCACGCATTATCTTTAAAGTTCGCCATTCCACATGGGTGTCCAATTTGGTTCCGGTACGGAAGAAGTCAGGTGAGATTCGCTTATGCGTAGATTTCCGAAACTTAAACCGGGCCTCGAATAAAGATAATTACCCGGTACCCCCTATGGAGCAAATATTACAGGCAGTGTCCGGGTCAGAGATGTTCTCTCTATTGGACGGATTCTCTGGTTACAATCAGGTACTGGTGGCTGAACCAGATAGGTTAAAGACTACCTTTCGGACTAAGTGGGGAACTTTTGCTTACAGGCGCATGCCTTTTGAATTAATCAACGCAGGAGCAACGTTCCAAAGAGCTATGGATATAGCATTCAGGGGGCTGATAGGCCAAAGTGTGGTAGTCTACTTGGATGATGTTACGGTGTTCTCTAAACGCCGAGGGGATCATTTGCGTCACCTCAGACAGATCTTCGAAAGGTGCAGAAAATACGGTATCTCGCTCAACCCAAAGAAGAGCGTCTTTGCCGTAGCGGAGGGAAATCTACTGGGTCACATCATAACTAAGCAAGGCATCGTCGTTGATCCAGAACGTGCGAAAGCCATTGCTCAGATTTCTCCCCCCAGCAGTAAGAAAGCAATGCAGTCCTTTTTGGGAAAGATCAATTTTGTACGTAAGTTCATATCAGATTTTGCCCAGATAGTGAAGCCACTGCAGGGAATGATAAAGAAAAATGCTACCTTCAAATGGAATCAACCCGAAAAGGAAGCTTTCGACCAAATCAAGAAAGCTATAGCCGAAGCGCCTTCCCTCCAGAGCCCAGATTTCGACAGAAATTTCAGCTTGTATACGTTCGCTTCGGATTCGTCCCTGGCAGCCGTACTCACACAAAAGGACAGAAATAATGACGAGCGTCCCATTTCATTCATGAGCACCGGTCTGTAGGGAGCTGAATTAAATTATCCCGAAATCGAGAAACAGGCCTATGCGGTATATAAAGCGGTCAAACATTTCCGACCATACATTTTGAAAAACCATGTCACAGTTTACGTTCCCCACCCAGCTGTTCGCTCACTGTTCATGCAGCAGGAGCTGGGCTAGAGACGAGGGAACTGGGTTGCATGTATGCAAGAATATGACTTAGAGTTTAAGCCAGCACGCACATTTAAAGGACAAGGTTTATGCCAGATGGCTGCAGAGGCCGCAAGTTCCCAACAGAGTGAAGAAGATAATTGGGAACAAGAAATTGATATGTACCAAACTGACGTCTTGCCTCAGGTGAAGGACCCTTCTTGGTACTCGGATATTTCAGGATATTTAGCACACGGTACATTGGACCCCGCTCTAGATGCCCGGCAGAAACGTGCAATCAGGCTCAAAGCTGCATCTTACCAGTTAATCCAAGGGAAGCTTTTCAAGAAACATTCCAATGGAGTCATGTTACGCTGCCTGGAACATGATGAAGCTCAGAAAGTCTTAACCGAGCTGCACGATGGACCAGCAGGAGGTCATTTCGCCGGGGATACCACTGCCCATAAAATTATGTGTGCAGGTTATTATTGGCCAACCCTTTTCAGAGATTCCCACGCATATGTTCGGAAATGCATTCAATGCCAGAAATTCGCAAGCCAAGAAGCGCGTCCCGCTGCTCCTTTGTTGTCAGTAGCAGTAGAAGAACCTTTTCAACAATGGGGTCTAGACGTCATTGGCGAGATCCTACCCCACTCTTCTAAGCAACACCGGTACATCCTAACAGCCACTGATTACTTCACCAGGTGGGTTGAAACAGTACCATTACGCCAAGTCAACGACCAGGAGGTAATGCAATTTGTCATTCATTCCATCATTACCAGGTTTGGCGTTCCAACATCCTTGGTTTTTGATAATGCAACATATTTTTCATCTTTTAAATTATATGATTTTGCTTTAGAAAATGGTATCGTTCTTAAACACTCTGCAAAATACTACCCCCAAGGAAATGGTCTAGCGGAATCAACCAATAAAAATATGATTCGCATCATTAAAAAGACCTTACTGTCTCACCAACGCAACTGGCATAATGCTCTCCAAAATGCACTTTGGGCCGATCGTGTCACCCCTAAGTCCTCAATAGGCACCTCACCATATTTTCTCGTGTATGGGAAAGAAGCTGTCCTCCCACCCAATTTGTCTCTTCCTGCTCTACAGTTGTCTCAAGAGTGTCATGGTACCCCTTGCCCCGCCTTGCAAACCCGCATTGACACCCTGCTGAAATTAGAAGAGGAAAGGCAGAAAACCTGGGAGAAATTCGCCATCCACCAGAGTCGGATCAAGAAATGGTTCGATAAAAAGTCTGCAGGAGATAAAAAATTTGAAGTAGGAGATCTTGTCCTAAAGTGGGATAAAGCACACGAAGAAAAGGGAAAACATGCCAAATTTCAAGCACTATGGATAGGTCCTCTTCAGGTTAAAGAAAAGGTGGGTCCCCATACTTTCCGATTGCAAACTCTGGAAGGAAAAGTCGAGGTCCTCCCGATAAACGGGCATGACCTCAAACACTATTTTACTTAAACCCCTTTAATAATAATAATTAAAAAAAAAAAAAAAAAAAAAAAACTCTGTCTCTAGCTCTTCAAAGAAAACCTTGTCTAAGCTGCCCGCAACTGGCTCACTCCTTGAAGAGGTTCTATGCTGATGAAAGGCCCTTCCCGCAAAACATGGGGCAGTCGAAACTCGCTTGTAATGGGCACCTAAGGATAATACACGGTCTTACTAGAGTCTTCAAGCATAAGGAACCACCTAGCGGCTTAAAGGGTGCAGGAAGAGAAGGTCTTGCATAGCAGCAACCAGATCGTGAGGGAACAGGGCTAACTCAAGAGAATTGCAGGTCATCCGGGAAAAACCCGAGTCCTCATATGAGACCAGGAGCAACCTCTCTGCAAGCAAAATAAGTCAGGATCCCTCATCCGCCCAGGCAAAATATGCCCATCTAAATAAGTGCTACAGGCACATTCTCAAATAAGTGCTACAGGCACATTCTCAAATAAGTGCAATCGCACACAAATAAAGGGTAAAGGATTGAGAAAGGCTTCCTGCGCAGAGAGGTGTTGTAACGACTCCGCCGGGGTACTGACCAGGCTCGCTGGCAGCGGAGCAACGTTCATGACTCCTTAGGCAGTGACTCCGCCGGAGCCGAGAGGTTCGCTGGCAGCGGAGCAACACCATGAGGACGAAATAATTGTACCGGACCCTGCAGTTGTCTAAGGTTTCCCCAACCTTCTCGATCCTGAAGCGCGAGGAATTAAAATTCAGTTGATCTGCACCCAATAAGCCAAAAGGCCAGGCAACTATGCGGGGTGGCAAAGGAAGGAAGGTGTAAAATCTGAGGTAAAAGAACAAGCTAGTATTAGACCCCTCCCTCCTCCTTCATCGACCCTTCATCAGCAGAGACTCTGAATTCATCCAGTGAATCGCCATTTGTTGTAGCTCCTACAACACCCTCCAAAAATACATAAAATCATAACACACACTTCAAAATTTTTGGAGCCCCTTTGAAACTAAAGAAGGAAAAAGCCAAGTAAAGTTTTTTAAGAGCAAGTCGCATAAGTCGCGGATCCATGATTTGCGACCCATGCGACCTATGCGACTCTGCGACCCTAAGGTCGCAGAGGTCGCCAGGTCGCAAGAGTCGGAAGTCAAGCAATTTGCGACCTTGCGACCCAGCGACCTTAAGGTCGCAAGGTCGCAAGGTCGCAAAATGAAGTATTAAGGGAATTAGCGACTCAGCGACCTTTGCGACCCAGCGACCTTAAGGTCGCGAGGTCGCAAGGTCGCAAACTTGCAACTTGCGACCTCATTTAGTACTCGCACGTGCGACCTTTTTATATAAGGTCGGGTCGTTAGGTCGCATTTGTAGCTTGCAGCGAAAACCGTGGAATTACTCTGACAGGTCGACTGGCGCGTTTTCTTCCGGGTAAGTTGCCTTTTCCTCCCTATGTTTCCTTCTTAAGCATTTCTTTCCATTACTGAGCCTCCCCACGGTCTTATTTACTTGCTGAGAGTATTTAGGTCTTTTCTGTTGAGTTTTATCATTGTTTTGTCTCTCATGAACCCCAGGGTCACCCGTCTCTTGCCCATTTCCTCATGGCTATGCCTTATTGTTAGTTTAGACCCTTTCAAACCGCGTATTTTTCCCTGTAGGGAAAATTTATCCGCAAAACCGCGCGCGCGCGAAACCCCCCGGCAGGCTCAAGTGTGACCTGCGACCTAGCGACCAGGTCGCAAGGTCGCAAGGTCGAAAAACTCCCTTTTAGCGACTCCGCGACCCTGCGACCTAGTCGCAAGGTCGCGAGGTCGCGTAAGAGTCCCTTTTGTGAATCAGCGACCTAGCGACTCCCAGAGAACAGTCAATTAAACTTTGCATGTGTAGACTTTATTTAGCCATTATCATCATGTCTTTCTTATCCTGGGATTCTGTTTTGAATGCAACAGGTGAATTTAGAGCAGACACGGTACCGGTCCTCTCCGACTCTAGCAATATGGCACCCCGGGTATCCCGAAGGAGAAGTAGGCAGGTGGTGGAGGAAGAGTCAGACACAGACATACAAACATCTCCTCCACCAATATACAGAGACACCCTTTTCACCTTCGCAAAGGAGGACAGCCTTAGGTGGTATGAAGTATACCGCGAGTTCGCCATCCCAGAAGAGGAGTTCCCAGAAGATCTCCCGGACCGGGAAGTATATTTGAAGGTCAAGAAATCCAAATTGCACCTTGCAGGGTCACATCCCGCCATCTTTCCGTGCCCGGAAATGTTAGACTGGATCATACAAAAGACGGATCCTAAGAATTTCACAATCCGAGATAGTGGAGGTAAAGCTTTTGCAACGTTGGAGAGCTCAAAAGCACAGATCTACTACTCGCTCCCCAAACCAGAGGTAAACTTCACCCCGAGATGGTTTTCTGCAAATGAAGTGCCGATGGTTGATACAATCAGAAAATGGTGGGCAGAACCAGATAAATTTAAAATAAAAAAGGACCAGGAGTACCCGGTGGCCAGTCTGAGGAAAGTGTATAAGTTAGTGGCCGCCATGCTGTGCAGAGTATATGGGCGTTCAGACGCCACCACTTTCAACGGAACATGGGCAACCATTATGGAACACGTAACAGTACACGGCACTCGGTTCAATTGGGCTGGTATATTAACGGGCTCCATGCACACAAATTTGGCTTCAGCTTTAGCCCCAGATGAGGGAGCGCCATCAGAATTCTATATGGCTTCGTATCTTTTAGATGCTGTCTGTGCCCAGCTGCATGTTGAGGGATGGCCACATAACTGGGACTCCGAACAGACCCAGGAAATACATTTGCAGACCAAGGTATTCTGGGAATCCAGGTACAAGTCCGACATCGAGCAAATCTCTCATATATTCATTCCCGCCCTCTACGGGAAACTATTCGGTCAAGACACCCCCTGCATGTCTTGGCGAGCAATGGAGACACTAGCTCAGGTGGCACACTGGTTCCCATTCGCTGAATTCACAATCATCCGAGTATTTGGCTCGTTTAAAGCACCACATGCTCTGCCTAAGTTTATTACCGACAGGGTGCTCATGCAGGAGGTATGTTTCCAGATGACCTCGGGCTTCTCTAACGTCCTTTCCAAAGAGAAGAAGAAACCTTGGCCTGCTCTACCTCTCACCATTGGTGCTTATACAGTCAAAGACTCCAAAGAAGTAGCGCGTGAAGGGGAAGAGGTAAAAAGTTATCACTTCAGAAATCTGGATTGCCGAACTTATGACCCAGTCAGGATAGTTCCTGAGCATTGTAAAAGGGCCAATTTTAGATGGAGTTATCAGCACGTCGAGCGCCCGGCAGAAGACGAAAAAAGAAACTGGTACAACACAGAAAGGCATCTAGCTCCAGGGATCGACTCTGACCGAGAAGAAGAGGATCACCAGAGTTTAGGAGATAGAAGCCATAAGCTTGGAGGCTCTTCTTCCTCCAAAGATAAGAAAACACAGACCGGTACGGGGCCTGACACCACAGATCAGCAAAGGGAAGCAGAAGCCCAAGCCAAGAAGGAAGAGGAAAAGAAGATGAAGGAAGATGAAGAGAAACGTAAGAAAGATGCCAGGACAGAGCGAAAAAAGAAAAAGGAAGAGGAAAAGGAAAGACAGGAAAAGGAGGCACAGGCGGCTGCAGAACAAGCACTTAAAGAAGAACTTGACAAAGTCGATCGTCAAAAGAAGGAAGAACAAGCCGCTGCAGCAGAGCGAAAGAGAAAAGCAGAAAAGGAAGCAGAAGCAGAGTCAGAACGCAGGAAGAAAGAGGAACATGACAAGGCAGAGGCCGAGCGCCGGCAAAAGGAAAAGGAAAAGGATCAAACACAGGATGAGGAGGACGAGCTAATAGACGACATTGACCTATCTCCCTTGGATATCCCTTCAGGTGGCGCGAAAAGTACCCTCAATGTTGATGATTTTATCGGGGAGCAAGAAGAAGAAGTCTTCGACCTGACCAGATTGACATTTGACCAATTCTCTTTCAAAATACGGCAAGAGAAAAGGAAATCCTTAGCGCAAGGCCATCCCGCCATCTCTACGGTCGCCACTGGAAAGGAAATAGTCCCAGATACAAGGACTAACCCTGTTATGATAGCATCAGCAGGCACCGCTTTTTCCGCGGCCACAGAGGAAAATGTCACTAGGATGAGCAGGGAAATTATTTCTTTGCAGAACAGGCTAAAAGCAGCAGAGCAAGAGAAATCAAGACTAGAAAGTGAGATGCTACAGCTCCAAAGTAGGCCCGCCCAAGTAAACGAGGTCCCACTGGTGGTCAAGAAAGAGTGTGATGTGTTGGAAATGACCATGAGGCAAGTATACAAAGAAATGCTCACACTAAAACAAACAGTGGCCCCATTGGCAGCGGCACGAGAGGAAACCAAACAAAAGCACGAGCAGCTCAGGGAAGCCTCGGCGGCTTTGGACAAAATGATGAACTTGACGGCACAGTATCAGCAAGCTCCCGAACATGTGCCTAGGAAGGATTGGAGTCATACGCAAGAAGCCAAAGTACAAATTCGGATGAATATGCAGTCCAAAGACAAGCTGGCCAAAGATTTGGACAAAGTGATGTCTGCATATAATCACCTGATCAGTGGTATTGACTCTATGAACGCTCTTCATCACATTCCGTCATTAGGGGCACTGAATGAGACTAAAGACTGGGAGCAGGTAGAATAGGAAATTCAGTCTTTTCTGCAACCCGTAAGACAAGCTGCTGCCACACCAGAATTCGAGGCATCACAGGAAAACCTAAATCGGTTGCTTGTCACTCCGGTACAAATCTACACCAAGCTTGCCTCCCTCTCAATGCTGATCTCTCAGAAGAAGGAGACTCTGGTACCGAATGCCCTAGAATGTATGCATCGAATAAAAGAGGAAAGCCCTCTTGTCGCTCCCATAACAGCAGATTACCAGACTTGGCGAGACTTCCTCAAGGGCAAGAAAGTTGACGATCCAGAAACTTCAATTACGCGACCACCTCCATAGTTTAAACGCTGGGTCGCAAGTCGCTTTTGTCCCCAGGTCGCAGGTCGCACCTGCGACCAGGTCGCAGGTCGCACCTGCGACCAGGTCGCAGGTCGCACCTGCGACCAAGTCGCAGGTCGCAATTTTCTGGTCGCAGGTCGCAAGTGTGACAAAGGTCGCAGGGAAGCTGAACCGTCGGGAAGTTGAAGCGTCGGAAGGCCATAAGGACGCCTCTTGAATCTATAAATACCCCTGTGGGGCACATTGTAAAGGGCTGCTCTTTTGTGGACTGAAAGGCAATATTGCATTGTAACTGAAGGATCATACTCTTGATATATGTAATACAATACATGTTAAAACCCCTTTGATTGGATGATGTGTTTAGCCGTGACAACATTGTGTGTATTCTGCGTACAGTTTCAGAATATCTTCTGATTAATGAATCTGTGTTATTAATAGTATCATTCATGCACCATAGCTATCTGTGATTGTGTTGATGATGCTCAAGTTTATTATTTACTCTTATGATGAATGTTAATGAACTGTTTTATTAGCATTTCGTTGTATCTTTCGGAAAGTTAAGGGATATTCTTGCCATAAAGAAATGTTTCTTTGGTGGTCAGATTATCCTGCATGCATTCCCCATAGATGTGTTGCTTTCTGCACGACATTTCGAGTGTATGTATTCTGTTTATTACCTTGCCATTGACAAGGTTACATATTGGTTGATACATCTACTATGTATTCGTATCGTGTGAATAAGTGTATGATCACAGTCAATCAAAGCTACAGAGACCGAAGAGATAGTCATTCAAGTGGTAGCCGGACCCACACCCCGGACGGGATCCCTACTCCAAACGGTTCAAAGTCTAATTGGGACTTTCTACCGGGGAGATCCCCTACTGTTGGCCGGACATATTTTCCCGTCAACAGAACCAAACAAACCAACCAAGATATTTCTCATCCAGATAGCTTCACATGCAGCTTGAATTGCTGCTATGTATTCCGCTTCCGCTAAACTGAGTGCCACAGATCTGTGCTTCTTGTTGTACCAATAAACAGATGTAGATCTGATACTAAAGATCCCCCCTGATGTGCTCTTTATATCCGTTGGGCTGCACACCCAATTTGCATCCGTGAAGCCATGCAACTTCACCTCATCTTTCTATCTGTACCGTAAGCCATACTCAGATGTGCCCCTCATGTATCTCAAGACATGCTTGCCCACCTTAAAAAATAGGTTGGTAAGCTTAATCATCGCTTGACTTAGGTGGTTAACCACATAACAAATTTCTGGTCTCGTGTTCACTAGATACATTAGCGAACCCACTAACTATCGATAGACAGTAGCATCCACTACCTCTCTAGATGTAGTATCCTCTTTCCTCCAGTTTACTGGAAGAGGAGTATCCATGGGTTTGCAACACTCCATGTGAAACTTACCCAGTATCTCCCTCGCATACTTGCCTTAAGGCACAAAAATTTCAGCATCTCGCTCCCATATTTCCAATCTAAGGAAATAATGAAGGAGGCCCATATCCTTCATCTCGAACTCCTTTGCAAAGTCCTCCTTGCATGAGTGTATTAGCTGCTTATCACTAGTCAATATTAAATCATCAACATAAAGAACAACTATTAAAAGCTTACCCTCCACCACAATTTGGTATAGGTTTTCATCCGCCTCAATTTTGGTGAAGCCCGGTTCGATGAAATAGTTGTCTATATGAGTGTACCAAGCACGGGGTGCTTGCTTCAGCCCATACAGTGCTCTTTTGAGTCGGCACACATGCAACTCGCTGCTGAAGATCTCAAATCATTCAGGTTTCTCTATGTACAACTCTTCCTCAATGATCTCATTGACAAACAAAGCCTTCACATCCATCTAATGAATGCACCAACCGATCTGTGATGAGAGAGCAAGGATGGTCCTTATGGAATAATACCTTGCGACAGGTGCAAAGGTTTCTTCATAATTAATCCCCTTGATCTGTGAGAAGCCCTGGGCAAAAAATATGGCCTTATATTTCTCAACACTCCCATTAGCAACTTGCTTTACCTTGTAGATCCATCTCAAACCTACCACTGATTTATCAACCAGCCTTGGAAAAATTTCCCAAGCACTATGTTTGACAATGGAGTCATACTCCTCAACCATTGCATCTACCCATGTGGGCTCCTACACTACTTCCTGAAAGGAAGATGGCTCAATCACAATACATTTTCTCATGAGAGCCATGTATCCAGTAAATCAGCCAGGAGACTGTCTTTGTCTGCACTGTGAAGTAAGGGCTCCTACATTCTGTGCATCATCAAGTCTCAGCTTATCAGCTTCTGTGGTATGCCTTCTGCCAATTCTGATGTTTGGCTCTACGTGAGTGGACTCCTCCACTCCATGAACCTCTTCCTGTGGATGATCCACATCTAGAGACTCATCTTTGGGAACCAACAGTTCCTCCTCCGCATGCAAGTCTAGCTCCCTCTCAAGCAATAACCGCATGGATTTCCCCTCATTGAATTTTATATCTCATCGCATAATAGTCATATTACTATTAGGAAAATACACACAATAATTATGGGGTGTTTTTGTGTATCCCACAAATATCCCAACTTCAACAGTCGACTCCAGCTTCTTCCTGGCGTTATTGGTCACATGCACATAAACAAATGAGCCAAAAATCTTAAAGTGTGAAACATTTGGTTTCTTACCAGTGAAATCTTCTTCAGGTGTACTCATGCCAAGTACTCTATGAGGAGAACGGTTTTTCACATAAACCACAGTGTTACATGCTTCTGCCTACAAATGCATTGGTAGGCCCTGATCATGCAACATCACTCGTGATGCACCCACAATCATTCTTTTCTTCCTCTCCGCGACCCTATTTTGTTGTGGGTTATGAGGCACTGTGGGTTCTCTTTGAATTCCTTCTTTGTTGCAGAAGTATTTGAATTCATTAGAGATGTATACTCCACAATTGTCGCTCCTTAGAGCCTTCACTTGCTTCCCCAACTCTTTCTCCACCAATGCCTTAAACTCACAAAACTTTGAGAATGTTTGATCCTACTTTTGCATGAAGAAGATACAACGTTTACGAGAAAATTCATCAACAAAAATAACATAATACTTGTGTTTTGTTGTTGAAGCAACCGAGAATGGTCCACACACGTCTGTGTGAACTCTCTCCAGGATCACCAAAGTACGATTCTCCTTTTCATGAAAGGTGGAATTTACATACTTCCCCATGGTGCAACCCTTGTACTGATCTAACTAAGGAAGTGTTCCCATTCGAAGTCAGGTAGATATTTGTTGCATGAATTTCAAGGCTTCATGATGAAGATGGCCCAATTGCCTGTGCCATAATTCGTCCTCATCCCGTCTCACTACTTTTGTTGCCTTGCCCATCATGGCAGCGCAGCCATCTATCTCCATCTTGTAGAGATTCTTAACTCGAATCCCTATCCTCTTGGCTTGACCCATTGTTTTATGTCGCAGGAAAGCTTTTCCATCACTAAAAAAAACGTCATAGCCTCTATCCTCCAACATTGCGACTGGGACCAAGTTTTTCTTCAGACTTGGAACATGCATAACATCTTTCAATTGAAATGGTTTACCTAACTCCCTCTGAAAGGTAATGGTACCAATTCCATTCGCACTGTATCGTCCATCGTCACCCATCTCTATATGCATTTGGAGATCTTTCTCCTCCAAGTCACTGAAAATATCCTTATCTCCCATCATGTGGAAGGAAGCACCACTATCCAAATACCACACTGATCCAAATGCACTTGACACCATGCATGCGATCAAGTAGAAGTCAATTTAAAATTGCGAGGCAAGGGCCTCACCAGTTGCAGATCCAACAACCTTCTAGTTCTTCTTCTTCCGCAGATAGTTAGTAGCGAGATGCCCATGTTCATGACAATGAAAACACTTCACCTTGGACAAATCCAGCTTCTTACCTTTAGACTCAGATTTAGAATGGAATTTCTTCCCCTTCCCCTTCCTTGCCTTGGTAGCCAAAGCACAATCCTATTCATCATCATGCTTTGATGAAAAGTCATCTCTGCTGTTCCGCCTGAACTCCTCCTGCACTAGATCCAACCACAGTCGTTCCCAATCCGATATTTTTTCCCCTCCGTTGACAGATTCTTCATAATTGTGCCAAATCTTAGGAATTCCCAAGAGAGCCAAGCTCACCAGATCATCATCAACAATAGTTATTCCCACACTCCCCAGTTCATCCTGACATTAGACAAACTTCATGAGATACTTTGGAAGGTTGTCGCCCTTTTCCATCTTGATCTTCTTGATTTTATCTTTGAGCACCAATTTCCTATTGTCGTTTTTGCTTTGGAAAATATCCGTTAAAGCCTTCCACGTAGCATATGGTGTGGATTTCCCATGAAGGCTTGAGACAATGTGGTCTCTTACACCTTCCAAAAAAATCCTCCTCGCCTTTGCCACTTTCTTTTCCCATGCATCAAGTAATACAGCATCTGTCGAAGTGGGCTTAGGAACATCATTGTCAATGAATTCCTTCAATCCATTGCCTTCGAGCACTGCCTCCATCCTGTCCTTCCAGGAAATTTAGTTCGAGCTACCCTTAAGTGCATACTCAAGCCGCAAGCCAATGGAATCCATTTCAATGTTTACTCAACTATAGCACCAAGAAAATATTTCTGCAAATTCGAATTCTTTCCACCAAAAAAACTCAACTCCTGCTTCAAAATTGCAATCTTCTGAGATCTGGTACCATGTAGAAATTTTAATACAAATTATGTATTGCCTGGATTCTCTTGATCTAACAATTATATGCCACTGTTAAATACAAAATTGCTTCTACAAAAATCTTTGTGGAATTTAAAACACGATTTCCAATTTCAATATCAAGAAGAAAGATCAATCACACATAACACATATGTTTTTACCAGGAAAACATAAAGCTAAAAACCCCACTATCATATATTATGTATATAACATGGATCATGAAACAATCTCATACAAAACTGTAATCCAAGAGCTCTCAGTACAATATACAATCGTCTCACACTGTCATAAAAAAATTGGAAAATTCATGTCCCAATTTACTACCTCTAGACAACCTGCCTCCACTGCGCAATCCCAACTGATAGAAATCCCTAAATGAATGGAATCCTGCTTGCCTTGACTGCACAATCCTCATGGGAACATCAAATATGTGTGTGGTTGCATGAGTGCACCCACTAATGTCACAACTGATAGTCAAATTGTCCCTTTCACCTACATCTCAATTAGGTCTCCACTGGATCTCACATGCATGTATTTAACATTAGTAAATATTCAGTTGCATGTGAGACCACTGATTGTGAATTAATTAATAATTAATTCAATGATCTCTCACTATTGTATCTTCAGTTACAGCTAGCACAACTGAGTTTAACTCACTTAACTGAGTTAAACTACTTTACAACTCACATAACTACACATCCGACTCCGTTACAACTTTGAATCGCTCAGTTACAGCTAAGTCCACTTTCATGTCCCACCAACCAACCTTTGAACTCGAATTTCCTATAGCTAACTGATTTTACATTTCAGTTAACTATTTCCAAGTGCTTATTGAGAATAGATTATTGTTTATTGTCCAAATATTATTAAGGGATAATAATAGTCGGCATGAATCTATAAATAGAACTCACACATACATCTATAAATAGGCCATCATATATAAATAGAATTTGCTCAGCCATCTATAAATAGACATCATCTATAAATAGAATTTTCTCATGCGTCTATAAATAGACCTCCACCTAAAAATAGCCCGAGGCTCCATCCTAGTGTAGGTGCATAATTTTCACTAGGATCTTCTTGTTGAATCTCAACATCTTCAATTTGAGTGAGGGTAATATCCTCTTCTACAATGAGGACATCATATATGCCATTTGAGATAGATTATTGTTGAATGGATGCCATTGTTTTCTCGAGCTTGGATTTCTCTTCGAGGATGTTGTCGAATTTAGGATTATTCCAACCTTTCAATTGTCATTTGATGTGTTTTAATTTTTGCTACATCCTAAACATGTAGGACCTTCCACATCTTGCTTCTCCTCCCACCATTTTTTATTTTTTATTGAAAGTCAGGATCCCAAGGCCAAATATTTTCATAGTGGAACTGTGAGGCCTTGATTATATGTCTAAGTTGAGAAATATGTCCCAATGGTCAGATCCATGACTTGGCAGAATGGATGCCTCCATATAAGTATCCCAATTCAGAATGGATTATGAGATGATGAAGCGATAAAGCTTGGAGGCAACTTATTACACTCCTCCCTACGGTTGCTCCAAGTGAACGTACCATTGATAGATTCAAATTCTAGCAGAGACAATGTGGTTAGAAGCTTCTATAATTAGACAGAGTCAACATCAAGTTACCAAAATCAACCTATTTTTTCCTACAATAACTTAATGTGATTAAAATCTCTGCTCGAAATCCAAGGCAGGGGAGTTAGGAGTTGATGCAAGTGAGAAATCGATTGAAGGAATCTTACCTTGTCCTACACATCAGCAGGCCCATAAACATTTCAGAGAAAGCATGTTTCCTTAGCTCCCATCAACCAGAACTGAATTGTAAGAATACGATAAGAAACAAACATGTTTATGATTTAAACCTCTTGGTTTTTCCATATGATGGTTAAGCCGCCAAAATTTCCCTGAGCATTTATTGTTGTCACGCAATAATCTTGTCCCCATCTGCTAACCATTTTAGAAAGAGATTCATCGGTTGAATTGGTTTCTCGTATCATCATTTATCTGGTTGTTCTAAGTATCATTTGTCTTTAAGGAGCCTTTTCTTCCCTTTGTAGTTGAGACCTTGTATATTTCAAGAGATATGTTAATTTCAAGGGTATGTTGGTTGTGGGAAACTAATCTAAGATAATTCTAATATGCCATGAATTTACAAACATACCCAGTATTTCCTTCTAATTTTGCTCAATTGTTTTACACCCCCTTTTCTTTTCTTCCTAATGCAGCGTTGAGGATTCTTTCATTTTATAGGCTTGAACCCTGAGTAAGCTCGAGTTATAGGAACTTGTTGAGGTATTTTAAAACCTTCCTAGCAAAGCATGAAGTAGGATCGTCCAAATGCTTTACCTGATGCTCACGAAGGGTAAACGGGTGCTTTCCATTGGAAGCCTTCACCAAATTTTAAAGTTCCAAGGCATCAAGCTCCATCTTATATATTGGTTCCAAGGTCATTTTGAGGATATCCAGGGGGGTTTGCAGATTAGAATTATGGGGTTGTGAAATCAACGAATCAACTTCTAGGGGGATCTAGGTCGCATAGGTTTTAGGCAGGTTGGACTCTTGCATATCCACTTCAGGCAACGGGACGAAAAGTGGGAGGTCAATGAAAGTTGGGGAGGAAAGGGATGTGAAAGATTTTTGGGAGGAAGGGTTCGCTTTGTCATATGAAGTCAGGATTTTATTTGGAGGGCTCTTCTTAGGGATGGAGCATTTTCCTCCAACTCTAGTGAATCCATTTCATCTCGGCCATTAGAAGTTGTTGCATTTGTAGTGGAGGGTAGTAAGAGGAAATTTTAGTACAAATGGCCATACTCGTTGCAATGTCAACACCATAAAGGAATGCACTCATAGTCAAGAGTTTTCCGCAAAAGTCCATCAAGAGCTCATCTTGGTGATATAGCTCGATGGACTATGGGAATGGCTCGAAATTTTCATGCACACATAGATTCTCACATAGGAGATGTATCTTGCTTGTTTGGTTGCCTAAGAGGATTTTATGTAGTTCCCAAGGGTATTCTGGATGCCAGCCAAAGTTTGTTCATCCCAAAACTCGCCTGGAAAATAATACATGTATCCATTGCTACTTTTTTCTATCATAACACATTCAAGAATTACAACATATCACGATTTACTCCAATATATATTGGAAGATGATTCTAGTAATGACTATGAACCAACCAATAAACACATCAAAAAAATATTTTTCAATACTTATAACATATTAATATTTAGTCTAAAATTTACTGCATATCTAGATTTGGTACATTGTATATTTAAAGAACATTTTATTAATTGAATTTAGGCTTATGGGCTTGTGTGATGCATATCATGAATAATTAGAAAATCTAAAATAAATATTATTTATTAATCAATAATATTTTGATATAAAAAAACAACTGTTAAAACACATATTAATATTAAATTAAAAAAAAAAAAAAAAACCAAAGGAAAATTCTAATAAAATGAATATCTAAAATAAAAATAATATTTAAGTTAAACTTACATAATTAAAATAATCAAATCGTTAATTCTAAAAAATAATATTTAAATCAAACTTAAATCATTAAAACAATTAATTCTAAAAACTTAAAAATAAATAAAAATAATACATAATCAAACACATTAAAAAAATTTAATTTGTTAATTAATAAATAAATAAAAGGTTTAAGACTTACCAGTTTAATGTATACTAGACTATGGAAAGTTACCTGGTTTAGTAATGAAATTTTTGAAATCTTAAGAAATTTAATATTATAAATAATTTTTTAAATTTTCAATTTCATAAAAACCTCTTTGAAACTAAAATTTGTATTTAAAAATCTATAATAATTTATTTGTTTATTTATTTATTTTTTTACAAGTTATTTATTCATTAGTTCATTAGTGATTTATTTATGGTAACAATCAATTTTTATATTTAAAAGAAAAAAAAAATCAAAGATATACTAGATAACTCAAAACAACATCCAGTCTAATACGAATGGAATAAATCACCACACATAATCTAGATTCAAATCCAAAAGTACAAAAGGAATAAATCGCTACAGATAATCAAGATTCAAATCCAGAAGTTTATTACAGCTTTGACATACATAAACTCTTGTTCACTAACAATAAAATGAAAAATGTACAGTTTAAGTGTCGGAATTTAAATATTAAAAAATAAATTATTAAATTTATTTATATGTTCAAGTGGTGTATCATTGTTTCTTAGTATATGCCTGTATTAAATTTATTTATATATTCCACTAGTGTATTATTGTTGCTTAGTATATGTATGTATTAAATTTATTTATATATTCAACTAGTGTATCGCTTAGTATATGCATGTTTAATATTTGTTTTTTTTAATGTAAAAAGTAATTAATAATTTTAAATAAAAATATTTCATAGATATTCATCAACATAGATTCATTTTAAGTATTGTTCTTATGATCCATTTTAAGTACGATCTAACATGAGTCTTCACTTATAAATTTCTTTAAAGTGTAAAATACAATGTGTTGTTTTTCATTGTTTAAATTGTATTCTAAATAGAGTATATATAAGATCAAATAAATGTTTTAACCATAAAATTTTTACTTTGATTTGTATTTTAAAGGGGAATAGACAAAAAAAATTAAGTATATTAAATTTATTTATATATTCAACTATAAATCCCAACCTCAGCTATTGGTTCCAGCTTCTTCCTGGTGTCCTTGCAGATCACATGCACATAAATGGATGAGCCAAAAATCTTAAAGTGTGAAACATCAGGTTTCTTACTAGTGAAAGCCTCTTCAGGTGTACTCATGCCAAGTACTCTATGAGGACAACGGTTTTGCACATGTACCGTTGTGTTGTATGCTTTCGCCCATAGATGCATCGGTAGGCCTTGATCATGCAACACTGCTCATGTTGCACCCATAACGACCTCATTCTGCTGTGGGTTATGAGGCGCTATGAATTCTCTTTGAATTCCTTCTTTGCTGCAAAAGTTCTTGAATTCATTAGAGATGTATTCTCCACTATTATCGCTCCTAAGAGCCTTCACTTGCTTCCTCGACTCTTTCTCCACTAGTGCTTTAAACTCACTTAACTTAGAGAATGTCTGATATTTATTTTGCATGAAGAAGATCCAACACTTACCAAAAAAGTCATTAACAAAGATTACATAGTACTTATGTTTTGTTGTTGAAGCAATAGAGAAAGGACCACACACGTATGTGTGAACTCTCTCAAAGATCCCCGAAGCTTGGTTTTCCTTCTCATGGAAGGTGGCCTTTACATATTTTCCCATAGTACATCCCTTGCATGTGTCTCACTGCACAAGAGTACCCATGGGAAGACCAATAGAAATATATTGCATGACTTTCAAGGCTCCATGGTGAAGATGGCCCAATCGCTTGTGCCATAATTCGCCCTCATCCCGGCTCACCACTTGATCTGCCTTTCCCATCATTGCTATGCAGCCATCTAGCTCCAGCTTGTAGAGATTCTTAACTCAAATCCCTATCATCTTGGCTTGTCCCGTTGTTTTATGTCGCAGGAAAGCTTTTCCATCACTAAAAACAACATCATAGCCTCTATCCTCCAACATTGCGACTAAGACCAAAATTTTCTTCAGACCTGGTACATGCATTACATCTTTTAATTCAAAGGGTTTACCTGAATACCTCTGAAAGGTATTGGTACCAATCCTAGTAGCATTGTACCGTCCTTCATTGCCCATTTCAATATGCATCTGGAGATCTTTCTCCTCCAAGTCACTGAAAAGTTCCTTATCTCCCGTGATGTGAAAGGAAGCGCCACTATCCAAATACCACACATATCCCAATGCACTGGACACCATGCATGCGATCAATGAGAATTCAAGCTCAAATTACAAGGCAAGGGCCTCACCAGCTGCAGATCCTCCAACCTTCTTGTTCTTCTTCTTTTGTGGACAGTTAGTAGAAAAATTCCCATGCTCGTGACAGTGAAGACACTTCACCTTGGACATGTCCCGCTTCTTGCCATTCTTGGACTTGGATTTAAAATGGAATTTCTTCCCCTTCCCCTTCCTCTACTTGGCAGCCAAAGCACAATCCTCTTCATCCTCATTCTTAGATGAAGATCCATCTCTGGTGTTCCGTCTGAACTTCTCCTGCACCAAATTCGATCATAGTCGTTCCCAATCTGACAATTTTTCCCTTCCATTGACAGAGCCTTGATAACTATGCCAACTCTTGGGAAGTCCTAGGAGAGTCAAGCTCACCAAATCATCTTCAACAACTATTATTCCAATGCTCCCCAGTTCATCCAACATTGGACAATTTTTTTTAGATATTTTGGAATGGTGTTGCCCTTTTCTATCTTAATCTTCAAGAGTTTATCTTTGAGCGCCAATTTCCTATGGTCGTTGCTCCTTTGGAATAGATCCGTCAAAGCCTCCCACATTGCATATGGTGTGGCTTTCCCATGGAGGCTTGAGACAATGTGGTCTCGTGCTCCCTCCAACAGGATCCTCCTTGCCTTTGCCACTTTCTTTTTCCATGCATCAAGATTTGCAGAATCTGTCACAGCGGGTTTAGGAACATCATTTTCAATTAATTCCTTCAAGCCATTGTCTTCGAGTATTGCCTCCATCCTATCCTTCCAAGCAATATAGTTCGAGCTGCCCTTGAGTGCATACTCTAACCTCAAGCCATTGAAAGCCATTTCAATCTTGAATCAGTTGTAGCACCGAGAAAGTGTTTCTGCAAATTCAAATTCTATCCAGTCGCAAAATTAGCTCCTGCTTCACTTCTGCAATTTCCTGTGCTCTGGTACCATGTAGAAATTATACAACACACATGTATATCTTAGATTCACCTGATCTAATAATGTACTAAAGTTAAGTATTGAATTGCTTCTACAAAATTTTTTGCAGAATTAAAAACACAATTGCTAATCACATGAACATGAAGAAAGATCAATCACACACAACACAAATAATTTCCTAGGGAAATATTACAGCTAAAAACCCCACTATCTTCTATTTTATATTCAGCATGGATCATGAAACAATTACATAAAAAAATCTTCTCAGAAGAGCCCTCCAATACTCAGCTAATTGTCTCACATCACACTGTCATATGCAAAACTGACCAACACATAGCCAATTCTCAGCCTCCAGACAACCTTCCTTGCTTGCACAATCCCTAGTGGAATAGATCCCTAAAAGATAGGAATTTTGGACTTCCTTGACTACGCAAGTATCATGGGCACTCCAATGGGTGTTTGGTTGCATGTGTGCAACCCAATAACCCTACAACTAATAGTCAACTTCCCTTTCACCTAGAACTCAACTGGGTTTCCACTGGATTTGACATGCATGCAACTAATAATAGTAAATCCTCAGTTGCATGTGAAATCACTGATTGTGAATTAATTAATATTTAATTCACTAGATCTCTCACTAGTGTATCTTCAGTTACAACTAGCACGGCTGAGTTTAACTCACTTAATTGAGTTAAACTATTTACAACTTGCATTAACTAATGCACCACTGCACTTCGAACTTTGTTACAACTAGAATTACTCTGCATGTCTCACCAACTACCTCTAACTCGAAATCCATTAGCTAACTGAATTTATCACTTTCAGTTAACTGATTTAAGTCAACATTGAGAACAGATTATAGTTTAATGTACATCTTGATTAAGGGATAACCAAAATATACATGCACCCAAAAATAGCACTATGGGCCCCACCTTAGTCTGGGTGCTTAATGCAACTAGGCATGGGTGCTGAAATTTTCTTGTTGAATCTCAACAACATCTTCTTTGAGGAGGAGATGGCTACTGGGATTTTGTTTTGTTATCATTAAGATTTTTCTCATCATTTAGAGGTTGATTGCTGGATGTTTTCCATGGTTTTTTCAATCCAACAACAACCTGACTGTATGAAGAGGAACCAATCCCTTCGGCCATGGGAAGAACAATGGAGAGGAATTCAATGATTCAGTAGATAAGGTTTTGAGACGACTAAGGTTTTGTAAAGCTCAAATTTTTCATAAAGAAATAAGATTCAAATTCTAAATTAAGAAATAAACATATTAAAATTTTAATCTTTCATTATATATTTAAAAATATTCATTTCTAAACCAATTAATAAACACACTTAAATTTATTATTAAATATATTCAAATTTTATTCTTTTAATATTTATTTGAAATTTATAATATTAAAATTTAATTTAATACATATCATATTGTGACTGCTCACATCTAAATCTTGAATTTTCATTACCCATTCAAAAATTATAAAATTATAAATATATTGAATTATAAGTAACCAAAATTTAATCCATTACATTAATGAAAAAAACCTTATTAATAATTCAACCTTTTAACCAACCAATAACATATCTAAATCTTATTAACGATGGATTAATAACACAATTGGACCTTATTCTTTTAATACACATTGAAGAATGATAACATATAAAGATCTATTCCCATTCACATTCAAGAATGATAGCATGTCAAGATCTATTCCACTACAGAGAAGAGGAATTAGCTAGCTAAATAAACCAACCACTAAAAATATTAAACATTGTTTTTCCCAAAATTCTAATATCAACTCAATAAAAACATCAAACATTGTTTTTCTATTACATATTCAAGAATTTTGATATCAACCCATTGTATATGGTAAGAACAAGTAACATAGTGATAACATTATGTCTAAACCAACCAATGACGTTTCCAAACTTTTTTCTTTCATTAAACATTCAAGAATTACAACATATCAGGATTTACTCCAAGATATATTTGAAGATAATCCTATTAATCACTCTAATCCTACCAATAAATACATCAAAACATTATTTTTTCAATACTTATAACATATTAAGATTTAGTCTAAAATTTATTGCATATCTAAATTTGGTACATTGTATATATGGAACATTTTATTAATTGAATTTAGGCTTGTGGGATGCATATTATGAAAAGTAAAAGTTTTGTGTTTCAAATCATTAGTGTGGTTCATTGTCAAGACAGACAAGATGAAAAAAAGCACATCTTGACATTAAGTTAAATAAATAAAAAGGAAAAAAATTAACTATTACAATATAAGAGTTAATTTTAATTAAATAAAAATTATTTATTAAACAATAATATTTTGATATAAAGAAATAGTTGTTACAACACATATATTAATATTAAATTAAAAAAAAATAATTAATCAAAAAGAAAATTCTCATAAAATGAATATCTAAAATAAAAATAATATTTAAGTTAAACTTACATAATCCAAACAATAAAACAGTTAATTCTAAAAAATAATATTTAAATCAAACTTAAATAATTAGAACAATTAATTCTAATAACTTAAAAATAAATAAAAATAATACATAATCAAACCTAAAAAGAAAATAATTAATAAATAAATACATAAAAGATTTAAGACTTACTAGTTTAATGTTATTATTATTATTATCTAATTTTAAGGTCACCGTCAAGCAAGACACCAAATTGGTGTATGAGACCTCCTTGTTTGTGGGACTCTCGTGTAAGTCTAGCAAGGCATACAGACTCTATCCCTTCTAGTTTTGAGCCTGTAACATCTTAGGAGGAAACACATACTCTTAATCATTAGACCCACTCAAGATGTATGTATAATGAATTATGGGAAATTACTTTATTTAGTAATGAAAATTTTGAAATCTTATAAAATTCAACATTATAAATAAACTTTTAAATTTTCAATTTCATAAAAACATCTTTGAAACTAAAATTTGTATTTAAAAATCTATTTAAAAAAAAAATACAAATTAACTAAAATTTATATTTAGAAATCTATAATTTTTTTTTAAATAAAAGTTATTTATTCATTAATAATCTATTTATTATAGCGATCAAATTTTATATTTAAAAATCTATTTAAAAAAATCAAAGTACACCGAGTCTATTGCCACATATTAGATAACTCTCAACAACATCCAGTCTAATACAAACGGAATAAATCAGGACACATAATCTAGATTCAAATCCAAAAATATACAAATTAATAAATCACCACCGATAATCTAGATTCAAATCCAGAAGTTTATTACAGCTTTGGCATATATAAATTATTGTTCGCTAACAATTAAATGATGTATTTGAATAATGAAAAAACCAGATCTTGACATTAAATTAAAATAAATGAAAAACCAAATCTTAACATTAAATTAAATAGATCATAAAACCCAAATAACTTCATAGATCATAAAACCCAGATGACTTCTTCCAAACCCAGAGTGAAGAAAAATCCGTGAAGAAAAATCCATTGAAAACAAAGTGAGAGGTCAGAAAACAAAGTAGGAGGAAAGTGAGCACTATCCATCCGAAAAAAAAAGAAACAAAACAATTGGGAAACCATCCAATTTGATGCATCAAAGCAGGCCTCCATTGACACGGACCACCTGAGCATTAACCCATTCTCCTTCGTCGCTTGCCAAGAACGCAACCAGTGGAGCCACATCTTCCACCTTCCCCAACCGCTCAAATGGACTGTTTTTGGCCCCGGCTACGATGGCCGCCTCGCTCTTGCCGGCAAAGAACATATCGGTGGCAACAGGGCCTGGCGCCACACAATTTGCAGTAATCTGAGTGCCCCTCAACTCCTTTGCCAGGATTCTCGTCATCATCTCCACCGCCGCCTTGCTGGCAGCGTAGGCGCCGAACCCCGGTGTCGGAAATCCCACACTGGAGCTGCTAATGTTGATGATGCGACCGCCGCCGCCGCGGACGACCCTCTTGGCGGCTTCTCTGCTGCACAGAAACGCCCCCTTGCAGTTGATGTTGAATGTTCGGTCCCAATCTACATCGGAGGTCTGTGCAAGTGATAGATACTTGGGGTCCAGGAATCCCGTGCTGTTTACCATGATGTGGACGCCCCCAAACGTCTGCTCGGCCATGTCGAACAGGTGGCCAACCTGCGACGGCTCGGCGACATCGGCTTTGCAGGCAATGGCCCCAACAACAACATCCCAGAAGAAGAAGAGGAGGAGGATTTATTGATTGTGGAAGCCACCTCCTCGGCGGCGGTTTGATTGGAGGAGTAATGGACCACCACTTTGGCTCCCTTCTCCGCCAAATGGAGGGCGATCTCCCTGCCGATACCCCCAGAGGCACCGATAACAATGGCAACCCGGCCTCCCAAACTCATCATCCTTCTCTTCTCATCAGTAGTCGCCATAGCTGCAGGAGACTTCTGCTTCTGCTTTAAGGCGCCGTGGCCCTATAGTTTTATAGATGTAGCCCTATACCCCACCAATGACATCAGGGCTGACGCCAAATATAAGCCGTATTCTATCTGTTTTACGCTTTCAAGGTTTTATTGGTTTGTTTTTTTAAATAAAATGTGTCCCTAGTCGTTACGAAAGTTGTTGCAATTTTATGTTTGCTCAACTCTGCATTACATAATTTATAGTTCTAAGGATGTTGTGTCCAATAGTGACCTTATTCTAACTGCTTTACGCTTTCAAGGTTTTATTGGTTTGCCTTTTTTTTAAATAAAATTTGTCCTGGTTCTCTTACGAAATTTGTTGCAATTTTATGTTGGTCAACTCTGCATAACATAATTTATAGTTCCAAGGATGTGGTGTGGTCCAATAGTTTGAGGTGGGTTTTTTTTTTAAATAAATTTTGTGGTGTGGTCCAATAGTTTGAGGTGGGTTTTTTTTGATAAATTTTGTGGTGTGGTCCAATAGTTTGAGGTGGGTTTTTTTTTTAATATTTTTTTTTCTAATTTATTAGAAAACTCGTTGCAATTTTATGTTTGCAAACTTTGTATAATAATTTATACTTTCGAGGATGTGGTTTAATGGTTAGGTGGGAAGGTCTACATAGATTTCATAGTTCAATTTTGGGCAAGATTATATATGCTTGAGAGCTACTCCAAAGATAATTTATTCAGTTGAAAAACTTTGCATAATTTATAATTTAAGTGTCTAAAATTAAATATTAAAAAAATATATATATATTAAATTTATTTATATGTTTAAGTAGCTTATCATTGTCCCTTAGTATACCGCATAAAAGAAATCTTCATTTAGCCGCGCAAAAGAAATCTTCATTTAGCAACAAAGCAGATCTCTTAGAGCCCGAAGATAAGACACTAGTGGCCTAAGAATCAGAAGAGATGGAGGAGGTGCAAGATAAAGGAAGTTGGAACACTGTAAAGAAGAAAAAGAAAACTACAACACCAATCTTGTCAAGAAAGATGAGAAGCCAGACAATTAAGAACTAAGAAAATTATAGGTCAGATAGACCAAATTTGGTCTCATTAAACATTAACCACCACCATCATCATATGCATGTATTAAATTTATTTATATATTCAACTAGTCTATCATTGTTGCTTAGTATATGCATGTATTAAATTTATTTATATATTCATATAGCTCATTTGTTTTTTTAAGAAAAAAGTAATTAATAATTTTAAATAAAAATGTTTCATTTAAGTATTTATCTAAGCATTGATCTTAAGTACGGATCTAACATGAGTCGAGAGAAATTTCTTCATGTATAAATTTCTTTAGAGTGTAAAATACAATGTGTTGTTTTTCATTGTTTAAATTTTATTCTAAATAAAGTATATATAGGACCAAAATGTAATTAATAATTTTTAATAAAAATGTTTCATAAATATCCACTAGCATAAATACGGATATTTTTAAGTATAAATTTTTTTAGAGTGTAAAATACAATGTGTTATTTTTCATTGTTTAGATTGTATTTTTGAATGCTAAATAGAATATATATAAGACCAAATAAATATTTTAACTCTAAACATTTTAACTTTTATTTTTATTTTAATGAAAAACAGATAGACAGATCCATTTACACATCTCACACTTCGAATAAACTTCTTTGCTCAATTAAAACTAAATAATTAATAATTTTAAATAAAAATATTTTATCAAACATCTATTACTAGTAATTGCACCATATGTTGCAAAGGAAACGCCATATAGGAAAGAATAACATATAAGAAAGAAGAGGTAGTAGGAACTTTCTCGGCTCCAACTAATCCTCCAGAATAAGGGGTGGATAATTATGTGTAGACCTCAAATCAAAAATATCAACAACTTATTTGTTATTAATTGCATGTAAGATGTGTTTTTTCATAATGGATGAGACATTTTGGCCGAAGTAATCAGGACCTCTATATGACGAAATCTACATGTTTATGACGAAATCTACATGTTTATGACCTCTATATGACGAAATCTACATGTTTATTTTTTTCTTGCATGAAGGATGCACTTGGTTTTTATGACCAAGTTGGGCATACTTCACCCTTCCACGAAATTATTTGCTTCACTGTACAGCTAGAATTTTTAGAATCTATGCTTCTGTGATCCATATAAAATTGTAAAATCACTTTCGGTAATAATCACATATAATGGAACGTTGTCGACGCGTTTCGAACCAACCAGTGTGGTTCATCATAGTCCTGATGATGAACCACACTGGTTGGTTCGAAACGCGTCGACAACAGCTAGAATTATTTAATGGAATAAAAACTTATCACTATGACATGTTGTACTTCATAAGAGACTACTAAGAAGCTCTTAAGTATGGTAAATCCGTTGTATAGCTAGAATTATTTAATGGAATAAAAACTTATCACTATGACATGTTTTACTTCATAAGAGACTACTAAGAAGCTCTTAAGTATGGTAAATCCGCCTTCACCTGTCATTTGAACATAGAGCATAGAGTTTCCGCCTTCACCTGTCATTTCAACATAGAGCATAGAGTTATCTTAATCATCAATTTTATGAATAAGAGACATTTGGGCCCTTTTTAACCCTTGGTTAGGATTGATTTAGGCCATCTTAATTCCCCCCTATAAAGAAACTAAATTCCACATGAATACCATAGGTCGATACCATGGGATGTATTTATAGTTTATCATTATTTTATTTATTATTTTTATCTTTTATTGTATTTTGACCTAATTTAAATGTTCATTACATTATGTCAATCTTTTTATTTAATTTACTTTTATTTTTAATTTTGTGTAATTTGACATAGTCAAAATGTTAAACATGACATTACAACCTTTCTATCATATTTGGTTGGAGAGCATAGTAGCACAAAAATGTAATATTTAAATATATAAATAGTTATTTTCCTTTCTTTATATTGTTTTTTATCCATGTAATATAAATTAATTGGTGTGTGTGGAGTTTGATTTTATGATATAAATTTTATTATAAATAAAAATTTTATGCTTATCCACCAAAAAATTTAATGCTTATGTATTTTACAAAAAAAAAATTATTCATTAAACTAATTTATTTCTTTCTATCATGAAATGTTCTTACAATAATTTGATGTAAATTTTGTGTTAAGTTAAAAGTTTGTATTTGTTCTAATTTACAATAAGTCAACTCCAAAGTTTCTTAGAAGTTTGAAATTCTAAATTGATTTCGAATCCAAGTCAATAAAAATATTTTACAAAGTTATATTTTATAAAATTGTATAATATTATTTGAATAAATTAATATATAGTTAATTTAATATTTATTGCATAATACATGTTGAGACAAGTATAATAATATACAAAATTCAATTTAACATAAAGTAAATAATGATATAAAATTGTAATTCAATTTTGATGTAGAGATTTTAATTAAAATGATAGTAAAAAATTGTAATTCAATTTTAATATTTTAAATTGATGTCAAGATTTTAATAATATTTTAAAAAATATATTTTTTATTATTTAATTATTTTTATAAATAATATTATAATTTTTATTAGAAAAAATATTTAAAAATAAATAAAATAAAATTTATACTAAAATCTAGAACTTTGATTTTTAATTATAAAATTGTTCAAAATAATTCTAAAACATTTATGTATAAAGAAAGTAGTGTAACATGTAATTATAAGGACAAATGTATGGAAGATAAAAGATCTAATCTTGAGCATGAGGAGGTTTGTTGTTAACATGTAGTTATAGTGATAAATGTGTTGAAGATAAAAAAAAATTAATTTTGAAGATGTGGTCCAATGGTTAGGTAGGAAGGTTTGTTGTTAGCATATTGGTTAGGTGGAATAGTTTGTTATTAACATGTACTTTTAACAACAAATGTATAAAAAAAAAAAAAATCTAATCTTAAAAATGTGATCTAATGATTAAATGGAGAAATTCAGTTTCACTGATTTTGTAGTCCAATCAGATAAGACTATGTATCCCATGAAAAAATTCTTGAAAAAAAATGAAAAATAAACAGTCTTCGAATAAAAACTTATAAATGAATTCCAACCATAAAATCTTGGTGTAAACTCCAATTGGTGTTTAAAGATGATTGTTTCAATCTCAAAATTAGAGAGGCAACCCTCGTAGAATATGTGAAAAAAATGAGTCATACCAATCTGTTCCGCCAAACTTCTCCCTGCATCCAGTGTTCATATTCATATTAATGACCTCAATATGCTTGCATGGATAGTAAACATTATTATTACGTATAATTGGGTATATATATATATATATATATATATATAGAGAGAGAGAGAGAGAGAGAGAGAGGTGAAATCATAATATTTATTAAAATGGAAAAACAAATATATTACAAATTACCTTTCATAATGAAAGGTATGTTTTCTCCAAAGTTTTTCCTATGTTTCTCCCATATTTGTACCACTAGAGGGTTTTGTTCAAAGTGGGTGGATTGTCCACGGTCCTTATTGTATAAGTTGCTACATCATCTTCATCCACCCAAATAGCTCTAAAATAACATATAAACATTAAATATATCTCATATAACGTTTAATTAAAGCATAGTCTAAATAACTCATAAATTAGATAGAATAAAATAGAATTTTTAGCAAAATTATGATAAAATTAAGCAGAAATTTTTGAAAATTTGAGTTATATGTGTCAAACCTGAGTATTTTAGGTGTCTATAGATTTATTTTGAGTGTCAAAGATTTTAGATGGTGCTGAATCTATTTCCACTATCCAAAAAATAATTTAAACACTCTAATATTTTGATTTTTTAAATATATAGTCTCAATAAACAATGTTCTTAGTTACAATTTTTATACAAATATTTTAATAAATTCCCTAATATCTCATAATCTAATGTTGAAGTGTTGAGGTTGATATAATAATAATAATAATCCAATTTTAAGTCCTGAATGTTGTTATAAGTAATTTATAAATTGTTGCTAAATTTGTGCTGTGGGTATGGTTTGTTGTTTTGTTTTTTTTAAATCAATTTTCAAAAATCATATAATACAATTATCTACGTTAACCTTTTTCAATAAAAAAAACCATTTCAATTAAAAAAAAAAAAAACATGAAAAATTAAATTAAAGATCATAAAATTCCTATCAAGAAAGAAATATCAGTTACCTTTAGTATTCCCGTCTCCATAGATGCAAACTCGATCTGCAGGGGGCGTTACGTGACCAAGCTGTGCCAATCCTCCTGCGAAATATCCTGCAAAGTAGTTTGCAGATATGTATTTATATGGGATCCCCGCTGCTTCGATGGCGCGCCTGACCTCTCTTTTGTCAATAAAAGTCACATTTCCTGGTTCCATTGCATCTTCCATGCTGTCCGGATCTATGCCAAATTTGGATGGGAGAAATCTCTGCACACATTAATCACAAGTAAATAATTATTATTGCAAATAATCCCCACACACACACATATATATATATATATTAAGAACTTAGATTACACGCTGCTTTTGCCTTGATGTTGGGAGCTTCTTTAATGGCTTCCACCAGCTTCAGCTACTCAAGAATTGCGTGATTGCGAATGTGGTTTCCAGCCATGGCGCAAATCACAACATCAACTTTCTTCAAAGCGGCCACAAGGCTCTCATGGTTATCAAACGACCCCTGCCATGTCAAATATTTGTATATAAGGAAAAATGATTAACACTATATAAAAAATGGTACCGTCCTCTTGGCCAGACCCAGGTCGGTATTCCTGCCACGACAAAGCCCTTCCAACATCGGAGCATGGCGTTACAAATTTAATCCGTTTCCCGGATATCATTTTCGGCAGCCACGATTGATGCCCCTTCTTCATTCGGCGTTTGTTCTCCGCAGGGAGGGTATTCAGCAGGTTTGCCATGTATTCTTTAATGGCGTCCACACTGTGATCTACTACTTCGGGAAGTGGTATAACCAGAGGATTCCCTTCTACCTTCAGATGCTGTAACTTTTCTAGGCGTCCAATAGAATTTCGCAGCACAGTTATCTGATTGTAACTGATATTTAACTCGCTGAAAGAGGTGAGACCGCCTATGGATTCAGGCAGAGCCGCAAGATAGTTAAAATTGCTGCTGATATCCAGGTATTTCAGGTTCTCAAGATCTTCTGGAATACCTCCAAGCCTGTTCATGTGGACATCCAGAAACCGTAGAGACATCATGTGGGAAGTAGAATATGGAAAACTACCTGCAACTGTTTTGCAACTGTCCCCACCTGTTAGTGTTAATTAATGGCTGTGCATAATCTAATCGTCTAATATAGGATCTAATGGTACATATTAGAACAGAAAGGCAGTTAGGAAAGTTGTTTTCAAATAATAACACCTTACAACGTAATAACGCCTTACAGCGTAAAAATTGGAAATATCAAATATCCACGTTAAACTGTATAAAAAAATGAAAATAGAAATATGAAAATGTGTACCAATAGAAAAATAATAAATCGAGATGCAATCCATTATTGTCGGCAACTCCAATATTGGGACGTTGGAGGATTAAGCAAATAGTGAGTGTTTAATGCGAGTTGAGAATTATAAACACAAATAGTATCATCTCACAGGTTGCGTGTATAATGAACCGATGCTTTTCAAATGATTCTGAAGCAACTTTTCGTAGATTTTGAAAAATCACACTGAAACCATTAATTCATTGTAGATTTTATTATTATTTATAAGAATGAGAAGAGTTCAAAATTATTGTAATTTTATAAATTAAATTTTTTAATTATTGTTTTTCGCAAAAACAATATAATTATAAAATTAATTTGTTTAATTTTAACCAAAGTGTCTTAAATTTAAAATAATTAAACACCACATTCTGATTGGTTAACAAAGTAAAATAGAAATACTATTAAACTAATACTAATATATTAAAAATATATATGATTTCATAGTATAATTAGTTTTAATATAGAATTATATCAAATTTTAATATATATGATTTTATAAAGTAATTAGTTTCAATACAAAGTTAAAATGAGAAAGAAAGAAAGTATTTTTAGCTTCTATTAGGCTAAAAATAACCTATGAGACAAATTGTTTCTCTATTTGGCTCTTGTATTCTGCCTTTTTCCTTCAAGTTTTACAATAAACGTTCCTAGCTTCTTGACAAACTCTTCGCTGAATATATTGTCCCAAGAGCTAGCTGCCAAAATACCTGCATAATTTTCCTTGTTGCCTTTGAAGGCCTCACATTCTAAAATGAACTGTTTTTCTTTCCAGAAGAGATAAAAATACATACTCTTTCCTCCCACATTTCTTTTGGCCTTTTTCAACCCCATGTTTCACAACGGAGTTGATAAGAATTAGTCCTTAATTGAGGAATAAGAATTTTAGATCTCCAAAAAAATGTTGGCCCCTATGTATGTTTTTTGCTCATGATTATGAGTGGGGTTAAAATCTTCAATGTAGTACTTCTTATTTCTCCCTAGCTCTTTCTCCTAAGTACGTTTGTGGAACTTATCATTAACAAAAGTTTTTATCTCTTTACTATTTGTAGGACACATGCTCAAGAAAATACCCCATTTACTAAACTAGTTGTTATTTTGCCACATCCAAGTCTTCATTATTTTTCACAATCTGTCATTAAACACAACCTTAGGCCATCTACCCTCTTCCATTTGTTCAATTGTTTTCAATACCTTATGACTCGCACCATAGCAATTTCTTCGGAGCAACCCGTGTTTTACTTAACAAGATAACATAAGGAACCGCACTTTTAATTTTGAACTTGTTTCTAATCAAATGCTTCTGAATTTTCTCAATTTGTTTCCACTACATCTCAGTTGTGCTCCTGGCCCACATTTCACAACCGTAGAGAATCATTTGAATCACTAGAAGCCAAAAAAGAGTTAGAGTGGTTATCTAGTCCCACAACTACACCTATTTTAGAGCATAAAATGCTTTCCAACCCCCCAAAGTTCTTTTCTTTCTACAACCATCCCAACTTAAATTTCTGTTGAACTCAATTCTGAGGTATTTGTAGTCTGCAACTTCTTCCAGAATGTTGCCTTCAAAGTAGAACTTATGTTGGTTATGCTTTCTTTTGTTAGAGATTTAACTACTACTTTCGTTTTGCTAATATTGACTTGCATAGCCACCCTTCTACAAAAATGTTCAAGGGAACGTAGGTGCTCTTGCAAACCAAGAGCCGATTTAGCAATCAGTATAAGGTCATATGCGTACAAAATAATCCTTATAACAAACTTTTCCAAATGGATATCATCACCCCCTTGTGAATTTAGCCACTCTTCAAGCTTGTCAATATATAAACCAAAAAGGGCAGGAGACAATGGGCAACCTTGCTTGACCCTGATATCACTTCTAAAACTTTCAAAAATGCTTGTTGAAGTTCTAATTTTGACTTTCACCTCTACCTATGCACAGCTGCTCTCAAATGCCCGGGATCCCCGAGTTCCACCATTCTGTGCCAAAGCTTATCCCTAGGAGTGGTGTCAAAGGCTTTTCTGAAATCAACAAAGCAACAAAAAACTTCTTCCATTTTTTCCCAAACTTTTTCAATAATGTGCCTCAAATTTATACAATGATCAATTGTGGAATGTTTAGGTCTAAAACCTGCTTTCCCTTTAGCACATTTATCTCTTTCTTCTGCCCACTTGCAGATTTTCTTTTCTAACATGCTTCCAAATAACTTTGCAAACAAGGGGTTTTACCATTATGGTTCTATAATTGGAGGGATTATTGACATCACCACTCTTGAAAAGAGGCATTTCCATACTAGTTGTCCAATATGTGGTAAACCCCTGCTGTATGTTGTTGTTGAAAATTTTTGTGATGTGAGGTGAAAGAATTTTTAAGCCCCACTTTAGATACTCTGCTTGGAGTTCAACTAAGTATTTTGCTTTTCCAGCACCCAACCAATCTCTACCTCTTGCACCGTGAAGAGTTTTGTGTCTATGTTGACCAAGGGAGGAGGGTCAACCTTGAGATCCTACTCATAAAGTTGTCTTGCATAGTCAAACCATTTAGAAGTCGTAATGTTTTTTCTTCAGTTTGCACCTTTTTCGATTGGAGCTCCTTCCAGAATAATTTGGGGTTATTTTTCCCAAGGAAGATTAGTTCTTCTCTCCTCGAAACCATGAAATCAACATTTTTTTTTTCTTAATATTTTCTTGTAAGCTTTGAGCTTTATGCTACCCTTGTTTCATTTCTTCCACATTTTCCTTGCCTTTTTGCATTGCTCGTCAAACCAACCATTAACCGAAAAGAAATTTGTTTCATACTTCTTAATTTTTGCTCTTTTGCACTCAACAAGTGCAATTTGAATTAAATGTGTTAATTCATGACTATGAAGGCCACAAAATGAGATTTCCTCCTTATCGAAGAGCCTCTCTAGCATTATTTTGAAGGTATTACAATTTTCTAGAGTCAAAATAATTTTGCCCTTTAGGGGATTTTGTTGAAAACACTGAGTTTTTTACCCTAATTATTTATTTCTAATCCAAGAGAAACTTAAATAAATTGGCTTGTGATTTGATTTTCAGTCCCAAATTTGATCTCCAATCAACACTTCCTCCATTTTAACACACAAACTATGCAAGAAAATTACATAATCTACTACACTCGCGCCATTGTAAGTATTGCAAGTGAAATTACCAGATTTTTCCCATCTATTCAAACCATTACAAATGAATAAATCAAAAGCCCCACAGAGCGTAAGCAATTTTTCTCCAAATAAATTGCAGCCTTTATCCTCTGAAATTCTTTCCCACTAATGATTACTCTCTTCTGTAAGCTAGATAAGGTCACAGTCTTCTTTACAACAAAAAATTCTAGCTTGTTCACCTGCAATTCTAGCATTAAAATCCCCCACTATGAGGACTTCACCTAGCTGAGAATATATTTCAATATCTGCTTTTAGGGCTACAAAGGGATATTTATGGTCAAGCCCTCTACTTTTGTAGATTTTTTAAACTTACGACGCAAAATAGCGTGATGCAATTCTGATGTGATTTCCATTTTCTGATATTTTAAGCCAGACAAATTGCTTATTTGGGTCTTCTTTTTCTAGCTGAATGAAACAACCTTATTTTTCTCTCACTAATACCATGATACCCCCATGCCCTTTTCCATTCCCTGCTGCCTTGTTCCACACTGCTATCTTCCAGTACCCTTAAAACAAAGGTGTCTTGCACCCTTCATGCTCATGTGTTTCTATGAGGCAAATTATGTCTCTACCTTCCGTAATAGGCCCTAACCCAAGTCCTCGTCTCCATGGGTAACCACTGTAGTTCCAACAAAGTAATATTAAGGAAACCTGGGTACAACTTGATTTTTATTTGTTTTGACATGAAAGACTCACAGTTGAGTCTTTGTCCCTGCTTGCCCATACTGACCTTGCTTCCTCATTTCTTGTTGAAGATTTTGCTGCCTCTTCTTTGTTATCGTTTTGCTGCCTTGTTTTGGAAGGAGGTCCAAATTGTGCTATCACAGCTTTACCTTTATAAATCTATACTCTCTTTCCCTTATCTCTTGTTTCCCTAGATTTTTTCATTTCGTCCCTCCTTTCCTCTTGTTTTCTTACAGTTAAATCTTCTTCTAAAAAAACAGAGAACCCCTCAAGAGTTGTTTCTTGCTTAGAATGATATCTTTATCACACAAGCTAGGAATGATTAATTTTATGGGCCTTTCTCTCTCACCGTTAACCTTACCTACTCTCCATGCTCATCATATTTGTCCTTGCCATTACAGCTTGTCTTTCAAGAAGTCTATTGCAAGGTCAAGAGTACATTCATTTTTCCCATAATATTTCACCCCTTTAATAATTATGTTTGTTGCTCTATCTTGTATTTTCTTGATTTCTCTATCTTGCATGTTGTCAACCTGAATGTTTGTTTCTCCTTCCCTCTTAGCAGCATAATTTCTAATAACTTAAACCCAGGTTTTGGAGAGTTTTGCAGAATCTCCTTTCCTTTCTTCTCTTAATGTCTCTTCACGATTGTCTATTTCAACAACTACTTTCCCCTTATCCTGGGATGGTTTCGCTTTCATCACCTATGTATTCTCCACTAAAAATTTCATCATGTTTTTCACCTCCGTCTTCATGCATTGCCATTTTGTCTTCCATATAAGGAGAGCTTCCTGTAGCAATGCCACTTGCTCCTTCAGAACTTTGTTGCTTTCTTCTAAAGCCTGGTTTCAGCTATTATTATATGGATTGTATAATCTCATTCCTGCTCTTTAGCTTCTACTACCTCCAACCTATTTTTTACATTTAACAATTCTTTCACATAAATATTAGATGACTAAGTGAGAGGTGTGGATGTGGGACTATATAGGCAGAATCATCAATGAATTTTCCTTTTCCTTTGGACTTGCTGTTGTCACATGCTTGCAAAGAGGACTTCTTTCAATGTTGTTTCTTGTGAAGGACCCAAGTACTTACCCTTTGAGATATTTTTTTCCTTGTCTACTCCCATTTTAGACGAGCTAGTCTTCGTTTTAAAATTCCCCGATACTGTTTTGCATTGACCCAAACCCACTTCCTAGCTTTGGCTAATGAGGAAATTTTCACTTTCCCTATATCATTTGTTTCCATGAGTTCTGAAGTTTCTTGTCCCATTATCATGATGATATTAAGGGAAATTAAAGCCTGTGTGCAAAATTGACCCTACATAAATGATTTCAACACTAAATTCCTATCGAAAACTTGAACTTTAGTGAAATAAGCCATATCACCAGGTAATGATAAACATCAGTAGGAAGGTGTGGCAAACTCCATACATATTTACGGCACATAGCACTGCCGCAAGTATATAATCACAAAACACTTCCGCACTGGATATAATCAATTCTCCTTAACGACATCACAGTTAATTTCGTTTTGAGCACCAGATTACCTAAACTTTAATTCCTTACCATTCCTAATCTGGGAGTTAGCCCTAATGTAATCCCTCTGTTTCGCCTGTCTGCACATGATGGAGAATTCTTGATGATTGTAATCCCTCTTTAGCTCATATGTGTGCGCTAATTTCCCCAAATCTCCCCAACACTAAAGAGTTCATAAGGGGGTGAATGGATAAGTGAACTCGTTAGGGTCATTGATGAGCTTCTTCCCTGTTGAAGACATGTCATAGTCGAACTTTTTTGTATTGTTAATTAATAATTGGTGGCTCTGAATGAAAAAATATGAAAGAGAGTTGTATTCAAGCCATGGAAACAACATATGGTAATAATTAAAAATAATAATGGGAGAACATGACAAAAGAATGATGACAAAAAAAAACAATGGGATCATCAATAGAATTATTTTATGTTCAGAAAAAAACTTAATCGCAAACTTGTTTATAAGAGAAACATATCTTATTAGGTTTGTTTATGGAAAGGATTAATCAGATAATGATGATGTCGTGATGCTTTTAGAGTCGAGACTAACAAGATCAAGCATACATGTGAGATAAATATTGCAAATAACTATTTTGTAATGAATTTTTATAAATGATTTTGTTATACCAATTATTTGTAAGAATAAAATATTTTATAATTGCTTTGTGGGATATCTATTTAAGTAATTATGTGTGCATGTCAATAAATGAGTAATGGTGATTAAATAAAACGATTATGAGAAAAGTAGTTTTATCATGTTAAATAAGAAGACTTTTTCCTTAATGTGAGTGTTGAGTTCAATGTTCTAATTAACAATATGAATGTATTATAACTAACATGTTAGTATTATAAATAATATCTTTTCTTACATATTGGTTATGTGCAAGAGGATCTCTTTTCAACAATACTCATGAATAGAAAACCACTAGGGTTAACTCTTAAGAAAATTGCTAGGATGATGCTATAGGAACTCTCTAAAGGTTGCTTTGATTTCACAAGCTTAACATCATGAGAATTATTCTAGCATGGGCATCGTCATTTTCAAATTGTGGTTAGTCCCTTTGAATGTATTTGGGACTTTAATATAGGGGATTTGAGTTGTTTGGACTACAAAATGTATCTATTTACTATGCCAAAGAAAAAAAAATGAAGGTTTTGTACAATGTTTGCATAAATCTAATGAATCCAAGGGATATACAACCCTTAATAATCTGCAAACTATCATGGATATTCCACCAGAATAGTTCATCACAATATATCTCATGAAAATACTAAAATATATGCTATGAAGGTTAATTTTCTTTAAATCTCATATTATTTAGTTATTGATTTTCTACTTAGATGTATGAAATAAAATAAATGTGAAAAATGTAGAAATGAAAATACACACACACACAATAAACACAATTTTTACCCTAGAAAACCATTATAAGAGAAAATCTAGTAGGTGAGGTTGCTCTACTCTATTTTCTTTGTATGGAAATGTGCAAGTACAAAGAAAGAGGTATTCTTTATGGAGTTACCGTAAGACATGTGGTCTGGAATAATACTACATAATCTTAACTCCCTCTACTCTTCTCTCTAACTTTCCACTCCCGATTTATTTTCTCAAATATGGAACAAAATGCAATATCCTAGAATGAAACCCTACTCCTCCTAGAAACCTAGTGTTTAACATAGCCCAACATCCATCTAGGGGTGAGGTTTGACTTCCTCAACATTCAACTAGAGTTACAGTTTTTGACCTTCTTGAGTCTCCTTAAAGGTTCACAAATGGCTAACCATATATGCATGATTAACAAGGGCTAACATGGCATCCTCTTATACCATGGTGGCCAACATGGTGTGTCAATTTGCAAGAGGCATAAGTTTTCCTGCAAGCTTTGATTGACAAGATATTTGCACCATTGGAAAGATCTCTAAGTGTGGGACAACATCAAGTGATATATGTCAAAGGAGAGAAATTTTTGACTCCAAAAAACATCATTTAATGCCTCAAAATGGCTTTGCAAGATATTAAACCCCAACTCTCCAAAATGGGAACCACCATTAAAATGACCCTACAAGTTGGTTCCTCCAATTTTTCTACTCTAAACGCATAGAGATAGATGGAAAATAATATAATGATCCAATCCAAATCATACCTCCCCATTAGGGAGACTAATTAGGGGAATTTGGAAATCTAAAATGGGCCTCCTAAGGAAAATAATAGAATAATAGTTAAAATAATAAAATAAGTTATGAATTTTCGAAAGAAAGAAAAGAAATATATTTTTTATTTTATTTTTTACTTATCTCTGTATAGGTTTACTCAAATTTCAAATGTGGGCACTGGTTTGATGTAGAATTAGACTGTACATACAACCAATACGCACTATGCATACTTTTGAGTAGACTCACACCGAAGAAAATTGAAAATACATGGAGAAATGATGTTTCCTTTTTTCAATGTATTTTCGAATTTTCTTATTGTATATCTACTCAAAAGTTTGTAGAGTGGGTACTACTTAGATGCATAATCTAATTATGCATCGAATGAGTGCCTACACTTGAAATTTGATTAAACCCATAATGAGATAAGTTGAAAATACGATTAAAAAAAGTTGTTTTATTTTTTTACCAGCTAAAATATTTACCCCTAGTGATTACATCATGATCTTAAATCCTAGAGGTTATTTTAAAGTTTATTTTGTGGGTACATTTTTTATTTTGATGCCCATTTTTTATGTCAAAATTCCCCTAATGTTTGGTCCCCAAAAGCTTTACTAAATGAGTTGAGGAAATTTTTCATCTACCTTCTCCCTAGAGTATAACTTTACTTTTCCTAGAAGTTCTCCTTTAAACTTTATCTTACAAAAGTTATGTTGTCCATGTCTTCTAGTTTTAAACCTCCTTTTGCAAAATTATGTTCTCTTCCAACTCAAATTGAGCATATGTTTTTAAGCCCTAGATGGATGGTAGAACCTGCCCCTCCACCTGATCCAACATGGATGGATCATAGAGTTTAACATTCTCCACATTCACTACAGAGTAATTATGCACGCATGCGTTAGACTAAGGCTACATGCTTTATCTCCCACTTTTTTCAATAGATTGAAAGGACCATACTACAAAGCCTTGATCTTCTTACAAGGACCCTGTAATCTTTCATTGATCAACTAAAACCAAACTTTATCTCCCAATCTAAATGGTTTCTTTACTCTATGATGGTCATGTTAACACTTTACCTTTTCTATGACTTTTTCACTGTCTTTTATTCTTGCAAATGGATCTCTCTTTTCTTCTTAATAATTTTTGCTTATCTCATAACATATTTTATTAGGCCTTCCCTCACTCCTCCTTGTTGTACATATATAACACCTAATGGTGGCAGTGATCAATATATAAAACATGTTTTAAAAATTAAATTATCAATAGAAGTGTGGATTTCTCTATTATACGAGTATTGCATATAGATCAGATTTTTATCCTAGGTCATTGGATGCTTCTTATTGTAACCCCTCAAAATTTGCACCAAATTCTTGTTGAATACTTTTTTCTTCCCCTCTGCCTCTAGATGGAATGTTGTAGACCTATTCAATTTTATGTCCATCTTCTCTCACAATGTAATCCAAAATGCACTGAGGAATCTAGTATCCCCGTTTGAGATAATCCTCCTTGGTATCCCAAAGTTCACCTAGGGCCTATTCAAAGAACGAGTATATTGCTTCGTATCCTTTGATGGTATTTTTATAGAGCATGGTAATGCACATATTACTAAAATTTTCAACTATCACAAATAGGTATCCATGTCCCGAACTGGTTGTTGGTAAACCTCCCACAACTATTCATTGAAATGCTTTCCAAAAGGTTGAGTGGGTACAAGGAAGAGATGGTATATACCTTGCTTGATATTACTAGGCTCATTGGTACAATAAAGTATACATCCTCTAATTTATTGTGCTACATATTATTGCACTATGGGATAGTACACATACCTTTGTAAGTTGGAAACTATCTTCCCAACACCAAAATGTCCTACAAACTTGGAGGTGTGAGCCTCTCTAATAAGTTGTAGCCCCTCATCTTTAGAAACATAAATCTTGGCCAAAATATATAGTAACCATTCTAGAGATGATAGTATAATTTGTTTTCATCCTCTTCTATATGACTCTAACCTTGTAGTTACTAAAACACCTCCTTAAATCCCTCATTATCTTTGTATGCTTCGTTGTATGCATCATGGGTAAAGGCTCCATGTGCATCGAAGTTCACGAAGCTATGGTTTTGGATTTGGGTGGAATTGTAAGCATGTCATCCAATCTATTTTTGTTGTCCTTGTACATAATGACAAGATGAAATTGTTTCACAAACCTCATCCACTTGTAATTTTTAGTATTTTGTATCTTACTCTAGGCTTGTAGATACTCTAGTGGTTGTTAATATTTATGGATGATGGTATCCTTCCCCATCATATAATGCTTCCACTTTATACATCTTGTACCAAGGCATAGAGATACATTTCATAGGGAGGATTATTAAGAACTACCACATGAAATATTTTAGAATGATAGTGTATAGGCCTTCTTCCCTACATTCAATTTTGAAAGGCTTATGCAAGTTCGGTAAGCTGTGAATTGGTGCTTATCTAATCTTTCCTTTCATCTAATCAAAATCCTTTTGTTGATTCTTCCCCTGCTATAAATTATTGCCACTCACCATTATGGCATAAAATGGTGTAGTTATTGTTTAAAATGAAGCTATAAACTTTTGTAGGTACTATGTGTGGTATGGAATTTAGTGCAATGGTGTCAAAAAATTCCATTTCTCTTTGCAATTTGGCTATTACCTACAAAGAATCCTAGGAGAAAAAAATGTTAGAAGTTATGCACAAAAAAATGATGCAATGTAATCAATGGAAAACAAAGCGTAGATAATACACTAGAGAAATGAAAGAAAACAATGAAAAATGAGAAACAAACTAGACAAAGAGAATGGAAAAAGATCATATTTAATAATTGGTGGTGGTAGAGATACAATTTCTAAGTATTGAAGATACTTTGAGAGAACCAAGATGAGAAATGGTTCTGTCTAGTTCCCAACAAGGATTTTCATTTCTCTAAATCTTTTCAAGCACCTCTATCTCTCAAAGAAGAATGTGGAAAGACTCTCAAGATTGGGAATTCTTCCTGCAAATGAAATGCTAATTGCTTGGGAAATTTTTTGGCAGCATAACAATGCACTAACTTCTTCATCTTATTTTTGGATCTCCTTCTCCTTGTATTTATAGATTTTGAATCAGATCATGCCTCCTCCTTGGCTCGTTAATGATATGGAGACTTGGAAGGGGACATGAGGAGTCGTTTTGGGGTTCCATAACTTCCAATTAAGATTGGTGAGGCTCAAAAATGTCTAGTCGACCTTGTATTTTCAGAGAATTCATGCACATTAAGTATAATGTGGTCCACATATTATTGATATGGCACTTTTGTGGATCCACATGACTATCGAAGAAACAACCACAGATCTAGTTAAAGTTGCTTTTGGCATGCTTGTGTTGTTTGATTTTTTAAATGGACCTTTAGAGAACATTTTGATTTTTTGGTTCTATGATGTTTCTAGCATAAACTAATACGCTTACACATGTTATTTGTGATTTTGAGGGAATTTCAACTTGTATATTTGTATGTATGATTTTTCCATGATAACAATTTCCCCCTAATGCATGAGGTTATGAGTAGACATATAGCTAAAATACATCGCATTTTTTTGTGCCTGGCGATGAGTCTTTTGACTTCTTTGAGAGAGAGTGTCTATTGAGAGAATCGATGAAAACCTTACTGAGAAATTAAAGAACACCATGTTTAGAGAATGTTTTATACAAAAAAGTGTTTGTACAAGGAGGGCATGTCCCGTGTTGGTGATGATGACTTTGACTGTTATATTACAAGTATACAATAGAATCCTAGCAAATCAAAGTTGAAGTAGCTGATGTGTTGCATGCAAGAGCAGATAACAACTTTTAGCCTTAGGTTGTCTCTAAAAAATAGGCAAAATTAGGTTCCCCCATGCATTAGATGTAAGGAACTGCTAAGGGAAGCACAATTTGAAAGCATGGGCCTTCGACTATATGAAAGAACTACAATGATAATAAAATATGATACACCGTTGATGTTAAAATCGTGTTGGTGTTGAATATCAAGGGGGTCGAAGAAATAAATTAGCAATGATGTTTCCCATTGTTTCATCCGATATTGACTCATCATGGGGGGAATAACCAAGGTACCACTTCAATTCTAGAAATTGAGTGTTGATGTCGACAGAAAGGTAGCACCAACTATCCAAAATAAAATATGATTCATGGAAATCCAAGTTTTTAGTCATCCATAATTTTCACTATCTGAAGATGACTAAGTAGTGGTCCTATATTTCTAGAAACAAAATTCATAAACATTGTGAGTTCTAGAAATCTCACTACCTTCATTATCCTGAGATAAAACTTTCACTATTTCATCTTCCTATCTAGTCATGACTGGCCCACCACTCCTGGAAGACCCATCATGGGCTCAAGCCATTTGTTTTAACCCTAACTTTCACCCATTTTTCACCATGTCTTGCCTTTTGGCCCAAATCCTCTGTTTTGCTTACCTACAGGATTCCCTACTACTACTCAAACCTACCAATCAAATAGCCTTACTGTCTCTTCCATAATATTCTCAGACACTGATTGTCTCTACAGGCCCTTTGGATAGTCAAGTATGCTAGATCTTAGGTCTTCAAAAAACACTAAGCTTATCATAGGTCCTATCTTGTACTTGGTGATCCCTAAGTCTAAATCTTTGTCCAAAGTCCAAGTCCAAAAAGTCCCCATTAGGTCACCTAAGGTTTCACTAAGTCATAGGATGGATTTGGTGCCCAACAAGTTATGCCTTCCTGCATGAGGAGATTGTACTCAAAGAGGAATAAAATCAAGCAATTTGATTCAAAGCCATTCAATAAAAGCCTCCTTGGCTTAGAGCTCAAATCCTGCAAGGGACAACTGCCCTTGTTCACATTTCTGAATAGCCAAGGTGGCCACCAGAAATAAGAAGAGGCAAGGTAATAAGATTTAATCATCACCAGGAGGCAGACACAAACAAGACAAAAGCAATAGGTCTATAGGTAAAAGAGTATCAAGGTTTGTTTGGTTGATTAACAAAACAGTGGTGACAAGCAAAAAAACCATCTTAGAGATTTCAAGGACAGAAGCCTCCTCCTTAAGGTTTTTCCAAAATAACATTTCTTCACCTGCACTAAGAGAAGAAAGACAAAAGAGTATCAGTTTAAGTTATTATCAAAACAACCTTAAGATAGAAAGTGTAACCCTAGTGTGCATCTTAGCAATAGACCCCCAAAAAAGGCCTTCATGTCAAAAATATGGTTCTGCAAAAGGTGACAGAGGCATAAATAAATTTTTTTTCCAAAAAATGTCATAGTGTGTTCACATCAAATATTAGTCAAAAGCACACTAAAAGATAGGAGACATTAACTTTGCAAAAGTGGGTTTGATATTTTTAAATTACTTTTCAAATCAAATATAAAGGTCACTTGAACCTTCCCCACGCATCATTTTCCATTTCCAAAGAGAAGAAGTTGTTGGGAGAATTTTTTTTCGGTTTTCAGGCCAAGCTGTGAAAACTTTCGGGCGCTACGCACCTGGCCTTCGGCACTACGCACAGGAGGGAGGCAAGAAGTGTAAAAATACACTGCGCTATGCGCTCATAGCCCGGTGCTACGCACAGGCCCAGAAAAGACCGGAGGCACCCGGGACACCGCCCAGTCCGCCCGATACTACGCACAGGTGCTACGCTCCAGCCAGATTTCTACATGTTTTCTCAAAGAGCTCCAAAGTCTAAAATTTCGGCTTCAAAACTTCTGCAAGCAGATTCTAAGGTTGGTAAAACTCTTTCTCCTCCCAAGCTCTCCTTTTTCTAAAGACAAGGAAGTCATCCATAGTCAAAACTAGACCAAACCCTAGACCATATAAAGATCAATTTCTTAGTCTTTGAGTTAGGGTTTGCAAGTGCCATTGGTTTTGGATACAAAAAGAAGATTGGGTGACTATAGGCTAACCTCTAAACCCCAAGTGCAAGCTCTAAAATATTTTTCACCTTAGTTTTCCTTTTGCAAAAATTTGACCTAAACCCACTAAAATCACTTAGTTTGCCCAAAAACCCTCAAGAAAAGTCCAAAGGTCCTACTGTTGTTTTTTTGGACCAGTCATCATGTCAGAGGGAGATATTCATACCAGTGGTGATGAGAGTCATACTCCCACCAAGCCAAAACATCATGGAGGAAAAGTAAAAATATTTGAGCCCTTAGACACCGCTCCACTCACTTCATCTCCTATGATCCTTTCATGCTTCCAGGATGTAGGGTGCTACAGATTTTGTGAGAAGGTCAAGAAATTCAGCAGCCATTCAAACTTAACTTAGCCTATATGTCCCAAGATTGAGTGCAACTACTTCACATTCATTGAAGCCTATAAGTTAACTATAACAGAAATCTTGGCGGGATCAACAATCAATACATGCTGATATATAATATGGTCCAACAAATTACCAAAAGGAACACATAACACACATTTCTTCAAATTCAGTGAGATTTGATACTTGCGACAAGTATCCAACATTAAGTGCAGGCTGGAAACTTGTTTCTTCACCAATCCAAATACAGTCTAATCATAAAAATATACTTCTAATAACTTATGGATATAGTCCTCAAAAGCAACAACTACTATGCGCGAAAATATATTTGGTGCATTCTTTAATCCGAATGGCATCACCGTATATTGAAATGATCTCCACTCTGTCACAAAGTTTGTCTTACTTCAGTCATTATGCGTGATCCTTATATGATGATACCCTGAGAATCCATTAGTGAATGGGTAGGCCTCCTGCCCTCCAACATTGTCCAAGACTTCATCCGAGAATTGAGTTGGAAAATGATCATGTACACAAGCATCATTTAATTTACGCAGATCAACATAGATCCTAATTTCACCTTTACTCTTCTTTTCTTGGACTACCATAGGGCTTACCCTATCTGATTCTTCCATTGGTTCAATAATCCCTGCAGCAACCATCTTTTCCAGCTCCTCCTTGACCTTTTTCTTATATCTTGGATTCAATATGTAAGGACGATGCTTCACAGGTCGAGCATCTGGTTTCAAAGGAAGGTGGGGATGATGGTTAAATATGATGATATGATGACAGGTTCTTAGAAGTTGATGACCATATCATGTTAGAAATATTACGGGAGAGATTTAGCCCAAATTTGAACTGATATAGGGAATTATTGTGGATAAGATGATTACCACGTGTGACTCCCCGACCATAAGAAGTTTCGGAGGGAGGCACTCGATTGATGCAACTAAAATAACTAACGAAAATTTATTCGTAATTGACACGACTGAAATAATTGATGGAACTAAAAAAATTGACGCAACTGAAGAGATTTACATAGTAAGATAATTGATTGACTCTACCTATACCTAGCTACAATCCCCTTTCGGAGATCAAATCAGTTTGATGTGGAACCGGTTGTGCCATGGAAGGGCTTCAGACTTGCATCGTTCACCCAGCGAGGCAATAAGACTCCATCCAATTGCGCAAGTTTGAAATCTCTCGATTATTTCACTTCCGCAACAATGAATGGTCCTAACCAATGCATTATCAACTTCCCATGATTTTTTAAGAACTTATTGGCATATAAGAGAACCCAGTGCCAAACTAAAAGAATTTATGTTTTATATGTTGATCGTGCCATGTTTTTTGCCTCTCCTTCTCAACAGTTTGCTGGAAATCCTCCATAAATCTGGCTTCATCCAACTCCCAAAGCTCGTCCAACTGTTTTGTAATTCATTCATCTTATATCATGTGAGTGGCCCGCGAAATGAAAAGGTTGGGGATAATGAACTCATTGGGTACTACAAATTCAAAATTTTCTCATACATCCAACTAACTCTAAAATCTCTTTAATTTTTCAAAATGATCTCAAGATCTCATTTAGAGAATATCTAATTTCATCAACCCTCACTTTAAATCATTTACGTACAATTATTCTATAAACTTAGAAAAACACATAAAATCAACCAATTTCACACATGTAGAGAACCAACTCCCTTAGTGTATGAAATACCCCTATTCTAGTCAAAATATATTTTGACTTGCAAGTAGAATGCTCCTGCATCATAAGGAAACACATGTTCTTAACCTTTAAACTCGTATTTTTTCTAAATAGAAAAGTTACTTAAAGAAAGACTCTTTTATCATTTAAATTTTATTACATTTTATTTTAAAATGCATATAATTAATTTTAGAAAAATAAAGAACATATTCTCATTATATTTTAATAATATAAATAATAGTAAATTTTAAAACAAAATTGTTAAAAAAATTATAATTAATTTTATAATATTATGAATATGAATAATATTTATTAATAAATTTTGAAATTAATAAAATTATTAAACTTTATAAACACACACATAGATATATATCATTTTATTTAAAATGATTTGATGATGGTAATCTTAAGTTCATGGCCACTGTCACACATACTAGGAAATTAGACAATCTTATCCTAGATTTTCAACTCATTTATGTTTTATTATTATTTGTATTTAAGTATAAACATTAATTTAATTTTCATGTTTGATAATATTAAATGATGTATTTACAATAAGGTTTTATATATCATAAAGAATCAATTTTTGTTTTTGGTGAATTAAATTCTATTAACTAAGAAGACCTCAGAATTACATAGCAGTTTTCAAAATTCAAGCCAATATTTCACAAGGGGGAACGGACCAGAGCCAAAAATTGACTCTTTGTAAGGAAGTGAGAGCTAGATGAAACTTGAAAATTACACAAATAAGAGAGTTATATCTAATATTTGGGCCCGATTAGCGAGCTACAAAAGAAACAAAAACTATTCAATCATACATCAAAACCATAAAACCTCATGTTGAGGGGATTGAATTAGATCCCATTACCTGAATGGGAGTTGCCCAGTTTTTTGAAGTTTGCCTTGCTAATGGGGGAATTCCAAGATGATTCCCAATCCACTCCATTCTTCTATCGAGAGTGCTAAGATTCTTGTGCATGTGCTCAAGAGAATGGAGGATATCCATATGGGACTCATGGCTATCCAGGATGGTCCAACCCATCAAAAATTTCATTTTCCAATATAGATCATTTTCCTGCATATATTGATTATACCCCCCTCTCATGTGGCTAGTTTCCAAGATCCAGTCAACCTATTTAGCTAGGACTTATGTTTCTGAGATGGAGGAACGATGAGAAGAGACTTCCTCCTCCATATTGTTGAGTTCATCCTAGACATGGGTAGGGTTGAGTTCTAAAAAATGAGAAGCAGAGCCTTGAATCCTATGGTGCATGATATATCCCATGGTAGACTAGCTCATGATAAGAAGTAACCCCTCCTCAAACATGATCTCTTTAGCGTCGCATGAGGAAGCAAACAACGAAGAAAATAAGGGAATTTTTTTTTTTTCCCAACGATTAAAGGCGGACTAGAGGGCACAGGATGAATGATACCAATGCAATAAAAACTAGTGAAAGAATACAGTTACAGTTCTTGTAAAGGTTACAATGTTCAGCCAGAATAAAACTCAATGCAGGAACACAATTACCACAAACCAATAACAGAAGGAGAAACTTGAACCAACACTAGAGATATTCACCCATCAAGCCTCATACCCCCGCGCAAACTGCAAGGGAAGAATTCCCCAAGGGGCCAACAAAGTCATGCTAGCACCAACAGAAGGACCCAATAATGCGACCCACTATTGAGGCTCCAATAGAGCATCGTTTAGCCAAGCAAGTTCTCCAAGAACTAGGAGAGGTTTCCCAGATAGGGAAGAGCCCAAATACACATTGAGGAGGTAATTCTCACAAAATGAGGGGGAGCTTGAATTCTTCCTCTTGTATTGAATTGCCTAAGACCCCACCTCAGGATGATGCACAACCCACCAAAGAATCCATACAACAAATACTTTTCAACCAACGAAAGGGAACATGACCATAATACATATCAATATGGAAACAAAATATCTAAAGGTAGAATTTAGAAATTGGAGTGAGCAACAACATGAAATCCATAGAATTAAGGATAAATATGACACCAAGAGTCAATACTAGAATAGAAATAGCCATTGAAACTACCCAAGACCAAGTTTCCTACTGATACCTCTACAATTCAACACAATTAACTTGAGATCATCTATAAGATGAATCCCGCTTGGATACCTGCATTTGAATCCCCCTCTTCGAGCCTCAAACAATTAAGAAGAATCACCATGGGAGTCACAAGCTTCACCTTCTTGAGCTTCCCATTTAGTCTTGAACAATGCCTCATCATTTGCAAATAGAGGAATGTCTTAATGTCCGCACATGCCAGCATTAACATCAGGTAGGGAAATTTTGCCACTTCCTCCTATGTGATCACCAAGTGGGGTGGTGGAAACCCCCCCCAAGCCCTTTTGCATGCACATGTCACCCCATCAGGGTTTTAGGATGTTTCATCCTGAGAGTCCGCATCATTTTCAATCAAATTCTTACAAACTTCTTTAAGAGGAGATTTGGTTAGAAGGGCCCAAGGAGAAGATATTGTGACCTAGGAATCCATACATCCATGATTAACCCACATATTTGCCACTTTGTTATGTGTGAGTTGAAAACATGTAGGGGTGGTGACAGGGAGTATGTCCATGAGAGAGGAGGCTTGGAAAATAAGTTCCTCCAATCTCCATCTAGTGGATATTTTGGCAACAACATGTTGATGATAATCAGAGAGCCTCCTCCACAATGAGTTTCATGTATCTTAGAGACTGAGCTAATTCTAACCCTGAAACAAGCCCTGTAAGCTTTGCAACATTATTGATATTAATTCCAAAGGAACCAGAATAAAGCTGAAAGGGAAATCATTGATGGTCCTTGATGATGCCACCAAAACTAGAGAGACATGGGTTACCTTTTGAAGCTCCATCAAAATTGAGTTTGAGGAAATTCTTGGGGGATGGGACCAATGGGGGGACTATTGGGTTGGAGGGGAGGGAGGGAAGAAGGAAGAGGGAGAAGAGAGGATGGAGAAATATGTGAATGTTGGGGGATAATAGCGTCAGAGCCTTGAGCTTTCCAGTTAGCAGAGGATCAAGATGAGGCAAGAATTGAGTCCTTAATGTTCATTATGGGAATTTTGAGGTAAAACAGTTGGCCTCAAAATGAAAAATGTACTAATAAAATTAACTTTAAGAGAACTAATAAGATTCAAGATGATGATGTCATCCCCAAGGGAGAATATTTTTGAAGGGAAAAGAAGAAAACTACTTTGTTTAGTCATATTTCTGACTTATCTCCTTGTAGGTTTACTCAAATTTCAAGTATGTATAATCATTGGATGCGGGATTAGATTTCATATTTATTGAGTACCCAATATACATACTTTTGAGTAGATCACCATTGATAAAAATTCAAAATACATGAAAAAACGTGTTTGAAACACATTTTTTCATGTATTTTGATTTTTTCTCCTTGTCTATCTACTCAAAAGTATGCATTGGATGTATAATGTAATTATGCATCCAATAAATGTAAACATTTTAAATTTGAGTAAACTTACAAAGAGGTAAGTCAGAAATACAATTAAAAAATGTAGTTTTATTTCTTTTCTTTTAAAAATTCATAGCCTTTATTTTATTATTTTTCCTATTATTTTATTATTATCCTCAGGAGGCTCATTTTAGACCTCAAAATTTCCTTATGAGTCAGGATAATATTCCAAAAAAAGTTGTAGACACAAAGGATTTTTTAAATATTTTGTGATTTTTTCTTTCCAAACAACCCAAAGAAAGAGACTAGGGGTGATAGTCCATATTCGATTTAGGATGGGATTTGAAAAGACCCCTTTATGTCAATTAGCAATATTATTCAGGATACTAAGGGGTTCTTTGTGAGAGCATGAGATAATTTCATTAAGGTAGTCCCAGATCTCGAGAGTATAAGAGAAATTTTTGAACAAGTGCTCCATGTCCTCTAAGCAATGAAGACATAAAGAGCAGTGAGATGGGTCTTCATGGTTCTATTTGACAATATTATCCCAATTCAATGCTTTATTTTGCAAGAGCATCCAGAGGAAAAAGACTACTTTTGGACATGAGTGTTGCTTTTAGATCTTTATCCAAACTTGTTCCACTGCTAATGAATGATACCCTGATACTAAATGATAATATTCTTGGATAAAGAATGAGCCTTTTGAAGGGTAACCCCATATCAACTTGTCTAGTTGAATGGAAATGGATAATTTTATGTGTTGGAGAGAATTCCAAAATTATTGCCATTTTTTTTCTTCTTGTTGAGGATGCCAAAAATATTGGGCTTGTCATTGCCCCCATTGGGAAGATGTAGCATCCTTTGTTATTCACTTGACATGTTAGACAAGCCAGAACACAAGTAATACGAAACAAAATAGCTGAGACATATAGATATCACCAGAAAATAGACAAGCGACAGAGATGTTTCATTATGCAGAAATAAGATACAATGTTCACTTGCCTCTTTGAGGGGGCAACCTCCAACAGAGAAGAGCTCAATTACAATACAACACAATACTTTTTCCTTATATCTAATGCTATTTATAACCTAATGACATCCAAAACCCTAAATACTCGTGGTCCCTAACATAATCATGGGTTAACCACCTTATTTATTAACTAAGAACCTTTTATAACTATTTGTGGTCCCTTTTCTAGAATGTGGTTCAACCACTTACAATTATTATTAATGCGGATAACCACTTATGGGCTTTATTGACTCAACCAAAAAAATATGAATCAGACTAGGCCCTTATGGGCTTATTACCTAAATAAAGGGGTTAGGGTTGGACCCCAACATCATTGGACCAGTAATGTACAACCTTATTATATCCCCGGGCTTTCAAGTTGTCCATCATATCTTGAATTTGCGGATTGTCATGCAATTTAGGGAGCTATTGCCAAGAATCACCACAAAACAATGTGGAATTTTCGTCCTTTATTTCCAAAAAACAATGTTTTTGAATTAAGGAAACACCTTTTTAGGCAAAGTCCAAATGGATGACCTAGTGATTGAGGGATTTAGCCTGATCAGATCTTGAATTGGAGTTTGGGGGGGCACATTTTATGTTCCATATTTGTTTTCAAAGGTTTGCTCCTCCTGAATCCATTTCACTGGATTTTCACTCCAAGGATTACAACCATGGTTATGGGGTCTCAAAGTCAAAGACCTCCATTAATTTTTGGTTTGAAAATTTTATCCCAAGAAACCGAAGCCCATTTTTTCTCCAGATTAGGGCCTCCACAAAGAAATTTGCGTTGCATTCCATTGAGTTCCTAGAAAATTGAGGATGGTGCCATGAACACAGAGCAAATATAATTCATGGGAAGGGCTTAAAGAACTAATTTTAGTAGAATCACTTTGTCTATAATGTTTGGAGATCTGAAAGCCATCTTGCTAGCTTGTTGTGAATATTTGATAGGAGATCTTCCCATACCTTCCATCTCAAGGGTTTTTCAACCAGCAGAGCCTCAAGATATTTTAATGGGAGATTTCTGCGTTGAAAGCCCGTAATATTTGCAATTTGCTGCTAAACAAATATAGGTATGTTAAAGAAAAAAATTAAGGATTTAGAATTATTGACTTCCATACCTGATGCAAGATAGAAAGTGTCCAATGCATGAAGAAAAGCATGGGATTCTAAGACAGTGGGTGTTCCCATTCCCATTCCGTTATCTACGAGTTATTGATGGGTGAGTGGTAGGTGATTGCTAAATGGAAGGAGTCATTTGAGTTATTTATTGCATATTTTTTCTTTGAGGAATCTCACCAGACCTTTTGTAGCTAAAATGAAGAAGAATGGTGATAATGGAGCACCTTGTCTAATTCATCAAGTAGGTCTGAATTTCTCTAAAGGGGAGCCATTTACAAGGATTGAAAAGCAATAAACGAAAGGTATTTTCAATCCACATAGTCCATTTAGGGGAGAAGCCAAAGGCCCAGGTAATTTTGAGCAAATAACACCAACTAAGCTTATCAAAAGCCTTCAAGAGATCAAGCTTTAGGAGCACCCCTAGTTTCCACGACAACTTTAATGAGTGGATGACTTTGTGAGCTACCATGATCCCATTAAGGATTTTTCACCCCTCCACAAACCCTATTTGTTCAAGAGGTATAATATTGGGGAGGAGAGGCTTAAACCTGTTAGCAATATTTGTTGTAATAATCTTTTATAAATAACATTGCAAAGAGCGATAGCTCTTAAGCCACTTGGTTCCTCCACATTGTGTTGTTTTGGAACCAAGGTGATGAATGTGGCATTGAGGGCTTTTAAGATGGATCAGGATTTTCGAGATTATTCCACAACAAGCCATACCTCTTCACCTACTATTAGCCAATGGGCATGGAAGAATTCAATGGTGAATCCATCAGGCCAAACAGATTTATTGTGTGGCATACCTTTGATGAGAGCGTAAACCTCCTCCATTTTTATTTCTTGAAGTAAAGAAACATTTTGTTCAACAACAACTAAGCTTGGTATATCATCTGTGATGATATGTATTTCTATTATCATGTGATTATCAGGCTGCGTTAGAACTTCTTGGAAGTCTTGGGTGAGTTCCCGAGTGATGTCCTGAAAATTATGTACCTTTTCACTAGCAAGATTTTGATGGAGGCAATTTTATTATGCTGATGATGTTGCAACATAGATTTGTGAAAGAAAGTGGTATCTCTTTTTCCCTCCTTTAGCTAGCGAACTCTAGAATTTTGTTGCCATACGAGTTCCTCCTGTTTCTTACGCTCTTCAAGTTGAGTGAGGGTAATATCCTCTTATGCAATGAGGGCATCAGATATGTCATTTGAGATAGCTTATTGTTGAACGTATGCCCATTTTTTCTCGAGCTTGGATTTCTCTTCGAGGATGTTGTTGAATTTATACTTGTTCCAATGTTTCAATTGTCATTTGATGTGTTTTAATTTCTGTTACATCCTAAACATGTAGGAGCCTTCCAAATATTTCTTCTCCTCCCACCATTTTTGATGTTTTCTTGAAAGTTAGCATGTCGAAGCCAAATATTTTCAAAGTGGAATGATAGGTTTTGAGACCTTTCTTATATATCTATGTTGAGACAAATGGCCTGATTGTCTGATATGTTACTTGGGAGAATGGATGCATCCATACAAATATCCCAATTTAGAATGGATTTTGAGATGATGAAGCAATAAATATTAGAGGCAACTTATTTCTCTCCTCCCATGCGATTGTTCCAGGTGAACCCACCATTGATAGAATCTAAGTTTAGCAGAGACAATGTGGTTAGAATCTTCTAGAATTAGTAGATTCAACATCAAGTCGCCAAAATCTACCTATTTTTTCCCGCGATGACTTAATGTGATTAAAATCTACACTTAAAATCCAAGGCAGGGGAGTTAGGAGTTGATGCATACGAGAAATTGATTGAAGGAATCTCACCTTGTCCTACACATGAGCAGGCCCATAAACATTTGAGAGAAAGCATGTTTCCCTAGCTCCCATCAACCAGAACTAAATGGTAAGAATACGATTAGCAGAAAACATGTTTATGATTTAAACCTCTTGGTTTATCCATATGATGGTTAAAGCACCATAATGTCCCTGAGAATCTATTGTTATCACGCAAAAATCTTGTCCCCATCAGCTAACCATTTTAGAAAGAGCTTCGTCGGTTGAATTGATTTCCTATATCCTCATATATCTGGTTGTTCTAAGTACCATTTATCTTTAAGGAGCCTTTTCTTCCCTTTGTAGTTTAGGCCTTGTATATTTCAAGAGATGATCTTAATTTCAAGGGTATGTTGGTTGTGGGAAACAAATCTGAAATAGTTTTGATACGCCATGAATTTACCAACATAACCAATATTTCCCTCAAATGTTTCTCATTTTCTTTACGCCCCCTTTTCTTTTCTTCCCAATGCATCTTTGAGGATTCTTTCATTTTCTAGGCTTTAACCTTGAGTAAGCTCGAGTTAGAGGAACTTATTGAGGTTTTAAACCCTTCCTGGCAAAGCATGGAATAAGCTCATCCAAATTCTTTACCTGATGCTCACGAAGGGTGAAAGGGTATTTTCCCTTCTAGGCCTTCACCAAATTTGAAAATTCCAAGGCGTCAAGGTCCATCTCATCTATTGGTTCCAAGGTAATTTTGAGGATATCCAAGAGAAATGGGGGCAAGTTGCAGATTATAGTTACGAGGTTGTGAAATCGACGAATCAACTTCTAGCGAGATCTAGGTCGCAAAGTTGTTAGCCAAGTTGGATTCTTGCATAACCACTTTAGGTAGCGCGATGAAAAGTGGGAGGTCGATGGAAGTCAGGGAGGAAAGGGGTGTGAAAGGGTTTTGGGAGGAAGGGTTCGCTTTGTCATATGAAGTCAGGGTTTACTTTGGAGGGTTCTTCTTATGGATGGAGCATTTTCCTCCAACTCTAGTGAATCCATTTTCATCTTAGGTGTTAGAATTTGTCGCATTTATAGTGGAGGGCAGTAAGGGGAAATTTTAGTGTAAATGGCCATACTCGTGGCAATGTCAATGCCATAACTTCAATGCACTCATAATCAAGAGTTTTCCACCAAATTATATCAAGATTTCATCTTGGTAATATAGCTCAATGGACTATGGCAATGACTTGGAAATTTTCATGCACACATAGATTATCACATAGGTGATGTATCTTGCTTGTTTGGTTGCCTCAAAGGATATTATGTAGTTCCCAAGGGTATTCTGGATGCCAGCCAAAGATTTTTCATCCCAAAAATCTCATGGCAAATAATACGTGTATCCATACCGAAGTAGCTATGAAATCTTCTCGATCTAGTGCAAGCCTCTTTGTCCATAAATAGAGGTAGAGTCTGGAAGAATTAAAAAAAGTAGGGGCCATTTTAGCACCCAATTTTTGTCTACTAAATCTACCAAAATGATTGTAAAGAAGCCTTATACACCTAAATCAAGCTTGGTTTTCCCATGTGGCTTCCATTTAAGTTGGATCCATTGGGTTAAGGCTTTTTTAGTCGATCAGATGCCTAAAAACTTACTAATGAGGGTGTGATGTTTCATGAATTGAATATAGCCTCCAATATGTTTAAAGCTAACTTGAAAATTTGTATCCACAATTGCCTATCGGAGACAACTACCTGGTTGACATCTTCTTTGAGGAGGAGATGGCTACTGGTGTTTTTTTTTGTTGTCATTAAGATTTTGTTCATCATTTAGAGGTTGATTGTGGGATGTTTTCCCTGATTTTTTCAATCCAACAACAACTTGATTGTAGGAAGAGAAACCACTCCCTCCACCAGCAATTGCCATGGGAATAACGATGGAGAGGAAATCAGTGATTTAGTAGGTAAGGTTTTGAGATGACTAAGGTTTTGCAAAGCTCAAATTTTTCATTAAGAGATAAGATTCAAATTCTAAATTAATAAATAAAAATATTCAAATTTTAAACTTTTATTATATATTTAAAAATATTCATTTCTAAACCAATTAATAAACACACTTAAATTTACTATTAAATATATTCAAATTTTATTCTTCTACTATTTATTTGAAATTTAGAATTAAAATTTAATTTAATACATATCATATTGTGACTAATCACATCTAAATCTTAAATTTTCATTACACATTCAAAAATTATAAATATATTAAATTGTAAGTAGCCAAAATTTAATCCATTATATTATTGAAGGAACCCTTATTAATAATTCAACCTTTCAACCAACAAATAACATATCTAAATATTATTAACAATGGATTAATAACACATTTGGACCTTATTATTTTAATGCACATTCAAGAATGATAACATGTCAAGATCTATTCCATGCACATTCAAGAATGATAGCATGTCAAGGTCTATTCCAATGCATATAGGAGGAACTAGCTGGCTCACTTTAAATAAACCAACCAATAAAGATATTAATTAAACATTGTTTACACCCCTTTTATTTTCTTCCCAATGTAGATTTGAGGATTCTTTCATGTTCTAGGCTTGAACCTTGAGTAAGCTCGAGCTAGAGGAAATTTTTGAGGTTTTAAACCCTTCCTAGCAAATCATGGGGTAGGCTCGTCCAAATTCTTTACCTGATGCTCACGAAGGGTGAACGGGTATTTTCCCTTCTAGGCCTTCACCAAATTTGAAAATTCCAAGGCGTCAAGATCCATCTCATCTATTGGTTCCAAGCCCATTTTGAGGATATCCAAGAGAAAGGGGGGTGGGTTGTAGATTAGAGTTACGAGGTTGTGAAATCAGCGAATCAACTTCTGGGGGGATCTAGGCCACGTAGGTGTTAGCCAAGTTGGATTCTTGCATGTCCACTTCAGGAAGTGAGACGAAAAGTGGGAGGTCGATGGAAGTTAGGGAGGAAAGCGATGTGAAAGGGTTTTGGGAGGAAGGGCTCGTTTTGTCATATGAAATCAGGGTTTTCTTTGGAGGGTTCTTCTTAGGGATGGAGCATTTGCCTCCAACTCTAGTGAATCCATTTTCATCTTGTGCATTAGAAGTTGCCGCATTTGTAGTTGAGGGTAGTAAGGGGAAATTTTAATACAAATGGCCATATTCGTGGCAATGTCAACACCATAAAGGGATGCACTGACAGTCAAGAGTTTTCCGCCAAAGTCCATCAAGAGTTCATCTTGGTAATATAAATCGATGGACTAGGAAATGGCTTAGAAATGTTCATGCACACATAGATTCTCACATAGGAGGTGTATCTTGCTTATTTGGTTGCCTCAGAGGATTTTATGTAGTTCCTAAGAGTATTCCGGATACCAGCCAAAGTTTTTCCATCCCAAAACTCTCGTGGAAAATAATATGTGTATCCATACCAAAGTAGCTATGAAATCTTCTCGATTTGGTACAAACCTCTTTGTCCATAAACAGAGGTAGAGTCTGGCAGAATTAAAAAAGTAGGGGCCATTTTTAGCACCTAATTTTTGTTTAGCAAATCTGCAAAAATGATTGTAAAGAATCCTTCTACACCTAAATCAAGCTTGGTTTTCCCCTGCGGCTTCCCTTTAATTTAGATCCATTGGGTTAGGGATTTTTTAGTTGATTAGATGCCTAAAAACTTACTAATGAGGGTGGATATTTCATGAATTGAATATAGCCTCCAATATGTTTAGAGCTAACTTGAAAATTTGTATCCACAATTGCCTAAGGGAGGCAACTACCAGGTTGGCATCTTCCTTGAGGAGGAGATGACTAGTTTTTTTTTGTCATTAAGATTTTGGTCATCATTTGGAGGTTGATTGCGGGATACTTTCCTTGATTTGTTCAATCCAACAAGAACTTGATTGTAGGAAGAGGAACCACTCCCTCCGCTCGCAGTTGCCATGGGAAGAACGATGGAGAGAAAATCAGTGATTCAGTAGATAAGGTTTTGAGATGACTAAGGTTTTGCAAAGCTCAAATTTTTCATCAGAAGATAAGATTCAAAATCTAAATTAAGAAATAAACATATTCAAATTTTAATATTTCCTTATATATTTAAAAATATTCTTTTCTAAACTAATTAATTAACGCATTTAAATTTATTATTAAATATATTCAATTTTATTCTTCTACTACTTATTTGAAATTTATAATATTAAAATTTAATTTAATACCTATCGTATTGTGACTACTCACATCTAAATCTTGAATTTTCATTACCCATTCAAAAATTATAAATATATTAAATTGTAAGTAACCAAAATTTAATCCGTTACATTATTGAAGGAACATTTATTAATAATTCAACCTTTAAACCAACCAATAACATATGTAAATCTTATTAACACTGGATTAATAACACATTTGGACCTTATTCTTTTAATGCACATTGAAGAGTGATAACATGTCAAGATCTATTCCCATGCACATTCAAGAATGATAACATGTCAAGATCTATTCCAATGCATATAGGAGAAACTAGCTGGCTCACTTTAAATAAACCAACAATGAAAGATATTAAACATTCGTTATTTGAAAATTTCTAATATCACTCAAAACAATAAAACAATTAATTCAAAAAATAAGATTTAAGTCAAAATAATTAAAACAATAAACAATAAAGTAATTAATTTTAAGAACTTAAAAATAAATAAAAATAACAAATGAACAAACTTATAAATAAATAAATAAAATGTTTAGGATTTACTAGTTTAATGTATATTGTAGTAATTATCTTATTTAGTAATGAATTTTTTGAAAATTTATATAGGTTAATATTATAAATAAATTTTTAGATTACATATTTGTTGCTAAAACTTTTATTTAGAAATTTATAAAAAAAAATATTCAAAAATACAAGCTATTGATTTATTGTAGCAATCAAATTTTATATTTAAAAATAAACAAATAAGTAAATCAAAGTATTCAAGGGTGAAAATGTGAAGTTGGGTTGCACTTTTTGCCTTTTTTTGAGAAAAAACTTTCATTTTTTTCTGTTGTTTAATTTTCTACAAGCTAAAACAATTTTCTGTTTAAAATTTCACTTTGCGATAAAAGTTGTTAGAAATTTTATTAGCTTTCTATTATTTATTTATTTTAATTTATTTATACACATTTGATATGTCAACTTAACGTTTCTTTGAGTGTGTGTTTTTTAACAATCAAAGGATTCATAAGAAGTCAAGTTAATACGCAATGTTGTATTCTTTGAAAAATTGTGTTTTTGAGAAACAAAATGTGTTACAACAATCTAGACAGAGTCTATTTCGGTTTCATCATATTTACAAAGCCAACCAATGCATATCATAATTACTAGAATTTTTTGAACTAGTCCAATATGAAAAAACTACATATTTTGAATATGTTTCACGACACAAGAAATTTCTTAACATATAAGTTATAAACTAAAAATCTAAAAACTACCCATTAGAGACGACGGATCAATGTAATGCACCATAATTTTTTCAATTTTTTTTACAATATATTTTGGAAGATACAAAATTATGATTTCACTGAATCATAATGACTTTCAGAAATTATTTGCACTCGTTTTATTACAAAATTAATTAAAATTAGTAAATATTTATGAAATTCCATAAAAATTATATTTCCTGAAAGTAGATTCAATTCTAAAAATACTTGTCTTGGTTCCGATAATTAATTCAAATGTTTCATGGAGTTTAATCAGTCCAAAGTTGCAGATACGTATTCAAAGCTTGGTTCTGTGTAATTTCTGACGCGTTAATTCGACCAAACTCTTAAAAAAAGTTCACTCGAATTGTTTTTTGCGCTGACGGCCCGTCAAATCTAACAACATAAAAATTCGGCCAAATTTTGCATAAAAGTTCGGCGAAACTTTTACCCAGTTTTCCATCGGCCGGAAAATACCACGAAGCCCCTCCAAAAAAACATTTCGCGACAATATAAATTGCCACAAATCATTCATTATTTTCGCATATTTTCGCACATTTGGTCTGATTTTACAAAGGTCTTGGTCTGATTTTGCAAAGAATTTTTTTGGGTTTAAAGACTTTTCTTGGAGGTACTTTCAAAAAACATTTTTGAAAAAGATTGTTTTGGGTTTAATGACTTTTCTTGGAGGTACATTCAAAGGACATTTCTTAGAGGTATGTGATACATTTTTTGGATGTTTTTTGGGCTTCATTTTTTTTGAAAGTATGGATTTGGGCTTAATTTCGAAGGACTTTTTTTAGACTCAATATTCAAAGGAAATTTTTTGAACATTTTTTTGAAGTATTTTTTAAAGTGATATTTTTTTAGAGACCTTTTTGAAGTATTTTTTAAAGTGGAATTTTTTAAGAAGTTGGAATTAATTTTCAATGGACATTTTTTGGAGACACTTTTTGAAGTGATATTTTTTTAGAGTACGTGTTTTGGGTTGAAGTAAATCTTTTATAATGATTTTTTAAAATGAGTTTTTGTCTAACTTTTTAAATGAATTTTTTTTGTAGGACTTGGAAGAAAATATTTTGAGCTTCATTTCATTTTTATAAGACATTTTTTTCTCGGATTTTTTGAAGTAAGTGTTTTGGATTGAAGTATGTATTTTTTGCAAAAATTTTAAAATGAGTTTTTTTTTTTAAATTAAATCTTTTGTGATGTTTTTTTTTAATTGAGTTTTTGTCTAAATTTTTGAAGGAAATTTTTTGAACTTCATACTCTATTATCATTGGAAATCAAAGGAATTGTACGAGAAAATATGATCGAAAAAGAGACCCTGAGGAACGTAGAAAAGAGACGAGACAATCTCACAAAAGAAAGATAGAAGCACTCTCAAATATTGAAGGGGAAAATGTAATGTCCCATAATAATTATAAAATAATAAATAATATATAAATAATATAATATAATTTAATAAGTAAGTAAACAAATAAATAGTCAAGAGAATAATAAATAAAACATTAAACAATAACTGGAGTTGTAAATAAAATGTTAAATAATGAATTGGAGTCCTAAAACAAGAAACTAATAGAAAGAAAGTTAAAGAAATAATTAATTAACAAAAGTAAATAAATTAACAAAGAGTTAAACTAAGAAACTAATAAAAAGAAAGTTAAACTAAGAGAGCACTAAATTAAGTAAAGCTAACAAAAAGTAAGAGAACACTAAATTAAGTAAAACTTAAGTTGCATGTTGAAACAGTGAATGTGTGCATGTGGTTCCCATTCCATGGTTTGGTCTATTAAATAGACATTGAGGAAGGTTCAAGGATTCATTCTTTCATCCATTCTCTGGAGAGAAAGGTATGGTGAAGCAAAGGATACCCTGGCAGTAGTACATTGATTGAGGGCTCGGGGGTGGCCAGCTGTGGAAATATTACATACAACTGAGCCTACGGTTGGGTGGAGATTTGTCCCCAAAACTTCGTTGTGGTCAGCAAGATTCAAATAGCATTCAACCTTGGAGTCACAAGTAAGGAAAATCGCCATTACAAGTAAGTCGTCTTGCTCATGTTTCTGAAAATTCCATGATGATTAGTTAAACAGTTTTTGGGTTGATTATTCATTGTTTGTGTGGTATAATTAAGTGCATGTTAAATTCAAGAAAGTGATTTTTTATTTTTTTTTATAGTAGAAATGGATTTTTAAGAAATGATATTAGTGGAAAATTTTATATTTATATAGTATGAGGAAGTGAAGGAGTTTCTCTTTCAAACGACAAACTTTCTTAAGGATATTGATGAGTGGGCTAAGTAGCATGAAGGATGACTAAATATTATTAATAATGGTCATAATGATGATTTGCACAATTTTAAAGTGTCTAGATATGTAGTTACGAATACTTATAATTGGTGAGAAATGAGAAAATGAAGAAATGGTTAATGGTTAAATATTCAAGACTCATAACAACTATCTACCTTTGGAAAAGGAAATAGACTATGAAGATTAATGAGAAAAATCTTGGCATGAAGTGTAAGAAGAAAAATCAATGAAAATTCTATAACAAGACCTTGAGAAGGATTATGCATAAATTGACAAAAGAAGTGAGAATCAACTAAAAGAGGAGGTACTTGACTCATTTTCAGTCATTGTTTCATGGCTATATTGATAATATTCTAAGGCTTTTTCTAGAAGAAATTTATCAAGTTTGTACATGAAAAATGGAAGAAATTACCAATCATATAAAACCTTTTGGTGGATGATAATGGTAGTGGTGGTTTCATGATTCAAATGTAAACCAAGGATAGTGTTTGAAAAACAAAAGTGAAGGGGAATAATCCTTAGGAATGATGCACCTATAATAAAATAGATCAAGGGGTATTGACAAAGAAACATAATAAGGAAATCTTCTAAAGGCGAACAATGATGATTAGTAAGTTGATGGATAAACCACTAGAGATTAATTATGAAAAAAGACTTAATCAATGTTGACCTAATGTTTGTATGTCATTGAGTAGAATAAAATGAAAAATGAAAAATACAAATAGTGATCATGGAATTTTAATTTTGGTATTCATGATTTAAGAATAATTTCACCACCAATGATATATTAACGATGAATTTCACTAAATTTCTCTGGGAGGGAAGAATACATAACTATAAGTTAAGACTTAAGATGATTCAACAATATACTTAAATGATTATACCTACTATGAAAATTGTCAACTTCTTAGTTAAAGGAAGGGGAAAAGCTTATTGAAAAGTAATTGGTATCTTGATGAAGAAAAAAAAACGACACTAATAGTATTGGTAAGATAGCCTAGATCCTAAAGGGATGTTAAATAATCTCATTTCATAGCTGGTATTTATTGTTTAAATAAACAAATGAATTTGATTTTTCTGATGAATCGTGATAAGAATGCTTAAAATATGTTATTGTTCTCGATGTGATAAGTATTGAGATGATTCTCATATTGAAGATGTTTCATGATATGATGGTATGAGGATAATGATGCACATGTGTTTCTTGTTTATTTAGTTGTTATGATAATAATGTTGTATGTTCATGATGAATATGGTATGCATAGAGATTATGATGTTATGATATGAGGTATATTGACATGTGAATTCATTTATTATGTGGTGATAATTCTTTGAGGCAAATATGTTGATGCCATAACTTATGATGGCATTTCATGATGTGAAGCATGTGGAATTACATTTAGAATTTATGACATGCAAGAGTATGCATTTCTTTATTATTCAAAATGTTGTGATTAACAACGATGTTATGTTATCAGGATGACATGCAAGAGTTGGCATGTGGATTATTTTCTATCATTTTATGATTATAACTATTGCATTGGATGCACATTGAGATGTGGTGATTGGCAAGAAATCCACAAATGGGTCGAGAGGGCTAGTTTATTTGATGATCTCGTGGGAGCCCATACCTACGAGGGAGAATATGTAACACCGTATGGGTTGGGGACAAACTCAATCAAAACTACATATGCCAGTGGTTCCTTTGTCTTGTATAGCTCTTGATGGATAGCTCTTGAAGGGCTGTGGGACCATCTTGAAGAGGCCAAGGGCCTGATATTGTAGGCCAGGTGCCTGGTATTCGAATGGGATGCTGAAGTCTAGAAGTGGGTGTAAGACTTCGATGCATGGGGTTGTGCACCTTAAGGAGCTGTGGAGGGAGTGGGCCAGCCTTGCGAGATTCTTGGAGTCATTAAGTACTGGGACCGGATGCCTGCCTTGGGGAAAATGAGGTCTGAGTCGGGCGCGAGCCTTGGGGCCAGCATTGACTAGGGACAGACTGGGGAGGCTTATGCCTTGTTCCGAAAGTGGGAAAAAGGACATTGATTCCTTGAGATTCCCGGGCGCTGTGATGAACTTTCGATGCCTGCTGGTTATACTAGTTCAGCAAAGGGTGTTAGTCACACATGAAGTAATAAATAATAAATAATATAATTTAATTTAATTAAATACTTAACTTCGGGAAGAAGTTCCTTGAAGAGGGGGAGTATGTAATGTCCCATAATAATTATAAAATAATAAATAATATATAAATAATATAATATAATTTTATAAATAAGTAAACAAATAAATAGTCAAGAGAATAATAAATAAATAATAAATAAAACATTAAACAATAACTGGAGTTCTAAATAAAATGGTAAATAATAAACTGGAGTCCTAAAACAAGAAACTAATAGAAAGAAAGTTAAAGAAATAATTAATTAACAAAAGTAAATAAATTAACAAAGAGTTAAACTAAGAAACTAATAAAAAGAAAGTTAAACTAAGAGAGCACTAAATTAAGTAAAGCTAACAAAAATTAAGAGAACAATAAATTAAGTAAAACTTAAGTTGCATGTTGACACAGTGAATATGTGCATGTGGTTCCCATTCCATGGTTTGGTCTATTTAATAGACATTGAGGAAGGTTCAGGGATTCATTCTTTCATCCATTCTCTGGAGAGAAAGGTATGGTGAGGCAAAGGATACCCTGGCAATAGTATGTTGATTGAGGGCTCAAGGGTGGCCAGCTGTGGAAATATTACATATAGCTGAGCCTACAGTTGGGTGGAGATTTGTCCCCAAAAATTTGTTGTGGTCAGCAGGATTCAGATAGCATTAAACCTTGGAGTCACAAGTAAGGAAAATCGCCATTACAGGTAAGTCGTCTTGCTCATGTTTCTGAAAATTCCATGATGATTAGTTAAACAGTTTTTGGGTTGATTATTCATTGTTTATGTGATATAATTAAGCGCATGTTAGAAATGGGGTTATTACAGAAAATCAACCTCAACTAGATTTGAAGCAGGTACCTAAATGTAAATATTATGAGTTTGATATATTTAAAATTTTCCTAGTGTAAAATGTGAAGCTTAATTTTTATTTGATGAACTAATTTGAATTTTTTTTTGTTGTGTAAACAGATAGAGATATTCCTCAAAACATTGATGATGAGATACAAAATTTTGAAAGAGAAAGTGAAAGAGATATTGAACCTAAAGATGGTGAAAATGTTGAAATAAATTCAAGTGAAGAAATTGAATCACAAGGTATATATATATATATATATATGTGTGTGTTGAACATATGCACGTATTATTGAAATTATACATATATTTATTAATTTAGTTATTTATTGAATATGTAAACTTATTATGTACTATTCATTCGAATATGTACAGTTGAAATCAATGTCGATGATGAGATGTTAGAAAATGTTGACACTCACACATATGGAGATAAAAGAGTTGATCATTATATACGATATCGTGTTAACCGCATTTTTAATACGTACTTCATAAAGGAAAATGTGACAGTTCAAGCCCAAATGTTGAAAGGTCTCCTATCATTAAGGAAATTAAAAGAAGCTACGACTTTATTGGGTATTCGAAAATCAACCAAAGATAAAAAAAAATGAAGGAAAATGTGATACAAAATATAAATAGTGATATAAATTCAATTAGAAAATCTAGACAGAAAAATGTTTCAGTTGTACATAGAGCAATACATATGGCAGTGGTTTCATCAAGTACTAAAGAGAATCACTTGGTAAAATCTATGGCACGAGCATTAGGAACCTCACAAAAAACTTTGCACAAACATTGGAAATTTCGGTTGCAAATAGATGTAAATAATGAACTCGCTTGTTGGAGAGCTATTTGTAGGCAACCATACAAAAATAGACTTCGAGAAAATGTTAAAAAATTGATTGAATATTGGAAGAACAGTTCGCGTGTTTCGCGAACTGCAAAGCATGTGATGCGAAGAAGAATAGCATGAAATCAATACGAACAACATGAAAAATATTTCTTCGAAACCATTCAGATATAGTTGTTCAACAAGTTCAAAGAAGAGAATCGTGAAATTCATGTGTCAATCAGTGCTTTTGTTCAACAAAAACCATGGTATGTAAAACCTACACCGTATGTGACACTTGTTGTTGTCATTATCATGTGGAATTTGAGTTATATTATGACACATTCCTTAATTTTGGTAGAATATCTTGGAAGGATTCACCTCCTCCTTCCACTATCCGTGATTTCATATCTCAAATTCTATGTGAAAGATAAAGCGATGAACTATTTTACGAAAAGAAATGTGTTGGTGGTAAAAAATGCGATGATTGTGGAAATTTGACTAAATTTCAGAACAAATATCGTATTGATATAAATGATCAATCATTTTCCAACATGAAAGTGAAATGGAAGAGATATGAATATATCCATACATCGATTCAAGGAGAAAATAGTGCTAAAAGAATTGAATTACGAGAAGAATAAATTTTTGAGATAGAATTTTTGAGAAAGTTTGAGGCAGAAATTTATAAATACACCAAGCATTCCCATAGAGCTCGATGGAAAGACTTGCAATTCAAAAAATCCCGTGAATTTTTTCCACCAGGGACCATTTTGTCAGTAATTGATTTTGCAGAAAACTACACATTTGTTCCACAAAAAGAAATTCAGAGTGAATACTATCATTCTGACCAAGTCTCCATAATCGTCCATATTCTATATAGACATGCTGAACAAAACATCGATCATATAGAAAGCACCAATAAAAATCGACATGTTATTAAAGAATATCACTTTTATATCAGTGATGATCGTACACATGATACATATTTTGTACAACACTGTTTTGGAAAGATTTATGACTCCTTGAAAAGTTGTGGAATAACATTCAATGAACATTGGATATGGTCAGATGGATGTGCAGGTCAATTCAAATCTGCACGATCATTTTTTTGGTTATGTTGTCTTCATAAGAAAACCTACATTAAACATTGTTGGAATTTCTTCGAGACTGTTCATGGAAAAGGAGAACATGACAATGCAGGGGCATGCATAAAACGAGCACTTCAAAGATATCAAATGAATCCCTATGCAATCAGACTTGTGGGCGCTAAAGAATTTGTTCAATGGTGCATCGCTGCTCTAATCCATGAGACTAACTGATCAAGGGAAGTGCAAAGGTATATTCAATTTAATTTTTATTGGATATCTAATTTTAAACAATGCACATTTATCACAATTTGATTATCTGTGATTGATTATCTTTGATTGTATTTTGATATCATATTTACATTCTTCTTTGAATTTTCCATATAAAGGTTTTTTTGGCATATTGGGATCAAAGAAGTAGATAGATCAATTGGAAATGACGTTGAAATAATAAAAGGGACTCGAAAATTGCATTCAATTAAAACAAAGTTTTCCAGAAATTTGTTTGCATTGGATAAAAGAAAATATTATTTCTTTTGTCATGTTTTCATAGACAACACAGAATCCAATGACGTTTGTGAAAACAAAATGTATGTAAAATATTTAAAACATACAGAGCTAAATACAAAGGGAAAAATGTCTGCTGCAATGTTTGAAGAAATGCAATCAGAGGAGACTACAATATCATCCGATGGTGATCGAGTTTCTGATCTTGTTAGAGAAGGTAACATTTGAATTTCTTTCAAATGATAAAGATCTAAAAATAAATTTAAATACATAAGTTTGTTAAGTTTGTTTTATTGTGCAGGAGATGTTTTTGCTGTAATTGCACCTACTGACAACGATGAAAATGTGAAGTATTATTTTATGCGTTGCACTGAACGAAAAATGAAATTATTAGAAAACTATAATGGTCACGGGTTTCCATATGAAAGATGATCTATTATACTGAAAGGTTATTTTTTCAAACAAACTAATCAAAGTGGGGATTTTGTTCACTTTGAAGGCTATGAACCTGATGTCATAAGTTGTCAATATAGTCACTTGGTGTGTGCAGCACGCATAAAGTTGATAGAGGTTCAATCAAAGAAAAAAACGAAAAATTAAGAAATGGAAAATGTCAAAATCTGATCATGAACGGATCATTGAAGATGGCATTCCAGTAGAATTTTTTTGATTGAACTACCCAACAATTTCTTCTCTTTGGATTATGTTTTAGAACTTCTAGAACTCAACTAAAAATTGAGTTGCCTTGTATGTTATCTGTGCAAGTGTTTGCACATGTATAAATTGTTTTGGTACATGCACACTAGGATCAACTAAAAGTAGCTTTTCTATACGTGCATTGATGAAATTTTTTGCATATATATATATGTGTGTGTGTGTGTGTGTGTTCTAGAATGCAATTAATTGTTCAAGTAGTTTTATTATATGTGCATTGATGAAAAATGTTTCATGTACTAAATATATATGTTCTAAAATGCAATTAACTGAAAGTAGTTTTTCTATGTGCATTGATGAAAATGTTGCATGTACTGGATATATACACAGATTGTACGTGACCAGTTTTTCTCATGGGATTTTCTGGTAAAAAGTATGGAATGTAAATAAATCATCCACAATATAGTTTTGTACGAAGATTCCTTTCAGACAAGAGACTCGGAGCACTTCTCCGACTTTTGGTGGGATTTGACCCACATCTCTATTCCTGATAGAAAATCTAGTACAAAATTTATCTGTCCAATGGTCGGATATGTTCTAGGCAATTAACTGAAAGTAGCTTTTCTATGTGCATTGACGAAAAATGTTGCATGTATTGGATATATATGTGTGTGTGTGTGTGTTCTAGAATGAAATTAATTGTGCAAGTAGTTTTCCCATGTGCATTGATGAAAAATGTTTCACATACTGAATATATATGTTCTAGAATGCAATTAACTGAAAGTAGCTAAATTCTATAGCCATTGATGAAAAGTAGCTTAATTCTATTGACATTAATGAAAAATGTCGAAGTACTGGATATATATGTTCTAGAAAGAAATTAACTATTCAAATAGCTTTTCTATGTGCATTGATGAAAAATTTTGTACAGATATATATGTTCTAGAATGGAATTAACTGAAAGTAGATTTTCTATACATGTGCATTGATGAAAAATAACGGACATATATGTAAATTATAGATTGCATTTTTAAAATTTTATGATTTTTTTCAACACATCTAACAAGACCTAGAATCTTATGATTGTTTATATATATATATATATACACACATCAATATGTATTGTAATTCACAACATTACTTCACATGCCAAATGTACTTCGACCATCCAAAACTTGAGTTTTAAAAACTTTTTGATTATATCACAACATTACTTCACATGCCATGCCAATTGTAGTTCAACTATCTAATAAAAATATTTAACATTATATCACATGCCAAATGAGATCAACCATCCAAAACTTAAAAGTTTTAATTTAACAAAAAATTATAGATCACAACATTACTTCACATGCCAAATGTACTTCAACCATCCAGAACTTCAGTTTTAAAACTTTTTTATTATATCAAAACATTACTTCACATGCCATGCCAATTGTAGTTCAACTATCCAATAAAAACATTTAACATTATATCACATGTCGAATGTAGATCAACCATCCAAAACTTAAGTTTTAATTTAACAAAAAATTATAGATCACAACATTACTTCACATGCCAAATGTAGCTCAAAAGCAAAACATTAATTTATAGATCACAACATTAATAGTAGTTTGAAAACTATCCAAAACTTAAGTTTTAAAAATCAAAGAAATTATAACACAACATTACACTAGTACATTTGGCGGAAATTCCGACACTTGATTCCGACACTTTTGACCAAATGACGGAAACTTCCCCAAATTTTTTCAACTTTTTCAAATCTCGCCCGAAACCGTTGCTATACCGACGTTTAGAGACAAGTGTTGCAATACCGACACTTAGAGGCAAGTGTCGGTCTTGCGACGTTTGCAAAATAGTGTCGTAATTGCGACAGATTTCTGAAGTATGTCGTTATTGCGACGTTACAGAGACAAGCTGTCACTATTGCGACGTTTAGAGGAAGGTGTCGCTATTCCGATGTTTAGAATAATGCGTCGCTATTGCGACGTTTGGTGGAAAAGTGTCGCTCTTGCGACAGTTGGTGGCAAAGTGTCGCTTTTGCGATGGTTAGGTGATATGTCGCTCTTCCGGCGGTTGGTGGCAAAGTGTCGCTCTCGCGACGGTTGGTGGAAATGTTGGAGAACTAGACATATGTTGGAGGTCGTCCTCTAGGCCTCGCTTTTGGCATCCATGGAGAATTATTAGTCTGCAAGCCTTCTCAGGTATAGTTGCTGTTGGAAAATTTTAAGATTTTAGATATTTTTGAGTTTTTGTTTGTGATAAATTTATTTTTATTATCAAAAACAAAATCAAACATTCCTACTATTAAATTTTTTAAGAAAAAAAAATACCCAAATATCAATCTCCAAACATTTTACTTCATGGTAGACAACTTCTTTCATTTTCTCAACTCTATAACAATTTTCATGTACAAGGTTTGCTAAATGTGACAGAAGGCCATGTGGAGATTCTGACAAACGAAGCAGATGGATTGAAATTCAAGTAATCTCTTTGAGCATGATTATTAAAAAAAATTGGAAATTTTATTTTAAAATATTAGCTATGCTTTTTTTATTATATATGCGAATCACATTTGGTATAAATCAGTTAACATAGACAAGTAGACTCAAGGAATGCTTCAAGTAATAATAACTACATTTCATGGTTAATATCATTGAAGATTTGCAGATGGAGTGGATGCAAGCAGAGAAGGGGTAGTTTATTTCACTGATGCACCATATAAATATGGTTTCCATGACTTCTTATTTGATATTTGGGAGTATCGACCACACGGCCGATTGCTGAAATACGAGGCCTCCACCAAGAGAACGACCGTACTTCTTAAAGATATTTACTTCCCCAATGGTGTGGCCCTCTCTACCAAACAGGACTTCTTGGTCTTGTGTGAAACTTCATTGTATGTCTTGCACTCAATCATTAATGTTTTCTATAAGGAAATGTCCAGATCATGTAGTAGAATTGAGGGGTGCCTTGTTTTTCCATTACTTGTATCGCTGCTAGAAGTACTGGTTAGAGGGGCCAAAGAAGGGCACTGTCGAATCTTTCATAGACAATCTCCCTGGAATTCCAGATAATATCCACTATGATGGTAATGGTATTTTTTGGATCAGAGTTGCCAAGGGTGTCCGGTGGGATAATCCCACATTCACCAGGCGTATAAGTGATATTGGTGTTTATATACAAGTTGAGGTTTTACATGTTTCGATTACGAGCCCAAGGCTATGCACACTCATACAATCAATTGGGACTCAGCGCATGCGCTCAACCCCACCCCTCATGACTTGGATTTGGTTGTGGTTTAGCTTGTGTTTCTTCGCCTCAGTCTTGTGGTGATTAGTGTAGGTGTTGAGCCAGGCACTCGACGAAGTAAAAAGCCCACAATTTTATTTAAAATATAAGCAATTTGTAAAAAGGCCACAATTTTATTAAAAATATAAACAATTTTATATTAAATATAAAATTGATATACACCTTTTTATTGGGAGTAAAAAGTCCACAATTTTATTAAAAATATAAACAATTTGTAAAAAGCCCACAATTTTGCAAAAAGCCCACAATTTCTAAAAAGCCCATTTTTATTTTATTTTTGCTTATTGAGCTCCCATTGAGTTCAACACGTCTTGGGTTTTCTACACCATTCAGAGAGATAATTGCTAAATATAATTATTATTTTATTTATAGGATAATTTGCATCAATGAAAGAAAACATTAGAGGTGGAAAAAAAATTCAAAAGGGTGAAAGGGGTGATGGTAGAGTTTATTTCCCTTGCAAAAAATGTTGTATGAGAAATAATGTTAGATTTTTAATAGCAACAGCAAGAATGCATTGTAGGAAATATGGGCACATTGATGGTGGATCAAATGACTATCGTCCCGTGGTAATTAATTATCTATCTTCATTATCTATCTTCATTTTGATTATATCGTAAAATTTCATATTATTTTAATATTTTTATATGCGCACTAATGTTTAATGATTAATTTTTGTAATTTTCATAAAGGCACAGTTGCCCCCCAACTTTTTGCAGATGACCAACCAGCTTCCATAGCTAAATAGTAGTAGATTAGATGATGTTGCACCAGTACAAGAGAATATTGCAGAAAATATTAGTATTGGAAATGATGTTGTACAAGGTGAAGAACATGAAGTGAATGATGAAGGTAATTTTAATGATCACATCGAGGTAGATCATGATGACAATAATGAGTCAGATGAGTTAGATGATGATGGTGGAGATAGTGACGGTATGGTGAGTCAAATGATGATGGTGGAGATAGTGACGGTATTTATGATGTACCTCTGATTAAAAGGTCAAGTGAACGACTTTTTGAACACTCAAATGCAACTCTTCTCTCTGCTACATTGTTGCTAGTGAAATTAAAGGTTATGAATAATTTGTCGAACAAATGTATGACACAACTCCTAAGGTATGCAATATGTATATATGATCACATATATGTAAATTTTGATTATTTTCCCTTTTTTTAGTTGTAATAAATGTGTAAAATAATAATTCAATACTTATATATATATATATGATTAATAATCTTTACATTAACTAGTTTTTGTTTATGTTGTAGATTGTTGGGTGAATATTTGTTACCATCGCCAAATACTTTACCTCGAACATATCGAGATCTACATGCTATTATGAAACACTTTGGAATGGAATATAACACTATATATGCATGTCCTAAAGATCATATTATATATTACAGAGAACATGCGTTGAAAACAGAATGTCCAAAATGTGGTACCAGTAGATATCGAACAGATAAACTAACCAAAAAGGTGCCTCAAAAGGTTCTTCGTCATATTCCCATAATTCCACGTTTGCAGCGAATGTTCAGGTGTAACAGCATAGCACAGTTTATGGATTACCATTAAAAGAATAGAAGTGGAGATGGTGTTCTTAGAATGCCTGCAGATGGTTCTGCATTTAGAGAAATCGAGGAAAAATATGTAGATTTTAAAAATGAACCTCGTAATGTCAGGCTTTCATTGGCAGCTGATGGTGTTAATCCATTCGGAGAGCTTAGATCTACTTACTCATTGTGGCCTATTTTCATTATCAACAATAACATTCCTCCTTGGATGTCAATAAAGAGGGAGCACATAATGTTTACTATGATTATTCCAGGTATTTGATACATTATTTTTTTGAATGTAACATTTTCATTTCTCTCATTGTTTGCATAAATATATATTTTATTTATTTACTTACTTATATATACATATATCATGGTAGTAATTATTATGTACTGTAATTTTGAAAAATTAGGTAAGTACCAGGTCAAAGATATGGATGTATATATTGAGCCTCTTATCGATGAGCTAATACAGTTATGGCATGGCATCACTATGTATGAAATCACTAAACCAATCAAGCAGAAGAGATTTCAATGTCGTGGAATGCTTGTATGGACAATTCATGATGCCCCAGGACTAACACATGTTTGTGGTATGTAATATTTCGTTGCACTTTAAAATAATACATAATTATCTAAATTAGATATACCATATTGCATGTTTTAAAAATGATCTCATAGTATAATTGTTATTGATCCATCTATTGCAGGTCTTCAAACAAAGGGTAGATTTGCATGTCCAGCTTGTGGCCCTAAGATGAAGCATCGTCATTCACCAGACTTAATAAAGATGGTGTTTGATGAGTTTAGGCACTTCCTCTCTAGGAACCATAAGTATCGTACTACTGAAAAACATCTTTTCAGTGATAAAGAAGAAATTGGATTAAAACCACAGAGAATGACACCTCAGTTGTGGAAGTTGGAATATAACAGAATTAATAATCGTCAAGCAGCTGGTACGTAATTTTTGTGTGTGTATATATATATATATATATATTATTTGTTTATGTAATGTTTTGAATTTTTGTTTTAAATAATGAATTTATTTTATTGTATTTTATAATTATTGTTCTGATTTATTTTATTCTTTGATATCAAGGTCATTGTCGCGGTGAAGGTACTAATATTGTACTGCCACCTGGAATGAAATGTTATCCTTCTCAATTCGCGAGGTTGCCCTACTATGAGGACCTAAAAATAGCTCATTTGTTTGATACAATGCATGTCGGGAAGAATGTGATAGAAACGTTATGGCGAACCACATATGGTGCACATGATAGAGATAAAATTGACAAAATTTGTGCTGACATTGAGAAATCGAATCATGCAATGAAAAGTGTGATCGACAGATCAAATAATAATGGAGGTAAAAATTATAATAATAATCCATGGTTATTAATAGAAAAACAAAGCAATGATGTAAAAGAGGTCGTTAGAAGAATTAAATTTCCAACAGGTTTTTCTTCAAACATAAATAATATCTTAACGAAGAAAGGTGACTTCAGTGGGGTGAAAACACATGATTGGCATACCTTTTTTAAGGTAATTTTTTTGGTATACCTTTTTGTATGTTATTGCTTGAATACATATTTTAAATTTTCATTTTTCATTTTTCTATTTAATTTGGAAACCAATAAAGATTCATTTTTTATTGTTATAGTATGTTCTACCTGTATCTCTCCCAAACGACTTCGACAACAATGTCAAACAAGTTATATATGGTCTTAGTAAATACATGAGGTAAGTAGTTTTGATTTATATGCAAAATCTAATTGCTACAATTTCTTTTTGTACTTAATGAAATGATGTATTAAATTACTTGTAATGAAATATATATTATGTTTCATTGAAATAACCTTGCGTAATGATTTGCAGATGGTTGTCATTGAAAGAAACCCATCAAGATGAAATAAAGTATTGGAAGAGAGAAATTCCTCGGCTAATGTGTGAAATGCAAAAGTATCTACCTCCAACATTTTTCAATGCACAAGAACACTACTTGATACACCAAGTTGAGGAGATTGAAATGTGTGGACTAGTACACACAAGGTCAATGTGGATGGTCGAGAGGCACCTGAAATCTTTGAAGGCTTTGGTTAGACAAAGAGCACGACCTGAGGGTTCTATGGTGGAGGGATATGTGGTATATCAATCCATGGTGTATATTAGTCATTATCTTCCTATATTAGCTGCGCTAGCTATGAAGGCGGTGGATTGAATTTGGGATGTGAACTCCATCAAAAAATTTGAAGTGGAGCACCTATTGGGAAAAGGTAGAATGAAGAAAGTGAGAGGTAAAATATTTATTATGTATTTAATACATATAATGTTTCATTTTCTTACATCATGTATATGATCATTATATTCATTTAGGTCTTATTCTTTCATATTTTATTAATTAATATAATTTACCATGGTTATAAGTAATATGTATTAATATTGGTGAATTATTGTTTTTTTATTCAGGTGCTCAAGATTATGAGGCACTACTTTTATACATTGCAAACAATCTTGAGTGGATGAGTGAATGGATTGAAACATGTAAAGCACGTAACGACAGTAGGTTATCATGGCAACTACTGTCTGAATTGATTAGAGAAGCGTATCGTAGTGGAGATGGAAACGTTATGGACAGGGAAATTGATTTAGCATATGGTCTGAAAGATAGAAAGGTAAGCAATTAATTCACCTATTTTATTCATTACTTATTTTATACTATATTTATAATGTGACAACAAGTTTGATTTTTCAGATAATTTTCATGCTGTGTAAATTGTATGATTAATTATTAATTGAGAATGCATATTTTTCATGTTTGGCATATTGCAATTGAAACACCTCTAGGCTATGTGGTGAAATGGTCGTAAATTTCGCATTAAAGAGTTGGATGATAACAAGAAAACTTCTGATAGTGGGATAACTGCAATATTCCAGGTCACTAATGTTTCCTCCAGGAGTGACAGACATCCTCGAGAATCTGAAAATAGATATTATGGGTTTTTAGATTATATAGTCAAGTGTGACTTTAATTACTTCAAAATAGTTTTGTTCGACATCAAATGGTATAGGCTACGAATGAATGTACGTGATGATGATAGAACACTTATTCAACATGAAAATGGATTTCCAATGGTTAAAACATCGCAGTTTGAAGCAGGAAAACATTGCTATGTTTTTCCAAGCCAATGCGAACAAGTCTTTTACTCAGAGGTTCCAGGTGAGAACGAATGGTCATTTGCTATTAGATATGATCCAAGAGGAAGGCCAGTAGAGTATACTATAGAGGAAGAAGATGATATTGATAAAGAAGAAGATGATGCAATGGCAGATGAGCAAGAAGATGCATTGACAGACGAAGAAGATATTTTAGAAGATGAACCAGGCATAGGAGATGAGGCAACAATTATTGATGATGATGTCGATGAGGATATTATTGAAAATGTGACATGGTCGATCATTTCAACACCATTTCTGAATCAGATGTTGGTATAGATGTCGATCAGTTGGATTAAGATCAAGAAGATACAGAAGAAGAATATTGATACAGATGTTATGTTCGAGTATGAGCTGGTATGTTATAACTTTATATTTTAATATGTAGGAATTATTTTATTTAAATAATTTACTAATTATGTGGGTTTGTTACATGTTGTTTATTATTTCAAACCAATAAATAATGGCCTTACTATTATACAAGCTAAACTAAAATTATATGCCATTTTTAAATCAAACCTAAGTTGGCATTTGAAAGGTTTTAATACCTATTTATATGGTGGAGCATTACCGCCATAAACTATGGTTTTAATAGGAATTTCAAACGAATTACAAAGGTTTCGGATTAATCATGGCGGGCCTTTCAAAATTTTATATTAATCACTATAGCTACCCTGCATGTAATCAGTACTACAACTCCTTGCCTTTTCTAATCGACTCAAACCCTAATAGATATATGCCTCCTACTACAAAGAACCGCCTGTCGCACAAGAAACTCCAGAAAGCAAGTCCTTGCTGCAAAGAACCGCCCGTCACGCAAGAAACTCCAGAAAGCGGGCCCTTGCTACAAATAACCGCCCGTCACACAAGAAACTCTAGAAATCAAGTCCTTCCTCCATCAGCAAGAAAATTTTTATGGCCAAACAGAATTTTTCCAAATTTTGAAAAGTGATTTTACCATTTAGAATGCCCAGGATTTGAAATAGAGCAATAAATTGGGCTGCTCGTTTTCCTTGAATAGGGCATGCCTGTAGATTTAGTTTTGTTTTTAATAAAATTCAATGTAAGACATAACGAATTCCCCAAACCTCAGTCTCCAGCATGCTTTCCATAAAATTTGGCACTTGATTTCCATCATCGCAATTTGGTCTTTACAAGAAGAAAAATTGATCACCATTTCCTACCATTTTCCTTCAAACAATATTAAGCACATGCAATCATCATCTGACTTTGATAGATCCATCTGACTTTGATAATACATCACAGCTCACACAAATTGCATCTTCATTTTCAACCATAGGACAATCAATAAACTCACCCACATAGCTTTCCAGGGCTATCATGCACAATTAACTCAATCCCATATTTGGCATAGTTGTAAAAGATGAGGGAATAGTTTCCCTGTACCATGGAAAATTAACATCCCAGAGGCCTGATGTTCCTACAGCCAGTACTTCAGAAATTGTGTTTTTCTCCATGGCCATGTTTTCAGGGTTGGTCTCTTTCTTTGCCGGGAAAAATCTCTGAAAAGCTCTGTACTAGTGCAAGGTGAAAATTAAACCCACATATGTTCATATTATAGTCGCACATGAACATACTATTGTAATAATCAGGTGCTTGTAATTGGAAATTATCAAGAAATCTAATTTGTGATCATTTATCAGCACAATCACCACCCCAAACATTGGCACAATTTCCACGTGGCATGGATGATACATCTCCCTTGACAGGAGTTATACATTCAGCATAAGGGCCAGATAAGTTAGCCATGTGGATATAATTATAGCTAATGCTAAACCTCAATCTCCAGCATGCTTAAAATTAGGATCAGATCAAAATATGGCTACAACTATCATTGAATGTAGACAAGTATGCGAGAGAATTTCTATTTTTATTTTAAGCTGGTGAAGCCATCTTTGTGCTTTTTAGGCAGCATCCACTTTCTCATTATATCTTGGGAGTTCTGCAAGAGACACCTAGTCACACTGGGGTCAAACCCAATTCACCTTTTCCTACTGATTAGCCTCCATTCTGTTCACTTTTACCTGGAGATATTTAACATATCTAATAGTCTTATTAAGGACAACAACAGTGTCCATGTAATCTTCACCAGAGATTATATTTCTCAGAAGTTGGACCATTCCTTTAATTCTCTCTTTTTTGGATTTCTTAGTAGAAGCAGATTTCCCTGAAAGAGATTTATGTGACTGTCTGCATCTAAGTGCGCTATTATTTGTACTTCCCTTAGTCAGCATGCTAATAGCACTCAATGCACAGATATTCTTGTTGTTGCATTCATTCTCATTGGCATTTTTGCAATTATTGGTTTGGATGTCCACTTCCTGGGTCGGAGTGACCAGAAGGAAGTTATCAAACAAAAATACTGGATCCTTTTGACAATAAAATGCTACAAAAAAACCCACAGATAATGACTATAGCTGTCATCTCGACTTACAAATAGTAGTCAGTCCATTCCTATCCATTTTCTATTGAATCAGCTGATTCAATTACAACCAACGAAGTTACAATACAAGTCTGTAATGCCAAGTTCTAGGATAGTTGGACCCTTTTCCTGAAGCAAGAGTTATTCAAATTAAGAAAAGAGAAGGGTTTCAAGGTTTCAAGAATTTAGTTCTTGACTCTAGCTGAAAACATGGAATGAAGGGAAACCAACGAGCCTTGTTATATTCGACCTATGGAGGAGAAGCCCTAAACAAGCTAGTCAGGTGATGTAGCACTTAGCCCCACACACACTATTGTTTAGCTTCGATCACCTTTGTATTTTTCTAGAGTATCCTAGGTAGGACAACCTTGCCACTTTATAACATTTGTATATTTTACAATTTCTTTAATAGCAGTCTCCCAATCATTCACTTCTTTCTTGAATACCAAAACAAAGTTGTCCATATCCAAATTGAGGATCACTAACATTTATTCATGGCCATTTACACTCTCACTTCTGCACTTCCTCCTCCACCTCATTATAGATCATGAAATCTATGTTACTAAAAATTTCGTTGATCAATTGATATTTTTGTGAAGCAGTCAACACAAATCATTTGATTTAACTCTCAATTTTTCTACAACAACATATTCTAAGAGGCACAGGTTTTCCAAGATCCAAACAACTACATCATTCATCCAAATACAGAGTTAAATACAGAGTTTTAATCACCTATAGTCATATAAGGGACCAGTTGTATCCGAAATGAAGCACATGAGAATGATGGTTGATTAATATAGGGTCATATACAAAGTTTTCTTCATATAAGGTCTTGGTTTTTCCTCTTTCCCAATCTGCATGTGTTTTATGTTATGGCTCTAATGTAACAAAATTTATATAGAGGTTGACATCCACTAGGTGTTCCAAGAGGATTCTTTACTACATCAAGCTCAAACCTCTACCTCATTTATTTCTTGAAGCTCAAATGTTGTGTGAACCTTAGGCATCATTGCACACTAAAGAAGCCCCGAGAAAAGGTAATTAGTAGATACCAAATAATTATCTCTACATGGAGTTACAACACAGGATAACAAAAAACGTATTAAGATAGGTCTAATGGGAAAATAATGTTAAACAAGAAGAGAGGCAGGTCTTAGCGAGAATAATGGAGTTATTAGAACCACCAAAGATTTGATATCATATCATATAAAGGTGTAACTCCAAACTTGAATCATATTCCATTAACATTAATCCATATTTAATATGGTAATATGACTCTTGATTTCATCTTTCAAGAGGTTAATTGACCTTTCATGTTGACCTGTCTATTCATATTTCTCCTATTATTTAGAAATGATTAAAATGACAAAAAAAATGAAGAATTATATGTCCAATAGCACTAAACCCAAATTGAACTACGATCTCAGCTTTCCAAAACCCACTGAAACTTCTTTCACTAAGGTCTATTGTTCTACTTGAATTCACTTTACATGATTTCACACTTGTTATCTTGTACATGTGTTATGCCTTACATTTTTGTTATCTTGTACATGTGTTATGCCTTACATTTTGGTCTTCATCCTCCTTGTCTCTCATTTTATCTCTCACAACAAGTACCTATATGCAATCATGCCACTCCTTGGTCCATCACATTGTTCCACATAAAATGAGCTTGCCCATTCCTATCATGCACTGGTCCAGATAACTTGCCTTGTCAACCCATGTGCTGATTCATTTCACCCACTTAAATTATCAAGATAACATGCATGCCAACTTGTTTTACCCACTTAACTTATCAAGCTAACCCATGTGTCTTCTCAACACACATTGAACCAAACTATGTCATGTCATCTTATGCTATGCTAACTCCTTGGTCACACGCTTACCTCTGACACCATTTACCATCATCATGCCATGTTAAGTCACTATCCAAAAATCCACTTAAACTTTCTTGCACCAAAATTTAGCCTTCCAATCATGCATAACATGCTTGATACATTTTGGTGTGAATCCCCTTGGCACTTTTGCATGCCCAAGGAAATCTAGCTCACCCACTATATATCCAACGCACCTCTGTTTCATGCATAACACATTGCATTCATGCAAATAGCTACTTCGTGAAATCATGCAAGAGCAGACACCTAGACCATGACCTTCAAGGTCTGACACATCCTATTGAGATGAAAAAAACGGAAAGTCTACCCATGACATGGTCAACATGTCAAATTTGAAAAGGATTTTGTCAAAATGCTTGTGTTGTGAAAATGGAGAGAATATTTTATGAATTTCAAAGTTTCAATTAATTTAAATTGGTTGGATGTGATAGGCTAGAATCACTACAAGGAAAAGAACCTCTAGCGGCTGTTTTTGAGGAACCCCTTATAAAAATACACCATACATCTATTTCTAGTGTAGGTTACTAGAGGAGGTTGGCGGGTGGATGGTTTTGCGGATAACTACACATCTGTGGTTGTATCTTGTGTTCATTCCCACTATTTTTATGGTACTCATGAAACTAGTAGAAAATCTACTTTAGAGGTCAGATCATTGCTATAGCAGAATGTGATTATGTTGTTGCTTTTCTAGTGTTTTGTTTCAATTTTTTTGTGATTTATACACGGCAGACTCAATAATACTGAAATTATGAAGCTGATTTGTTTCGATAATTAATATACATTTTGAGATTTTAAAATTTCACTACAAATAACCCAGTTTAGTCTCATTTTCAACTCGTCTCTTGTTTGGGTGCCTTAATGTGCAATGACATGTTTCCGGGACTGAATTCAATGCAAGGCATATTTGAAACTCTAACTCTGTCTTTCGATGTCTTATTAGAAATTATTTCAGTTTTCATTTTGTGTTTTCAAGTTAGATATTTTTTTCAAGTTTTTACATTTATAATTTTATTGCAATGTGGCAGACTGATCAGGGCAGTACAAGAACAACCCCGAGGTAGGATGATCGCAGAAAGGGGCCAGCGGAAGAACATGTAAAGTTCCAGCATTTCTCTATCTTCAGGTATTTTAGTTATTTACATAATTGAAATAATATTAATTTTGTTCAAATATGCAGACACCTGGCCATGGTACGCTTGATGATTCCCTCTATGAGGAAGAGCTTTCTTCATCCTTATCTCCATTGCTCTTGCTGCGAAAAAAGGCACGAAAAGCAAGGTCGGAATTTGATACTTTGATAGACGCGCCTCAAACACCTGAAACAGAAGAGAGGATAAAACAACTTATGACCCAGCTAGAAACATATCAAGTAATAATAAAAAATCAAAAGGATATTTTTTTTGTTCTGCATGAGATGAATTTTTATAGTTTGATTTTTAATTTTTACATTGACTAAACTAACAAAAAGTTATTTTGTATGTAGCGTTATCTGACACTTGCTGAACCCGGTGTTGGTGGTAGTGGGACACAAGGTCAATATATTTCCCTACAATCCTCTTGTACACCTTCTACTCCTTTAGGTGCCAGCCAAGAAACACACTCTACCCAAGCAGACACCCAGCCAACCGTTGAACGTGTTGGCAGTGATGAAGCTGATATGGCCAACTAGATTATTGTGTTTCCTGGAGCTACACGTGTCAGCTCCACGGGGACCATTAATGGCACGTTTTTGGTGAACGATGAGGGTGTCCCTATAAAGCACGTACAACTCCAAGGTGAGTTTTAATATTTTAACTATTTCATGTACTCTATCTAAAACATATTTTATCATGATTTTTATTTTTAAATTAATGATAATATCTTTTTTTTCTGTGTAGGAAACAATGAGTTCTACAGGTTTTTGGAGAGCCATGTGTTGGTAATTTTTGGCCCAACCATATGCACAAGGTGGAATTCCCAGAATTCCAACCTGAAAAAAGAACTTCTAGATTATCTAGAAGCCCTTTTTGGGGTGGGCACATTTGACAGAACAACGGTGGCTCGGGTAGCTGGAAAATATTTGAAATATACCAGGGACACCTATAGGACGCAATTTCAATTTACCCCTAGATACGAGCGTCCTCTCACAGTTCCAGAGAGTGAGTGGAGAGCACTCATCCATGACAGAAAAGAGAAAAGGGCAAAGAAAGAAGGAAAAATGCCAACTGGACCCACAAGGTAAATTACAACTTTAATTCAATAGCTTTAATTTTCTCTATGTCTAAAATAAAAGTGTGCTACGTCATATCTGACTTCAATCTTTTGATGATTGGTTTTCTGACACCTCGAAGGCAACCAAAGCTAGGATTGAAAAAAAGGGCCATCACAAGCTAGGCCAGGGCGGCTACTTGAAATTAGCCGCAAGAATTGTAAGTAGCTAAACATCTTATAATTAATTGTATCACCTTCCAACATTTTTGTAATCCTATCAAATAACATTAAAAATACACAATCATATGTAATGTAGGGTGATGACTTCGGAACAGAAACTACAGAGGAAGATAAAAATATCGCTTTCCATTTCGGCTATCAAGTTGTAGTTGAACGTCGCAGAAGCTTGGGGCAGGTCCCAAGATCCAGAATGCCTAATAAGGTAAAACATTAACCTTTCAATATGTTTGTTTTCGTCCATAAATTTAATGTCTAACAACTTTTTTTAAATCAGGGGAGCAACACTACCGACGAGGAAAATAACCCAGTTTTAGAGCCAGATGTAGATGATCCTCACGTGCAACCTGATCATTGTAGTGGGGACCAGGCCAACAATGCTACTATCAGTGAGGGTCGTGAAGGTAATTAATTTCCACATATAATTTTTTCTAATTATACCTTGATGGTTGTCCTTATAACTTTTTTTGTTTAAATGACAGAGAATGTTTCCCTTGAGGATCTTACCACCAGAGAGGAAGACAGGGCAACAGTCCCAACGGTGACAACTGGTGCACCATGTAAATAATCTCATTGCAATTTTTTTTATTAATATTACCGAACTAGTTCAATGATATTTAAAAACTGACAATTAAAATTTAATATTATCTATTTTTGTAGGCGATGCCCCGTCACTGGATGAGACCAGACATCGTGACTACGCAACTAGGTCAACAGTGCGGGTCGAAAGGCACGAAACAGGAGCAAAGCACAATGATATTGATGATATAATTAAGAGCTTTAGAAATAGGAAGAAGAAAAAGAAAATTTGATAATGTAAAATATTGTATTATTATAAGACAAACGTTACCATACTTGGAACGTTTTTTGCGTTATATAAAAAACTCATTTATCATACTATTTTTATGTCAAGCACTAATTTCAATGTTTCCTTGCGTACTTTTTTTTGCATTGTTTTTTTATTAGTTATTGAATTTTTATTTTTTTATGCTCATGAAAGTAAAAAATTAAATATAGATTGGGTATTGGGGAATTGAGAGTGATGTGGGGGGGGGGGGGGCGAGAGGCCATAAGAGCTTCCACCTTCACGTGGTTGGCCTTGTTTAGTAGAGAATAATTTATTGGAGCAATTTAATCTTGAAGCAAAGCTCCCTCTATCCAACGTAGCAACAAAAAAGTCATTGTTGACTTAGTTGCTACTCTTTTAGATCGTGGGAGGCTTGTTCCAAGTTCATGCGACTCCAATAAATTGTTCTTGAAACGAAGAGGAGCTTATTTAGGTATGTTTTGACATTTTCAACATATGTTCTAACATTATCATAAGAATGCATCTTAGAGTAAAAAATACTACATCAATTACTTGTATTTATTGTATAGATAATGATGGATTTTGATTGACTTGGCAGTGCAGGTACAAATCCTCTTGCATCATGAGCAATACTTGTCAACCAGGGTCACGTCCAGGATATTTTTGCTTGTGCGCTTGACCAGGTTCGTAATGTCACATTTTGTAAGTTCCTTTACAGTTCATAATTCAATATTAAGCTTGTTCATGATTATTATCTAGGTTTTTTGTATGTGTTTTTTCATCTATTTGATTGTAAGCAACTCTGCATGTTTCCTGTTGTTCACTATGATTTCTCCACTTACCACTCCCAGGATGAATCCGACTTTATTTTTACATAGGTTACTTTATTGTTACTATGATTTCTCCATTTACGATTTCATAGGTGACATCATGTAAAGTTGTTAATCTCAGGTTGGTGATGAGCTTTAGTTCTCCAGATTTGGGGCTTTTCTGATATTTTCTCCCTCATGTCATTCCCGCATCACCTCGTTGTTTGAGCATGCCAATTTTCTACCACTTGTACCAATTGGCACATGTCAATCTCTGAGTGGTGCCACATTTCACCTATTTTCGGCCCACTTGACCACCTAAAAAACTCAAATCCACACACCATGTGTCTTTATCATGGAGTGCCACATGTCCTAGATATTTTAGATGCTAACATCATGCTTCTAATGTGTTATGTCAACCAATCACAGTGGTCCATGTGGCCTTGTGCCATGTCACCAGTCTGGAAGAGAGATTTCAGCCTTTTATTTTCATGATTTTTCTATTATAATTTTTTTCTTCAGGATGGGAAATCCCTTTTGCAATAGATGGGGATTTTCCCATTTCCCTGGAGTCATCTCCTAGGAAACCCTTCAAGCCATCATCCAAGAGGCAATCTGCAAGTCTCTGTTGTTTCCCTCTTGCCCTTGAATTATGCGTTTCTAGAAGACCAGTTAGGGCACTCTTCTAGCCCTTATTCCATTGCTTCATCATTGTATCAACTTCTCCCACAGGCTGCTTCTATTTTTTGTCCACTTAAAGGAAGAAAACATTACCCTAGGGTGAGGTTTCTCCTCAACTATCCATACCGCACTTATGGACCAACCAGCAATATGAACGTTTCCCTCACTTATGGAGACACCCCCTAGGAGCTACTTGCTAAGGAACACTCCTACACTATGCCTAACGACCCTCCAAAAAATCCCTCTAACTATTGTTGTATAATCCCTTGTGTAATCCCCTCTCCTTCCTCGACACATATGGATAGAGGGAAGCTATTCTGAGTCATTTAATTTGATTTGAACCCATGATCAATGCGCTACTATTTGCCATAAAATTGCATTGTCCTGACAAGTCTCTGTGAGATGGCTTGTCAACGTGCCTTTATTTCTAATCTTGCAGGTCCAAGCCAAGCATTGAGTCCATTTTTTCTTCCTTTATTTCTCATCTATTCGTTTTTACTACTGTTTATATGTACCAAAAATTCCATTGCTAATGAAGGTAGGTGTTACTGAGAATTTTAGGTGCAATTTCTTTAAATTTCTCAAGTTTTTGCCCTGAAAGTTGAACTCTTGAGCATGCATTTCATCCTTGCCTCAGCTCTGTCTTGCAGAGCAGACTAAAAATGTAATGGTAGTCATGTTTGTTCAAGTGAAGCCTGGCCATATAGAACTACCACATTTATGGACTCTACAAGAGGATTGCCTTTTTTTTTTTTTTGCAATTAAAGTTGCATTTTGTTCATCAGGCAATACAAACTCTTATCAAATTGCAAGGCGTAATTCCAATCTAACTAATATGGGACGGACAACATGCCATGAACATCCAATTAAAAAGTGCTTGTTAGGGTTTAAGTAGCTTACAGTTCTTGTTCCTGACATTAGTTTTTGAAATATCAATTTGCTATACTATTTTAACCCAATTTTCTCTTGATTTTATGGAAATTGGGTGTTTAGATCTATAAAAATTAATCTCTATTATTTTGGCTTCTCTTAGTATGAATACAATTTTAATATGTAAAACCCATTACAGTAAGTAATCAAGTGTTCACTGGAGAAGAAATACCTAGTTTCAATACTCATGCTCTCCTCCTTAGTATGGTATTTCACTCAAGTCCTCTGCCTCCTGCATACATCCTGACCTCTGAATCAATTAATTGCGAGACTATCATGCTGGGATACACCATGATCAAACTTTTTGCCAAAAGAGTAGAAAAATTCATCTCCATATGGGCAGAGAGGAAGAAATTGCAGGTTTAAGGTTTAGTCATTGCAAATGGAATCACCGCACTTTTGAATATTTTTCAATCCTCCCAAATGTTATTGAGGAAGCAAAAGTAAGTATATTTTTTATCCATGGACACCTGTTAAGCCTTTCATATAGTTGGAAGAAACCTACTATTTGATAGGCTGAAGGTATACCTCTCCTATGCTTGGCAATCTCTATAATTATGACCCTATATGAGATTCAAATGATCATCTCTGGGGTCTATTATATAAATTAACATAGTAGTAAAGCAAGGGTGTCGACTGCCTCACATTCTTTGGAATTCATATTTATGGATGAGAGTTTCTTGTTTCAAAATCCATGGGTGGTAAAGGTGGAGGCCCTCTATGGGATCTCCATTTCACTATTTTTTGACAACACTGTCCTTCTATTTCATGAATCCAAAAACAAAAGTACATTTTGAGCTCATTCTGGGATGAACATGGTCTTCAAGTCCACCTTGCAAACACAAAATCATTTAAGTTAGCTCTCCTTCTTTTCAAGGATAGCAGGTAGAAATGGTGACATCCGAGTCTTTCCTTTGAATGCTATTATTTGGTTCATCTTTTAACTTGTTTTCGACATTTGTATCAATGTTGAACAGAGGATTGCAACATTAACAACCTTGGAGAGACGATGTTTCCAACTTCAGTTTTAGGATGTTCAGGCTAAGTTCTGGTTTCTTGAAGTCTTTTCATAATACTTTGTTACACATGACTTTCATTTTCTTCTTGCATAATTTCTAGAAATGAATGGATATCTTATGGACTGTTGTAAACAAATTTAGTTCTATTACCATGCTCAAGATAATTTAATGTTTGTCATTATTGGAGGACAGAGATATACCATAAGAGCTCAGTTCTGTGTTGTAGCTTTTTATTAAGACTTGAATCAGTTAAACCCTCGGACCTACTGCAACCCTATATTGATGCTTAGTTCTATTAAAGCTGCCATACTTTGGACCTCTTCATTGCAGTCTCAGGCCAGGGATATAGCTACAAGATTTTGACATATATTATGCGGTGAACATCTATTAAAATCTCAGATTATCTCTGATTTAGTGATGCTTGGACAGAACTTTCAAATTAGCTAAGTCACCTATTTACTTAAAACTAGCACATTTGGCAGAATTTTTTTTTTTAATATTTTTAACCAAGATTGAATGTTATGTACTACATATAGAAATCTGGAGGGGAATAGAGCGTTCAGGTTGTACAATGTATTACTTCAGTCTTATGATTTATCAATGTTCTGTTGGAAACTAAGTTGATTGCTAGTAGAGTTCTATTGCGTTATTCTGTTGTAAATTAAGCATGCATTTCATCCCATTTGGTTATTTTGTCATTTCTGAATCCTGAACTCATCAACCCTTTCTGTCAAACTGATAAACCCTACATAAAAAACTAATAACCCTTTCCTCATTAAAAACTAATAACCCTTTCCTCATTGTATTGTTTGTATAATTCTGAATCGTTAAATTTTGTAGAGATTTATGGTTGGTTCCCGGCCAGGTTTTAAGTCAATGTAATGGGTCTCTTTACCACAAACTAAATCTTTTGAGTTTTTTCATCTCACGATCGTATTTATTAATGGGATTTTATTTTAAATTATGACTGTTATTTAGACGGATTGTGCCCTTTCAAATGAAGTTTGTGGCCATTAATGGAGTGCCCTTTGTTTTTTCTGAGGTGTTCCACATTCGTTCAAATATAGAGAATTTTCTATGATAATATATGCTTTTAAAGGGTGCTATTGCAGGTAACTGAGTATGTTAACCTCAAACTGAAACTTCTTTTATTTTTTATTGTGTGTTTGAAAATTATGTATGTTTGCATGCTGTTGACTCCTGAGTGCCTTTCAGAAGGAATATCTAATGGGAACACAAACTATCATAGTTTTAGCTAATAGTAAATACTAAATACACACTCTTATATTGAAAATAAATTGTAAACACCAATAAAAAGATGTTGTATAGAGGCAGTAAGTTGGGAACTATGGAGAGGATTGAATTTCTGAAGAACTCATTTATGGAAATCACCTTTTGACATGTTTACAGAGAAAGAAATATCGTTGCTGACAGCTTGTCGAAGAGACGCCTAAATAGTAGTTTTGGTATCATACACTATCAGCTTCACAGGTCGGATGGGCAAGGGGCAGCTAGTGTTGTTCATTTTTCCTGAATAGGGTCTGTCTCTTATGGCCATTAACCTCACATATTGTTTTCCTGTTCTTTTTGGGAAGCACTGGTACAACTCTTCTTTTCTTTTCTTTTTGCTGGCGTTTTGTGACTTTCTGGGTGGTGATGTTGACTACTTATCACGTCCTGGAACTATATATTGTTTTCTTTGTTTGAATATGGTTGTGTCCATATCTGTTTTCACAGTTTTCACAGTGATCTAGTCCAGTTTTGTTTGGAAATTCCTAATCCCTCATGATACATCATTTGGCTCTGTAGCCTTCGATGTTCTGAAGTTTTTGTAATAATACTATAATGATGCACGCTACCTGTTTGAGCCACAATTTATTTTGGCAGAGCCTGGTTCCTTGGATAACATTGTTTCTAACCCTGAGACTAGTGCTGCTACTCCAGATTCATAATGTAAAGAGTAAAAACAAACTCTCGGAGAACTAGAACTAGTTTTATTTCTTGGTCTAGAACTAGATCTGAGATGGAGATGCATTGAGTACAAATTTAGGGTTATAGAACTTGGAGAAAGAGAATACTTCAAATGACAGCAAAAAAAATTTTGAACCCGGGCACTAAGGAGAGCTAGTCTCTCTCTATGTCAACAATTTCACTTCACACAACTTCTACTTAAACCAAGGAAGTCTATTTTGTTTTCTTTGTCAAATTTTATTTATCAATTTCATAGAAATTGATAAATAATTACTTTAGCCAAACTTTATTGTAACCCGAATATGTATTTGCCCTTTGATCATTTAAATTCAGCGCGCATTACCATACATATATATACCTTCTATTATAAGGTTGGCCCTTTAAATAAAGCGCTTTACTTATTTTATTTTGGAGCCTTTCCTTTGTATGAATATCGAATGAATGCCCGACAATCAAAGCTCTTTATACAACCTCCTAAGGCAAATATAATAACCCACATTCATTTTTCGAACCTTAGCGCTTAACACTACAAAAAGGGGTCGACTCTTTTAATTATATACACCCGCGTTTATAGAATCCAACTATGGTTATACATTAACACAACATTATATTATATGGTGGTTCCCGGACCCACACGTCCAACACAATTTAAATAAATGTTGAATTAACACAAAAGCGTCGGTCTTTACCTGGAGTTAACTTCCGTGCTACTAACCGTGCGATATTCATCGGATATCACGTTTTTTTGCACGCTTGCCTTTACCACGTCGATATCACGTTTTTTTGCACGCTTGCCTTTACCACTTCAAAAAAACGCGATGGGGGCGGTATTACCCCAGTGACGTGGCGACATATTATAGGATCACGTTTTTTTTAAACGGTTTCACTCTGGCCCAAAGGCTGTGTGATGAGGGTGGTTTTGGTTTCACAAACACACTCTCAGGTTTTGAACAGTTCTCAACCGAACTTTCACCATGGTTAATGTCATTAAACGTAATAACTCCGTCTTGTTAACTCCGGGTCAAGCCTCAATAATATCATTCAACTCACCATAAAACATGTTATTTTCCTACCTTCAACAGAATTTCGAAGTTCTATGGTAAACGAAGGATAACAGGGGTTTCACTCCTATAAAGCCTGGTCTAAGCACACAGAGCTCGGCGCCTTGTACACAGACTCAATATTCTTCGTTTGGCTGAGAACCACTACAAACTCGTTCAGCCAACGGACTCACTCTCGGCCTCATACAGGGCTTCTATATCAATTTAACACATTCAGATTTATCACTGGGAACCTGTACTCAACCACAGACAGAGAGGGCTACAGGAGATTTAACACAACATTTTTTTTCTTCAAGTTATACACAGAGTTCATAATGTAAAAGGAATAATTCAACGGAGAATTCCAATAGCACATGCACAGTTAGACAATAAGGCTTAAATCTTATTCAACAGAGAATACAGTTTCTCAATTCAACCTTTCATTGCCAAAATCCCCCTTTCACCATATCAAGGCTACAATTTATAATCAATTAAATGACTCTTCGATTCCTTTGTGGACCGTTTTATTTATTTAACCTAAAAGACTAATTACATCATATTCTAACAGTGGAAACTGAACAGATGGACTTAAACCAAAACTGTTCGACTTCTACAGTTTCTAGACTGACCCTAACTGTTCTAAAAGCAACAGACAGCTAAGGTATTGACACCGTGCTGTTACAATTTGAATAATTTAGAATCCTTCTAGCCACAACATGTGGACAATCCTCCACATTGTTGGCTAGTGTCTAATGCCCCTGCATCATCAAACCTCCGCACAATACTTCGTTCTTCATGTATCTTCAAATAATAGGGTTTTACTTGAGCGAGGGCTACTTCTGTGTTATTGAAAAGGTGTCTCTAAAATTTGCATCATTATGTACCTTTTGACATTCATTTTAGCACAATGAATCAAGCCACAAAGAATCATATAAAGAGAGAGATATGTCATAGAACTCAACTACCACATAGGCATAATGCCACAAAGATTTCAAAACTTGTATGTCAGAGTGTCACAAAAATTCAGTATACTATAATGCCATAAAAGATTCAGATGCCACCAAAGAAGTCATAGGTTCAGATCTATCGTGAATGCTTCTTGTGTTTTTCTATTGTAAACAATTCTCCCAATATTTTGAGATTAGATGCTTCAACAAATTTATTGTCATATGATCTTTGATACTTCAGATCACATGTCACATATATATGGTACTCTTCCAAATTCTGTTCTGCTTCATTTTCTACCTTCATTTGCCCATAAAATATTTATCCTTTTGTAAAGATGATTATCATAAACTTGACCTTCAACCTTAAGCAAGAGCGAGTTATAATAGATGGTTAAGAGGTTTCAAACTTCATTGGATATTCTTTCATCTTCTTCCATAAATCACAAAGAATATTGTATCGAATGTCATGTATAGTCACATGTAACTATTTGGTGTCATCATAAGTGCTTGTTTCTATAACTTGGTCGAGAGATTAGCTTCAAAGAGATGTAGGATTTATTCTTTCAGTCTTGGTCCTAGATTCCTTTAGGATTCAACCTACAGAAATTTTGGAAAGATGCTTCAGACCATAGTCTCAAATTAGGATATAGACTTTTGGATTGCAGACATAGAGCATAGAGGATAAATTACTTGTAAAAGGAAAGAGAATCTATCAAGAGTATTGATTTGGCTTCCAATAATGTCTTTCAATGATGGCTACTACAGAGAAGATGATCTTCAAGTCTATTTGTTACAATAGCTAGCATTCACTCATATAATTTTAATTGCTTCTCAAAAAAATATGTTTTATTTTTTTGATTGTAAATATTTTTAAAGAATCAAAATAAACAAACATTTAATTATTTAGAAATTATTTTAATTATTTAAAAATTATTATAATTATTAAAATATATATATATATATATATATATATATATATTTAAATTAATTTGAGTGGCATTAAAAAAAACACACGTGTTTCATTTCAAAATGTCAAAAATTTTCAAATATCAAAAGTTTTAATTTCCCTCCGGTTACATGGTTTGTCTAGGGAAGGAGGGAAGATGCGGCCATATTGTCGCCGGTTTTGATGAAGGACGCAGCCATACTATTGCAGGTTTGGAGGAAGGATGCGAGAGATTTTTTCCCCTAACCGTGCTCATAGATCTGGCACCATGGATAGTGTGAGGATCTGTGCATTGCTCTCAACTCCACAACTCCAAAAATAGGTATCTTATTCTTCAATACAACAAGAATTTTGGTTGTCGTTTTAGCTTTTTTTTTCAGGATCTTGTCTCATGGGTCTGCTTGTAATTTGTTCTATTTGGACTGCAACCCATTACTAACCCAATCTGATGAAACAAATGCATAGTGGCCTCTGTGGGAGCTTATAAGCCTGATCATACCTTACCACTGAAGTTGCACTGCTATCACTTGTTGCAGGCATTACACTGGCTAAGCTTCACTTGGCTTCATCGCCTTTTCCCCCTTGTTGGAACCCTACTATATGGCACATTTGATTTTCTAGACGAATAATATTATTTGTGTGCGCGCGCAGTGTAATCAAGAATCCTGAAATATCTGCACTAGTTTCATCATTACTCTTGAGTATCTCAGATCCCAATGAATACACAAAGCATTTTCTTGGCATTCTTCTGCAGGTATTTTTTGAAGTTTTGTGTCAGGCCTTCTATACCATTTTTTGCAAGATTTGATGTTGTTTATTTATTACCAACATCTTGTATTCCTTTATCTCTTACCAGCATTGCAGACAACGTTTGTCAACACTATTGATGCTCCATCACTAGCATTGTTGGTGCCTATAGTCCACCACGGTCTTAGGGAAAGAAGTGCAGATACGTGCAAAGAAAGCATCCCAGATTGTTGGAAACATGTTTTCTTTGGTAACAGAGCCAAAGGATATGCTACCATATATAAGCTTGATGCTTCCTGAAGTGAAGAAGGTATTGGCAGAATCTTTTTCCATGTATGTGTCTTATTGAGATATTTTGTTCAGACATTTCTAATTAATTTAAATTATGCACAGGTTCTTGTAGACCCTATACCAGAAGTACGTGATGTTGCAGCTAGAGCTCTTGGGTCACTCATAAGGGGAATGGGTGAAGAGAACTTCCTGGATCTGGTGCCTTGGTTACTGGAGACTCTAAAATCGGATAACAACAATGTTGAGCGATCAGGAGCTGCACAGGGCTTGAGTGAGGTAATTGAAATTATGCTAAAAAATTCTTTAATTGTGGGCAACTTATGCATGCCTAGACACTTAGGCCTGTGAAAAACTTGCCCGAACTACAAACATTAATTGATTGGCACCACCATGATAGTTCCCTCCACTAGGAAGAAAAGTTTCTTTCTCTCATGCCAGTGGACTTGCTGGCTAGCTTACCATTTGGTTGACGTAAAGCCTTACTATAAGGATGGACGAAATGATTGCATTTTTCTAAGTCTTTCATGCATATGTGTTTGAGTTTAGAATTATAGATTAGCACATGGTTAATTGCTGCAAAGTGTTGATTGTGGTACTGTACAGTTACAGTAGCAATGGCTTTTTGTTTTGAAAGGAAATCCTTGTGTAATTCCCTCTCCTTCCTCGACACATCTGGATAGAGGGCAGCTATTCTGAGTCAGTTAATTTGATTTGAACCCATGATCTTGTCTCTAAGAACATCCTCAAGCAACTTCCTTTTCCCTTGCTTTGTCTTATAGTTCCTGGATCCTTCTTGAAGCTTATCAATGAGTCTTTTACCCTGTTCTTGACCTGCAACTTCTGAAAATTCAAAAAATTCTTTGGAATTCGGCTCCATGTCCCCTGTTTTGGCCTTCATTTCTTTGACATCCTTGTATATTATTGTTCTTAAGTAGGTTTTTTGTCCATATTGATGTTTTCTTGTATGTTTCTTTTCCAAGTATGTTATACACCTTTTCATATCAGACTTGTCATTCATTTGCTTTATCTCGTCTTCATATTGAAACCTGAGATCATTATTACAAATCAGAGATGCTTCTTCAATTTCTCTCTGTACATGCATCCATAGTTCATAAAAGACTTGTACTAGGATGGATCTCTATACATTTGACATTGCCATAACATAATTTTTTTAGAATTTTGATTGCCATATATTCCATCTTGTGAAATCTTGGAGCTTTCCTTCAGTTGGTCCTCTACCCTGTTTATTTGAGGTCCATGAATTTTTATTTGCATTGCATTTGTTTTCAAGAGACAAATTTTTGTCTTTCTCCTTTATGACAACTTCTTGTACTCGTTCATCTTCATATTCTTCAAGTCTTGCAAACAAACACTCATATAAACAGTTAGACTGAAAAACTTGATGCTCATTTGCCCCTGTTGATGCCTCTAGGATTGAAATTTCTCCTCTATGCTGGATTGAACTTCTTAAGTTTTCCATGAGACTCTTATCTTGTCTCTCATCCACCTCTTCTTCATCAAACATTGGTCCTCTCTCAAGTTCACAGATAAAGATTGCTTTCTTTTCCCCTAAGGACTAACTTTCATACCTTTTTCTTCCTTCAACTCATTTTTTTCTCCATGCCCCTAATTCGGGTAGAGAGTTTGATAAAAAACGCTGATTTCAGTGAGTCTCAGGAAGGATACAAGGTTTTGTCGAATGTGTATGATCTAAGCTAGGGACTTGCGCGACAATTGACTTCCTCATTACTTGGTAGAGCCATTGAAGGAATCTGGTACAGTAAATATCAAAATGCTATGCTTAAGATGTATTTTATGAATGAATCTCTTTTTCTAAAAAAAGGTATACGTTTTGCATTAGTTTACATTGATGTTTAAAGTTATATTGAACAACTTACATTAAGCCCAGCTACAACTCGAGAAATTGCAGACTTAAATTAAGATAAGTTGCTTTGCATTTATTGAAATTAAAATTTACCAAAGATTAAGTTTGAACAAAGAATAATTAGCTTGTGTGGAATTTGAATCTGTTCCAGTAGGTGAGCGTCTGATTTTTGGGTCTGTGTTAAATCTTCGATAACCCTCTCTATCCGTGGTTGAACGCAAGCCTTTGTGGTTAATGGGAGTGTGTAAATTCAATATATAACCCTTGTAAGAGGCCGAGAGTGAGGTTATAGAGGCTCTCTGACTGAGCGAGTGTATTAAGCCTTTGTATAAGGCGTTGAGTTTGTGTGTTCAAAAAAACTTCATAGGAGTGAACCCTATAATTCTTCGACTGCCCAGAGAGCTTTAAATCCTGTTGAAGGCGGCAACTCTGCCATTGAAGAATTGGTGTGTTTTATTGTGAGTCGAGCGATATTATTTGAGGCTTGACCCCAGAGGTTAACAAGGCGGATTTATTAAGATTAATGACATTAACCATGGTGAAAGTTCGGTTGAGCACTGTTCAAAACCCGGGAGTGGGTTTGTTAAACCAAAACCACCCTCATCGCGCAGCCTTTGGGCTAGAGTGAAACCGGTTAAAAAAAACACGATCCTATAATATGTCGCCACATCACTGGGGTAATACCACCCCCATCGCGTTTTTTTAAAGTGTTAAATTTAGGCGAGGGAAAAAACGCGATATTATTGTGCGTTGTCCGATTTGGAGGCTGGACGATCGAACGGTATTCGCACACCAAGTTGCAAGGGAGATAGACAAGGTATGGTCCATTCGTTTTATAATGAAAACCATTCAATTGTGCATTGAACGTGTGGGGCCCGTGAACCACCATATAACATATATGTTGTGTTAATGTATAACCCATGGTTGATGCAATAAGCACGGTTGTATATTATTAAAAGAGTAGGACCCTTTTGTAATATCAAGAGCTGAGGTTCGAAAAATGAATGTGGTTTATTATATTTTCCTTAAGAGGTTGGAAAAATTAGGATTCATTAAGTTGGACATGGAAAGCATTTGATATGCGAGCTTTTAATGAGGATTAAGCCGCAAGGGAACGAACGTAAGGTTCCACATGAAGGATAATTTTAAATGGGTTTTATAACCATTTTATGTCCTATTTTAAAGTTTCATTTTATTTTATTTTTTAAATTGAACCCGCTGTCGCTCTTCCGACGCCTTATAAGCGTCGCTCTTCCAACACCATGGACATTTTCCCTTTTCGTCGGTCTTGCGACGTTACATTTTTTTTTTTAATTTTTAAATGCCCGTCAGTATTGCGACAGCTATTCCTAGCATCGACATTGCGACGCTTCTGCAAAGCGTCGATATTGTGACACCTTGGGAACGTGTCAGTATTGCGACACATTAATAGGCGTCGGAAGAGCGACGTTGAAAACATCGGACCACATATCGTCGGAATTGCGACAGTCTACAAACGTCGAAAGAGAGACAGTTAACAAACATCGGAAGAGCGACGTCCAAAATGTCGGACCGAATATCATCGGAATTGAGATAGTTTAGGAACGTCGGAAGAGCGACGGTTTGGGAAACGTCGGAAGAGCGACGGTTGTTTGGAAAACTTGTCGAAAAAAAGTATCAGTATTTACAACACTTTTTGAAAAGTGTTGGAATTGCGACGTAATGGCTAACCACGTTTTGTCCGACCTCGAACTGTCGCTCTTGTGACGAATATGTGTCAGAATAGCGATGAAGTGGCCGTCGGAAAATTGGCCAAATTTTCTAGTGTTACTTCACATGCCAAATGTAGTTCAAAAGCAAAACATTAATTTATAGATCACAACATTACTAGTAGTTCAACTATCCAAATGTAGTTCACATAAAATATGTTCAAAATTTGTAGATCTCACAAGTATCAAGTATCAAGTTTATATATGACTACATCTAGATAATATATAAAAAAGTAAATTTAAGACTAGAAATCTCAATCAAATCAGAAATCATCCATCAAATACGGATGGATGTAGTGTCTTTCTAAAGTAAGTCTCAATCCGCGAGCTATCCGTGCAAGCATGGGGGAACTTGTACACAATGCACGTACAAACATTAAAATTTGATGTTTTCAAAATTAGTGAGAATATATAGAACTTCATATAAAAATATATATATATAAAAAAGCATGCAATACCTCATGAGGGTTCCCTCTCCATTTGTTGCTCGCTACATACAACTTCCCCCCATGGGAACATCTCCAACGAAATGCATGTACAATATATATATATATATATATATATATATATATATATATATTAAAATTTCAATTGAAAATGCATATATATATATAAACTTATTTTCAATAATTTATTGATAGACAACTTGTTCAAATGGTTGAAATGTTGTGGATGTTCCTATCTCCATCACTAGAGTTAGTGAGAGAAAAGAAATCCTCTATAGAAACCTAAAATTAAAAAAATTTAATTTAAGTATAAAATAACTCAAGATCGAGATCTCGTTTATAATAAAACTTTTTAAACTTCAATTCATAAATTATAAATTAAAAACATATATATTTAGAAGTGAAAAAAAATTGAATACTTACATGTGGATTTGGCACATCTCTAGAGAGGCTCCAAAAGAAAATCTCCAAAAACATTAAATTCAAAAAAATTCAAAATAACTCAAGATATAGATATATCTCTATTTTTTAATGGAACTTTTTTGAGGTGGAATATATATAACTTAAAAACATATAAATTTTACAAAAGTGAAAAATTGTCCATACTTGTTGTGAACTCGGCACATCTCTTAAGGAAGTAGAAGGTACAACTCCTAAGGAAGAAGAAGCATCGCCATCCCAAAAACATCGAAACTGAAAATCGGAATCTGTTAAAACATTTTATTATATATACATGAAAATGTACATGTGTGCACAATTATTTATTTTAAAAAAATATCAAGTTTAAAAAACACTAACATTTACCAACATATACGGATGGTGAGACCCATCTTGATTGTTTGAACCGAGGCTCCGAACGTCGATATTAACATTTTCTTCATTCATCAAGCGTGACAACTGGAAATGGTGTTAACATATAATGATACATTTTTGTTAGATTAATTTGTGTGTGTGTGTGTGTGTGTATATATATATATATATTACAAATTGTATGTATGTGTTAAAATAATTGAATCCTAACTATTAACACATATCGTTCCCATCACCCACTTCCTCATGAACAATTAGGTCATGCCAACCATTGCGACAATTATTTGCATATGTTTTTAGATCTTCAACACTCATGTTGTCAATATCTTCATCTGTATAATACACAAAAGTTTGGTGCGTGCATTCTCACGTGCTCTTTGTCGATTCGGACAAACATCGACTCCACCAATCCACCGTGAACATTGTCAAGCATGGCATCACTTGTCTACTCGACTAATTTGAGAAGTGGCTTCCATATCCTGACCGAAAAGTTTTGACACGACAGTGTCTACTAACCAATGGTGGCTCGAGACCGGGAGCAACTCAGCATCACGTCTAGCGCCCCTACGCGTCACACAATGACCTTTCCCAGTGACCAAAAAAATTCAAAGGGGAAGGTAATTGTAATTTAGTTTCATTTCCAAAAAGAATTCTACATAAAATAATTTTTTCAAAAATAAAGTGGAACCTCTTCATTCCATGGGAGTCTTTCATAAGCCGCAAGGTGTCCATCATACTAATAGTGAGTTATATCGGGGGTGCTTGAAATATCATGACCTTCGACATCTTTCTTTTCGTCCATTCTCTAAAAAGTTAAACACTAGAGCTTTTTCCATTGTTGTTGTCACTCTTTCTTTTACAGCCTCCCATTTATCAGGGTCCCATCACTGTTTCCTTTCTTTTTCTCATGACATCCACAAAAGTATCCGTGGTTGGCCCAAGCTTTTTGGTACACATATACTAGTTGGCCTAAAGAACGTGTAACTATTTCAAGCTTTGTCGACTCTCGGCGGTAGAGTCAAAGACACAATATCTCTCTGCAATTTTTCATGAATATGTTATCCTTTCTAAGGTGCATTAGCGTATGTTTATTTCCCACATTATATGCAAATATCAGGCCGGATATGTGCGTGGTGGGTGGACAAACCTTCTTCTGGAATGAAATGCATTATACCCTACGTCTGTTTACTAACATTTGGAGCATTTTTTGACCTACCATCAATATCTAAAATTTTGTATATTAGAAAAAAACACATGTAAACAAATTTGTACAAATTGAATGAGAAAAAAATATTCAAATTGATGGCAACCTGAGATGTGATTGTGCTAGCATCTTCCCCACCCCAGAAACGCTGAGGCTGGGAACGACTCTGTCAGAGAAATCAACACCACTAGCCATTGATTGGCCTCGAGAGATAATAGATATCACTACCTTCACTGCAACCCTACTAGTAGCACTTATTGATGGCCCTCTTAAAAGGTATTTGAACCACTACCAACCTCTCGAGAGCGAGAGAAAGCTTCATAAACAACTACGAATTTATAATCAATTGAAAAATATATTCATAGCATATAAATACACGTACATATTCGATTGATTAAATTGCATGGAACCATACTGCTGCATCGGGGTGAACCATGGGCACGCTCCATGGATGGAGTAGAGACCCTTCTCCTCTTATCTCCTAAAAAATAGAAAAATAAAATTATTAACAACTAATTTAACTCACAAAGTTGATAAAAAATAAATTACATATGTACACACATGTATGAAGATTTAAGATTATATTTAAATACTATGAACATCCCTCGATCCCTGATCCCCCCGTCTCATAGAGATATGGGATTACGTTGATCTTTTGTCGTTCATCCTCCATGATATATATATCTACGGTGAACATTTACAATTATTTTTTAAATGACTAGAATTTAAATAAATTCAAAATAAATATTTTTCAGAAAATTAAATGTAATTTCATATGCAAATTATGTAAAACACAACTTTCAAAGCACTAATTGATGTGTGAAACTCAATTTAAGACATCATAAAAATGATAAGTTCACCAAATTTTGCTTTTACATGGATGGGAGCACACTTGGTATAAAATTGAAGAAAAAACACATTGTCATTAAAAAAGAAGTGAAAATCCATTTAAACAAAAATTTGTTGAAGTCCCTACGCATTTAATTTTATAAAAATGTAAATTTCACCACTTGTCTGCAAAGTGTAAAGTTCACTCAAGTTGCGCTTTACATGGTGTGGTGGAAGCACACTTGGTATATAATTGAAAAAAAACACACGTTCATTAAAAAAGACGCATTTATAAGTACAAATACACATGATCCAAGATATATTACAATGTCCATCAATAAAATTTTTGAAGGGAGAATCTCAACACTAGTTCACCTTTGAGATATGAACCCTGAATTTTTGAAGAAGAGCGTCTCAAAACTAATTCATCTTTGAGAGATGAATCTTGAATTTTTGAAGAAGAGCGTCTCAAAAATAATTCATCTTTGAGAGATGAATCTTGCATGGGTATGTGCCCAGTATAACTCTAATTCATCTATTAATCTCATCTTTGATGGATGAATCACAGTTAGCTTTTGCCCCATGCACTAGATTAGCGGACATCTTGTTCACATTTGAACAATGTCTTATACTAAAAAATTGAAATTGGCTAACAATATTGGTTGCTATTCCATGCCGTTCTTTTAGCCTCTCCTTCTTAACTTAACATACTCGTCATTCATTCAGTTGCACACAAGTTCGAAATTATGTGAAACTGACAATTCAAATTTGATCCATACTCCATAGTTGTTTCCAAAGCCTTCTATCAATTCAATATAATATGCCTCGTTGTTTGTCGTTCTTCTCGCTATATTCATTTTCCTTCTGGGCCATTGTGCTAATCGTAATGTTGGAAAAGCATATGTAAATCATCGCTTTCCCGGATTGGGATCATAAAAGAAACTTCTATGCATAATTTCCATTTTTCAACCATATTTAATGGTTTTCTTATCCTTGAAAAAAAATATATATTGAATTGACATTTATTACAAATGCATGGAAAAAATGACACATGATCATGAGATAAATGACATGTGCATGGTTTATCTTAGAGTTTGAATTAAAAATTTTATGGTAGAATTCACATCTAGAATTAATGGGAGGAAGCCTTTAGTTTGTGGGAGAAATAAATTTTATGCACTTATTAAAACAACTAGTTATGTTTAAAAAAGTTTCACATTTATGAGTTTGTGGGAGAATGAAATAGAAATGACACATGTCTTAAAGTTTGCCTAAAAGTTTATGGGGAGAAAGGAGAAATAACTACATGTACAAAGGTTTGCTTTAGAGTGGTAGTGGTTTATGGATATTAAAATGAAAAAACTTCTATTTAGATATCATTACAGAGATCGACCTGTGGGGCATTTATTGGATATGTCACCTTTGAGAAAAGAGAAATGACACATGTACAAGGTTTTCCTTAGAGTGATAGTGGTTTATGGATATGAAAATGAAAAAAATTCTATTTCAGATCTGTTACAAAGTATTGATCGTAAAGGGCATTTACCGGATATGTCATCAGTTAGAAAGATGAGATCTAGAGACTTCTGACCTTTTCTGCAGCTCTGCCTTTAGAACTTATAGAAGTTAACACTCAACAAACGGAACTAAAATCCTATTGGAAGTTTAAAAATTCTATTAGGGTTCAACCACTTTGAGTTCAATTTTTAGGCCTTAAAGCTTGAGAGAAATGACATTTACATGCTTTGCAAAATTATTTTATGCACTTACAAAAAACATGCTTTAAAAAAGTTAATGGGAGAAATTCAACATGACATGTACATGCTTTAAAAAACTTTGCCTAAAAATTTATGGGAGAAAGTACACGCATATACAGTTTGCCTTAAAGTGGTTGAGGTTTATGGATATTAAAATGAAGAACTTCTATTTAAAGATCATACAGAGATTGATCTGTAGAAATTTACGAGATATGTCACCTTTGAGAAAAGATGAGATCCCGAGGCTACTCGGCCCTTTAAAGACCAGTGCCTTTAAAACTTGTAGAAGTTAACACTCAACGGACGGACTAAAATCCTATGAAGTTCAAAAATTCTACGAGAAACTTCAGCCTACTTTAGGTTCAATTTTTTAGGCCTTAAAGCTTGAGAAGAAATGACATTTACATGCTTTGCAAAATTATTTTATGCACTTACAAAAAAACATTCTTTAAAGTTATTGAGAAAAGCCAACATGACATGTACATGCTTTAGAAAATTTTGCCTAAGAATTTATGGGAGAAATGACACTATGTACATAGATTTGATACTTAAAGTGGTTGAGGTTTATGGATATTAAAATGAAAAACTTCTATTTAGATCGTTACGATAGATTGAGTCGTAAGGGAATTTAATGGATATGTCACATTTGATAAAAAGATGAGATCTGGAGGCTAGTGCCCTTGCCAGACTTCCTGCCTATAGAACTCGTAGAAGTTAACACTACATGTCCCAATTATACCTTATGAAAGGTGTAGAGGACCCATGGAATCACTCACACTACTTTATGTAGACATAAGGGTGTATAAGAATGCATATGTTTTATGGCTAATGTGTTTTTCTCAAAATGTGATACACCCCATTAAAATGGGAGATATATCAAAATGATTCCTATGGTGTAATAAATTAGTTTCAAGTAGTTTAACAATATAGATGCATAAATTCAATGAGCATAGTTTTGAGATATAAAAGTCCAAAATGGAAGAGTTGTTTGTGAACAAATGTCAGTGGATCACTATGGATATATCTGCTTCATTAAAAGGGAATTTTCTAGAAGGATGTCCACTAAGTTGGAAAGAAATTCAATGAGCATAGTTTTGAGATATACAAGTCCAAAAAGGAATAGTTGTTTGTGAACAAATATCAATGGATCACTATGGATATATCTGCTTCATTAAAAGGGATTTTTCTAGAAGGATGTCCACTAAGTTGGAAAGAAGGGAAAATATCACAATTATATGTTTATGTGCATGTGTTTTACATTGAATATTTTTCATTTTATTAAAAATCTATTTGAAACGATTAACTATATAAGGTTAAAACCTATGTTTTGTATCAAATTATTTTTGGTTTCAATGGAAAATTTTTATGGCTAATGTGTTTTTCTCAAAATGTGGTACACCCCATTAAAATGGGAGATATATCGAAATGATTCCTATGGTGTAATGAAATAGTTTCAAGTAGTTTAAAAATATAGATGCAAAAATTCAATGAGCATAGTTTTGAGATATAAAAGTCCAAAATGGAATAGTTGTTTGTGAACAAATATCAGTGGATCACTATGGATATATCTGCTTCATTAAAAGGAATTTTTCTAGAAGGATGTCCACTAAGTTGGAATGAAGGGAAAGTATCATAATTATATGTTAATGTGCATGTGTTTTACATTGAATATTTTTCATTTTAAATTAAGAATCTATTTGAAGAAATTACCTATATAAGGCTAAAACCTATGTTTTGTATCAAATCACTTTTGGTTTCAATGGGAAACTTTTATGACTAATGTGTTTTTTCTCGAAATGTGATACACCCCATTAAAATGGGAGATATATCGAAATGATTCCTATGGTTTAATAAAATAGTTTCAAGTAGTTTATAAATATAGATGCATAAATTCAATGAGCATATTTTTTAGATATATAGTCCAAAATGGAAGAGTTGTTTGTGAACAAATATCAGTGAATCACTATGGATATATCTACTTCATTAAAAGGGATTTTTCTAGAAGGATGTCCACTAAGTTGGAAAGAAGGGAAAATATCACAATTATATGTTAATGCATGTGTTTTACATTGAATATTTTTCATTTTAAATTAAGAATCTATTTGAAACAATTACCTATATAAAGTTAAAACCTATGTTTTGTATCAAATCATTTTTGGTTTCAATGGGAAACTTTTATGGCTAATGTGTTTTTTCTTGAAATGTGATACACCCCATTAAAATGGGAGACATATCGAAATGATTCGTATGGTGAAATAAAATAGTTTCAAGTAATTTAAAGATATAGAGGCATAAATTCAATGAGCATAGTTTTGAGATGTATAATTCGAAAAGGGAATAGTTGTTGGTGAAAAAATATCAGTGGATCACTATGGATATATTTTCTTCATTGAAAGGGATATTTCTAGAAGGATGGACTAGTTGGAAAAAAAAAAAAAAAAAAAAAAAAAAAAAAGAAGGGAAAATATCACAACTATATGTTAATGTGCATGTGTTTTACTTTGAATATTTTTCATTTTATTAAGAATCTATTTTCAAAACAATTAACTATATAAGGTTAAAAACCTATGTTTTGTATCAAATTACTTTTTGTTTCTAAATACTATGTGTTTTACATTGGAATATTTTTCATTTTATTAAAAAACTATTTGAACAATTAAATTATATAAGGTTGAAACCTATGTTTTGTATCAAATCACTTTTGGTTTCAATGGGAAACTTTTATGGCTAATGTGTTTCTTTCGAAATGTGATACACCCATTAAAATGAGATATATTCAAATATCCTATGGTGTAATAAAATAGTTTCAAGTAGTTTAAAAATATAGATGCATAAATTCAATGAGCATAGTTTGAGATATAAAAGTCCAAAATGGAATAATTGTTTGTGAACAAATATCAGTGGATCACTATGGATATATCTGCTTCATTAAAAGGGATTTTTCTAGAAGGATGTCCACTAAGTTGGAAAGAAGGGAAAATATCACAATTATATGTTAAAGTGCATGTGTTATACATTGAATATTTTTCATTTTATTAAAAATCTATTTGAAACAATCAACTATAAAAGGTTAAAACCTATGTTTTGTATTAAATTACTTTTGGTTTCAATGGGAAACTTTTATGGCTAATGTGTTTTTATGGAAATGTGATAGACCCCATTAAAATGGGGGATATATCAAAATAATTCCTATGGTGTAATAAACTAGTTGAGTAGTTTAAAGATATAGATGCATAAATTCAATGAGAATAGTTTTCAAATATATAAGTCCAAAATGGAATAGTTGTTGGTGAAAAAATATCAGTGGATCACTATAGATATATTTGCTTCATTAAAAGGGAATTTTCTAGAAGGATGGACTAAGTTGGAAAGAAGGGATAATATCACAAGTATACATTAATGCATGTGTTTTACATTGAATATAAAAGGTTTTTTCTATCTCTCATTGTTTGAGTCCTGATATTATAAAAGTTTTCCACTAAATCCATTCCCATTACTTTTCATGTGAACCACATTCCCAAACCCACCCATATATGTACCTATGAGCCAAGCGAAGTGTAAAAAGGGCTTATTTCATATTCTACTATAACATATATGTGATTAATTATCGTTAGAATTTATATGGTATAAATACATATAAAGAGTAATCCTTAGTATAGATCTATTTTGACTTTAAGGAATAAAGTGAATTTTATTAGAATGTTTATCTTAGGAGGTAGAACTAAACCGTCTATAACCCACAAAAGAAACCATGGACCGTGAGCATCAAATGCAAACACAAGTTACTCCCATGTTTGAAACACCACCTCACATCATCATAAGGGTTAGAAACCACTAAGAAACCCATACTAAGTTCCCTAGAAGGGATGACTATCATATTTAATGATTGGGTTTATCTCAAAGGTCAAAAGGAAAAACAAAGTTAGGAAAGGGAATTAGAATAGAAATTAAGGTAAGACCATAACCTTTTACCCAATATTGAATGAAGGTGAGCAACCATAGATATCATGAAGGAAGTTCAAGAAAAATTATGATAAGAAATATTATCTTTTTTGCGAGAAACTATAGATATCATGAAGGAAGTTCAAGAAACATTATGATAACAAATATTATCTTTTTTGCAGAGGCTTAAATTCTGATATGATAAGAAATATTATATTTTTTGAAGGAAGTTTTGATATGAGAAGAAATATTATCTTTTTTTGCAGATGCTTAAATTCATGAAAAGACCATGAAAAGGTGGAATATTTATTCTGTGCAAAATAGTCAGAGATCATGACAGCCACTCTGTATTTTCTAGGGATGATCAACTCATCAAATTCTGATATGATAAGAAATATTATCTTTTTTTAAGGAAGTTCTGATATGATAAGAAATATTATCTTTTTTGCAGAGGCTTAAATTCATGAAAAGATCATGAAAAGGTGGAATATTTATTCTGTGCAAAACAGTCAGAGATCATGACATCCACTCTGTCTCTTTTAGGGATGATCAACTCATGAAATTCTGATATGATAAGAAATATTATCATTTTTAAAGGAAGTTCTAATATGATAAGAAATATTATCTTTTTTGCAGAGGCTTAAATTCATGAAAAGGTGGAATATATATTCTATGCAAAACAGTCAGAGATCATGACAACCACAGAAATGTGCATCCCAGTTATAAAACACTCCATACAACCATAGTGTAATAGACAACATTACTAAACAGAGTGCAAAACACCTATTTTACAGGAATTATTCTGTTGTAAAATTCTTATTCTCTTTCAAATTTTTAGGAATTATTCGCTTTCAAATTTTACAGAAATTACTCCCTTTCAAATTTTATAGGAATTTGTCTGGCATCTATTGGCATCTGTCTATAGGAATTGATGAGGTGGAGGCACTGTAAGTTGAATAGGTGGCCACGCAAGGTGAGCAGGGGACCAAACATGACCAAAAAACAGGTGGCGACAAGCTGCAAGTCGGAGAAATAGATTTACACCATACATTATTTAGCCCAATAAATTTGATCCAGTGAATGAGCAAAACATCTAGTTTACAGGAATTATTCTGTTGTAAAATTCTTATTCCCTTTCAAATTTTATAGGAATTACTCCCTTTCAAATTTTACAGGAATTAGTTTGGGATCTGTTGGCATCTGTCTATAGAAATTGATGAGGTGGAGGCACTGTAAGTTGAATAGGTGGCCACGCAAGGTGAGCAGGGGACCAAACATGACCAACAAACAAGTGGCGACGAGCTGCAAGTCGAAGAAATAGCTTTACACTATACATTATTTAGCCCAATAAATTCGATCCAGTAAATGAGAAAATTATAATATAAAGCTTTACACCATACATTATTTAGCCCAATAAATTCGATCTAGTAAATGAGAAAATTATAATATAAAGTTTATAAATTTAGATTTTTTTATGCACATAAACGATAAACAATAAAAAAATGGATAAACAGAATTATGTTTGCAGAAAACAAAACAAAACAAAAAAAAAAAAAGTAAAAAAGTATAAGAACGTTCAGAACTTAAAGGGGAAAAGGGACAAAATGCAGAGAAACAATTAAAAAAAAATGAATACACAGAATTATATTTGCATTCAGAAATTCATGGAAGTGAAAACCTAAAAAGAAATGAATACACATATTATATTTGCATTCAGAAATTTAGGGAAGTGCAAACCTAGGTATATATCTGCATCCAGTGTAAAATGAAATAAAAAATAGAAGTACACGGACATTCAAACATTCAAAACTTGAGGGAGAACTTGAGGGAGAAATGGGAGAAAATTCACAGAAACAATAAATAAAATGAATACACACAATTAAACTAAACACTTACCTAGAAATTCGCAGAATGTCGCTGTGGCGCAACTCCAGAGCAGCAATTCAACAGAGCTCGCGACGCAACTCCACAATGCAATAGAGCAGCATCACCACAGAAAATCAGAGAAGAAATGCGCGAAAAAGATGTGAACCCTGTAATAGTTCGCGGGCAATATATTTATAAAATATGAGTTCGACCAAACTATTTTAAACATTCGGCCGAACTTTTGTTGTCGGTTTTCCCAACTTCGGCGAAAAATCTATTTGCCTACGTCGTCAGTATGCCGTCAATCTAAACGACAGAACGAGTTCGGACGAACTAATTTCGAAAGTTCGGCCGAACTATTGGGGAAAAAAATTCCGCCCCCAATTCTCACAAAAGTGTAACACAACTTCACATTTTCACCCTTATCTATTGTCACATATTAGATAACTCACAACAACATCAAGTCTAATACAAATTGAATAAATCACCACAAATAATCTAGATTCAAATTCAAAAGTATACAAATTGAATAAATCACCACAAATAATTTAGATTCAAATGGAAAAGTTTATTATAGCTTTAACATATATAAACTCTTGTTCACTAAGAATAAAATGATGTATTTGAATCAATGAAAAAACCAGATCTTAACATTAAATTAAGACAAATGAAAAACCCTTATTAATAATTCAACCTTTCAACCAACAAATATGATATCTAAATCTTATTAACAATGAATTAATAACATATTTGGACCTTATTCTTTTAATGCACATTGAAAAATGATAACATGTCAAGATTTATTCCTATTCACATTCAAGAATGATAGCATGTCAAGATCTATTCCAATGCACAACCAATAAAAATATTGAACATTGTTTTTCTTTTCAATTCTAATATCAACTCAATAAAAACATCAAACATTGTTTTTTAATTACATATTCAAGAATTCTGATATCAACCCATTGTATATTGTCACATATATATTGTAAAAAAAAAATCAAATTACTGGGACTCTATGGCCACATATTAGATAACACAACAACATTCAGTCCAATACAAAATGAATAAATCACCCACAGAATAGATCACATATAGATAATCTAGATTCAAATCCAAAAGTATACCAATTGAATAAATCACCACAGATAATCTAGATTTAAATCCAATAGTATAAAAATGGAATAAATCACCACAGATAATCTAGATTCAAATCCAGAAGTTTATTACAGCTTTGACATATATAAACTCCCAATTTATTAACAATAAAGTGATGTATTTGAATCAATGAAAAAACCAGATCTTGATATTAAATTAAAACAAATGAAAAACCCAAATTTTAACATCAAATTAAATAAATCATAAAACCCAAATGACTTCTTCCAACACGGAAGTGAAGAAAATCCACTGAAACCAAAGTGAGAACTCAGAAAACAAAGTAGAAAAACCAAATCTTAACATCAAATAAATATATATCATAAAACCGAAATGACTTCATCGAACACCAGAGTGAAGAAAATCCATCTAAACCAAAGTGAGAGCTCAGAAAACAAAGTGGAAAACCAAATCTTAACATCAAATTAAATAGATCATAAAACCCAAATAACTTCATAGATCATAAAACCCAAATGAAACCAAAGTGAAAGTGAGAGCTCAGAAAACAAAGTAGAAGTAGCGTGATCACTATCCATCGGGAAAAAAAATACAAAACAATTGGGAAACCATCCAATTTTATACATCAAACCAGGCCTCCATTGACCCGGACGACCTGAGCATTAACCCGTTCTCCTTCCTCGCTGGCCAGGAACGCAACCAGTGGAGCCACATCTTCCACCTTCCCCAACCGCTCAAACGGACTGCCTTTGGCCCCGGCTACGATGGCCGCCTCGCTCTTGCCAGCAAAGAACATATCGGTGGCAACAGGGCCTGGCGCCACACAATTTGCAGTAATGTGAGTGCCCCTCAACTCCTTTGCCAGGATTCTCGTCATCATCTCCACCGCCGCCTTGCTGGCCACGTAGGCGCCGAACCCCGGTGTCGGAAATCCCACAGTGGAGCTGCTAATGCTGATGATGCGACCGCCGCCGCCGCGGACGACCCTCTTGGCGGCTTCTCTGCTGCACAGAAACGCCCCCTTGCAGTTGATGTTGAATGTTCAGTCCCAATCTTCATCGGAGGTCTGTGCAAGTGATAGATACTTGGGGTCCAGGAATCCCGCGCTGTTTACCATAATGTGGACGCCCCCAAATGTCTGCTCGGCCATGTCGAACAGGTGGGCCACCTGCGACGACTCGGCGACATCGGCTTTGCAGGCAATGGCCCCAACAACAACCTCCCCAGAAGAAAAAGAGGAAGAGGATTTATTGATTGTGGAGGCCACCTCCTCAGCGGCGGCTTCATTGGAGGAGTAATGTACGACCACTTGGGCTTCCTTCTCCGCCAAATGGAGGGCGATCTCCCTGCCGATACCCCCAGAAGCACCGATAACAATGGCAACCCTGCCTCCCAAACTCATCATCCTTCTCTTCTCCTCCGGCTGCTCATCAGTAGTCGCCATAGCTGCAGGAGGCTTCTGCTTCTGCTTCTGCTTCAACGCGCCGTGGGCCTATAGTTTTATAGATGTAGCCCTATACCCCACTAATGACATCAGGGCTGACGCAAAATATAAGCCGTATTCGATCTGTTTTACGCTTTCAAGGTTTTATTGGTTTGGTTTTTTTAAATAAAATGTGTCCTTAGTCGTTACGAAAGCTGTTGCAATTTTATGTTTGGTCAACTCTGCATTACATAATTTATAGTTCTAAGCATGTGGTCCGTGAGTTTTTTTAAATTTGTTGCAATTTTATGTTTGGTCAACTCTACATAACATAATTTATAGTTTCTAAGGATGTGCTCCAATAGTGAGTAGTTTTTTTAAAATAAAATTTGTGCTTAATTTATTAGTTATTGCAATTTTATGTTGGTAAATTCTGTATAATAATTTATATTCTAAGGATGTGGTCCAATGATTAGGTGGAGAAGTCTTCACAATTTTATGTTCTAATCCTCAGCAAGACTATATATGCTTGAGGGCTACTCTAGGGATGATTTATTCACTTGAAAAACTCTATATAATTTATAATTTAAGTATCAGAATTTAAATATTTAAAAATAAACAAATTTATTAAATTTATTTATATGTTCAACTAGTATATCATTATTACCTAGTATATGCATGTATTAAATTTATTTATATATTCAACTAACTAGCTTATCATTGTTGCTTAGTATATGCATGTATTAAATTTATTAAGTTTAGTATTTGTTTTTTATGCAAAAAGTAATTAATAATTTTAAATAAAAATATTTCATAAATATCTATCAACATAGATTCATTTTTAAGTATCGAACTTTTAAATTTCTTTAGAGTGTAAAATACAATGTGTTGTTTTTCATTGTTTAAATTGTATTCTAAATAGAGTATATATAGGACCAAATAAACATTTTAACCATAAACATTTTACTTTTATTTGTATTTTAAAGGAGAATGGACAAAAAAATTAAGTATATTAAATTTATTTATATATTCAACTAGTATATCATTGTTGCTTAGTATATGCATGTTTAGTATTTTCTTTTTATGCAAAAAGTAATTAATAATGTTAAATAAAAATGTTTCATAAATATCGACCACTATAAATCTATCTTAAGTGCAGATTTAACGATCCATCTTAAATTGTTTCATTATTTAAATTGTGTTTTTGAATGCTAAATAAAATATATATAAAACCAAATAAATATTTTAACCGTAAACATTTTAACTGTTACTTTTATTTATTTTAAAAAAAACTAATCAATTTACACATTCCTATACCAAATTATCAAATAAACCTTTAAACTCAATTAAAACTAAGTAATTAATCATTTTAAATAAAAATATTTCATCAAATATCCACTAAAATCTTAAACGATATAAAAAATAAAAATATCAAATATCCACCTTAAACGGTATAAAATAATGGAAATATGAAATTGTACACAAATAGAACTAGCATTTGCACGAGTGTGAAAAGGGTACGTGGGAGGCGTGATGCGACCGACAATCCGAACAAGAGGTGCATTAAATGAGAAGGTTGGACAAATGACCAATTTTGATTGGTTGGAGGAATAAGCAGATGGCAAAATATAATTGGTTGGAAGGGCGATAGAGAAAGCTTCTCATTGGCTGGAGTGAACAGTGTTTGCCCACCCAAAGCCAACAAAAAGAACGCCTCCGGTGTAAAAATAATAAATCGAGATGCAATCCATTATTGTGGGCAACTCGAATATTTGGACGTCGGAAAATTAAGCAAATAGTCAGTGTTTAATGTGAGTGAGAATTATAAACACAAATGGCATCATCTCACAGGTTGCGTGTATAATGATCTTATGCTTTTCAGATGATTCTGATTCTGAAAAATCATACACTGAAACAAACAATTCATTATAGATTTGATCATTATTTATTAGGATGAGAAGAGTTCAAAATTATCGTAACTTTATAATTTTTTAATTAATCATAACACATGGAACCCACTATCCATAGGATTCGGTTTTTCATAGCCATTAAAGAATTATTTCTTCTTTTAATTAAGAAAATTGTCATTTCCAAAGAAAAAGGTTGACGCGTTCTTGGTATATTTTATGATTATAAGTTAATAGCCATATATGAATGAACTAAAATCAAAAGGTTGATGCGTTCGTGGTATATTTTATGATTATAAGTTAGATAACCTTTTTTTTTTCAAAAGAAAAAAATCACTATCTATTAGCAGTATAAACAATATATATTTCTAAAATATTTTCTGATATCTTATATTGAGATCATTATGTAAGACAGTCTCAAAACATAATCAGAATTAATCAGATATTAAATCGACATATCAGTTCTATATAACAATATCCTCAAACATTGAGAAGGCAGCGAAAAATAGCATAAACATAATTACTAAGCAGAAAGAATTGTTTTGGTCATCCCCTATGACCAGGGATATCAATCAGAATAAAACAAAAATACAACAATGAAACCCGACTCACTTGCAGTCGACTCCTACCACCTATAATCCTGCATTGAAGACACATAAACAACAAGCTCGATTGATGAAGCTAGCCAAGAACCCCTCGTCCATTGTTATGGGATAGGAATTTCTGTGGCCCATATACATTGTCCATTCCTGAATTGATTAACCTGCATAATACCAAAACTCATACGAAGACCCTTTTTGGATAACCCATCAGCTCTAGTATTAATTTCTATGAAGATGTGGTTAATAGGTGGCTTGTTCATTTTAGCCCATAATTGTTGTGTCCTCAATAGCCAACCCTGTGCACATGGAGAAGTTAGAGCAGCCTTCCCAGCCACTGCATCGATGATAATTTTAGAGTCACCAAAAATACAGGCCTCCTTAATGCCCATGTTATGGCCAGCAAGAAGATCACACCAAAGAGCCATAAGTTCCAGCAAAATGTTAGTACCCCGACCACCATTCCAGCATATATGTATCTGCTTTGCCTTCGAGATCTTAATCCATGCCCCACATCCCATCATACCATCCTGACATGCACTGTCAAAGTAAATCGCAGGAAAAGCGATGGGATGAGGCCTATTCCTAATAGAGAAATCAACAATGCTAGCCACAATTGGATCCCGATGATTGATCCATTTCATTATAGCAGAGTGAATAATAGCGGTGGAGAAACTCTTTCCATCAAATATAATCTGATTATGTGCCAGTCGTAGTTCCCATATGAGAAAGAAAGGCAAGGATTGAAATTTCTCGTAGGTATTTTCCCATCTGTGGGTGGCCTCCATGAAGTCCTGTCGGATCCATGATGAATCAATCATATGACAGCTGAAAAGATTCCAAATAACAAGCACCCTTGGGCATGAAAAGAAAATATGTTCAACAAATTCCTCATCATTAAAACATAGAGCACACCTACCAGGACCCTGAAAGCCTTTGCGTAAGAGGGAGTCCCATGTAAGAATTTTCTTCCACCAAACCAACCAACCAAATAACAGGATCTTAGTTGGTATTTTCCTTCACCAAAAAGGCCAAAAACCTGTGGACGATTCCTCCTATGTAGACCGAGAAATAATGTAGACATAGGCTTCATGTACAACCACTGCTCCCTATTTAATGTCTCCCTCCTATGTGATCATGTCCCCTTCATTCCTGTAGCATAAACCTGCTGCCTAAATACCCTGCACATATTCCTTCCAATCCTCCGCATTCCCACCAATGAGGCCAAGAAGCTCAGCAGATTTCAAGATGGGAGCACCATGGGCCCAGTAGTGGATGACTTGATAGAAATGTATAATTCCATGATGGGAAATTTTGTGAGCAATCCGTTGGCTAGGAAGCGAATCAGCATTCATACCATATATTCTATCACAACCAAGGATGATCTTTAGCCCATTCCCGAATCTCCATACTAACTGCTCAGCAAAGATTGGAAAGATTTTCTTGAAACCCAGCCATATAGCCCAAATGCTCCTACGCATAATGAATTTCTTGCAGTAAAATTTGTGCAGAGAGTCACCATTTAAGTATTCAACGAATATGATATCATTCCATATTCTGTTGCCCTTAATTTCCCTCCACAGAGATTTAATGAGCAGAGCAGAGTTAAGGGCATGAATGTTCAGGATACCCCATCCCCCCTGCTTTTTTGGCACAAATAACAAATCAAGTTTACAAAGATGATGTTTGTTGATCATACCTACCCCTCCCTGTTAGCCACCTATAAATATTTGTTATACCAAAAGGTGGCTAAGACTGTTTGAGCCTTCAAGGAACAAATTTCATTACTAAAAATGGTTGGCTCTTGAAGACTCTTGAAGGCCTCCTATCTTTCCTCTGTCCAAAACTTCACTGATATTCCCATTTTACACTTAGAAATCCTGCTGATTTCCAAGCCAGAAATACTGCTGCAAAGTCATCATTTTCCCCTTCTCCCAATCAAAACTAACCTCCATTTGCTTCCCTATTTTTCCATAAAATTCCTCTATTTTGTTGTGAGCTCTCTTCTTCCACTCACGAAAATCACTTTCCCATAGTTAAAACCCCATTTTTTAACTATACCGAAACCCTCAAATCCTTTGAAAAACATTAAAAATCACAAAAAACACATGTTTGTGCATAAGGGTTTAAGCCCTTTGGGCCAGGTCTCAACCACTTCCCCCACATACCCGCACCCTAGAACCAAGTGCTAAACCCCTCACAGCGCTTATCGCATCGTACAAACCCAAGAGCGCGAGTCTTTGTGCCATATTCCCAAACTTGCGCTGCGATCAGCCTTTATATTGAAAAACCCCTGATCACCATTATGTTGGTGTCCCGTGTTTTGATAGTTTGGCAAATCAAAAGATAAGGCAACATCAGAACCAATCTTTAGAGTTACAGGATCTAGTCCTCCTGCTCTCAGAGAGAGATCTCTCAAATGTTTGTTTGCAAAGGTTTATCTTGTGTGCTTAGAGTATTGATTTTAGACTAGTTATTAAGTGCATTTTTTTGTTTGTTTGTTTGGTTGGATTGAATTGATACAGCAGAACATGAAAGGTCTAGGAAAGATACACAGAATATAGAAACATCTAGTTCATTGGGCAATGGAGTCAAAAAGAGGTCATAACACACTTACTAAAGGATATGGGATATCAAAGGGAAAATCTAACTTGGCCACAGGATCCTTTTGTTTTTGGAATGGAATGAACATTAATGATTTGGAAAGAGAGTTTTAATTCTCAACAAAGAGAATTTTAAAGCATCATTTGAAACAATAAATATTTCTTTGATAGACAGGGCTAACCATAAATTCTACAAATCACACCTTTAAGAAAATAATGATTTCAAAACAACTTTTAAAATGAAATCTAAGATTCGGGGAACACCCTATTTCCTCAAAGATTTTATTCTAAAGGACTTTAGAAAACATATAATATTTACTGATAATCACAGTCATAGAAGAGGGAACACCTAAAAACATCTATGATCATAATTATAACAACCTTTAAGCCAACTGTTTAAGTGAGGACAAAGGGCAAGATCAAAACAGACCTCTCTGATTCACTATAAGAAAAGAACTTCAAAGGGAGACTTCAATAACAGTTTTTAAGTGGCAATAGGCAAGAAGGGAGAACCATAAATCATGCTCAACCATCCAAAAAACAAACAAACCTTTGGCCTTCATAGCTAGCCTAATATCATAACCCCAAACTTCAAAGACAAATCCATCTTTACACTTATTGGAGAGATCCCTCTTCAGATTCAGGAGGGCTAGATCCTAGAATCCCAAAGTTGGTTGAAACGTTGTTGCTTCTGCAGTTTTAGTCTTACCAATCTGCTAAAATTACAGATCCCTAACATTTCTGGCGACTCCGTTGGGGAATTAAGTGCATTTTATCTTACACACCCTTAGGCACTCAAAAGACCCAAGATCTCTGGTTAGATTGGTATCTCATTGCTGATGGTGCACAGCAGCCTGCTTCAAACAGTTAATTCATCCACCTGGCGACTCCACACTCCACAATCCTGAACGGACCTTAAGACTCCACTAGGAAGAACCCTTGTCATTAACATCATTCAAACTCAATTACAGGACTGTAGGATTAAAATTGTAAAACAGACTAGTTAACCTCTCAAATATTGTTATACCTGGTTGAAATTGTCTTGTTTATTTGGGTCTGAAAAACATATCATAGTGGCTCCTTGAAAGATTTACACTAGAGCCCATCCTGACCCTAATCCACCTGAAGTAGTTTATAACTCAGAAGGTATCCTTAGAAAGTCCCCTAAGATAAAAATTATCAACTATTTTTCAGATCACCCTTGAGAGCTAAATCAGTTCCTGAAAATCTTGCGGCTCCACAAGAAATACATGGTGGTGGACCATTAAACTTTTTACCTCCTTAGGAGCTAAAAATCTTCCACCTGGTGACTCCACACTCTGAAACTCCCAGAAGACCAAATGACTCCACTGGTAGAAGACCCTGAACTGATTGACCAGACACAGTGACCTCTTTCTTGATTTACAAACATGATTCCAAGAATACAACGAAGATATGCCCCAATGAGTAGAGATCATATCCTTGGGTTTCCACATAAGATGCCCCAGGTGAATTGGGATGACAACCTGCCTGTTTTTCAAGGTGAAAAGTTTGATGACCCTTTATTACATCTTATCAAATTTCACATACATGTATGGAGGTTGAAAGTTGAATGGCATCAAGACTGCCTAATGAAAATGTTCATGTTAACATTAGAAGGAAAATCTAGGGATTGGTATGAATGCTTAAGATCTAGTAGTTTGTTTTATTTAAGAGACCTTGAATATGTGTTCTATGAGAACTATAAAGAAAACACTACATCATTATCATTGGGTGCAATATATTATGATCCATCACAAAACATCACCCAACACATTATAGATAATGAGGAAGCTTTGGAAGAGATGCATCCTGAAGATCTTTTAACAGCCATTCATGAATTTAATCTCCTATTAAAAAATTTTAAAAACATAGATGGATTAGTTGAGGAAGAGATGACACAAGAAATAAAGAACATCCCTCAAGATATCCCTGGGAACTCGGATATTGATTCATCATCCCTTATGGCTGAGGCTCAAGAAGACATTCAGCCTCAAAATCAGTCTTCACAAGAGACAGAGAACTGTTGTACTTATGTTCAAAGGGACATGGAAACATCTTCCCCTTTGACAGAGAAGGAAATAGATCAGGCTATTTATAAACAGTCAGTCTTTGAAACTTTTTGCAAAACAAACACTCTTGCCCATTCACATAGGGAAATTTGTTGTACAGATTTAGAAAGTTCTTTTGTGGATCAGAATGAAGAAGGACCTACTGATATCCCAATATGTTTGATTGATGAAAATTTTTATTCTAATCAATTTTCAAACTTCAATCAGTCTTATGATGATGATGATTTCCAAGCAGAAACCAATCATGCAGGGCAACCAGCATTTGATTGGTGTTATGAGTTTCACCATCATCAGCTTGAAAGCCATAATCATCCTTTTCGATCCATCATAAAAATCTTTCACTTTATTGGGAATCAGCAGCCTTTCAACTCAGAAGGTGAAGAGAAGAGTAACGAAGAAATTTTTGATCAAGAGGAAACCATTGAATACACCCCCACTCAAGAATATAATAACCTCTTCACAGAGTTCAGCCCACTGAATCCAAGCATACCAGGGCTACAAGAGGACAACAGTGCCAAATATGATGAGTCCTCCAGTTCAGATGATGATGAAGAAGAGGGAGAGAAACAAATAGAAGACTATCCTACTGTGGATACACCCTCTTTTCAAGAAGAAACTTCTTCTATCATTGATATCAATCTGCCATTCAAAGAACCTAAATTTATATCAGAAGCAAACGTAAATTTGGAGAAAGAAGATATTTCACTGTTTTCTATTATGCAGGTTAAGGATGATGATGCTTCCAAACAACTTTCTAAAGATATGCTCCTCAAAGCTGAAGACTTGGAAGCAGACAATCTACCAGACATGGAGGGCCAAAAAGAAGAGAATATTCATCTTTTCTTTGTTGATCCTATGGAAGAGTGTGTGGAAATCCCACCTGGCTCAAATTATCAAGCAGCGATCCTTTGCACGAGCCAGAGACATGAAAGGATGTCACCTTCTATGGTAGCCTTGATATTGAAGTTTGATCTGCAATATGTTCTATGGATACCTCTGACAAGCAGTCAGAGTTTCTACTTCTTCTTGACATTACTCAGCTGGCTACATTGGCATTTTTGTATCATATGATAAATGTAAATACTCCATGTTTAGAATAGGTTAGAATGTCAATAAAGCTTAGTTCTGAGCATGTAGTTAGTTGTTGTTTTTTTCTTTGAAGAAAAATCAAAAATACAAAAACAAAGAAAAAGAGAAAAGAGGGCGGATTTTGAAAACAAGAAAGTTATAGCCCCATACCAAAAAAGAGAAACAAATCTGAAAGTGTGCAAGCTTAAATGCCACTCCTAAAGAACACACTTCTAGTTATTCAAACTGTCTAATCTTGACTAATTAGCTTTAAATTTTCTGCTGATAGGATAGTGAATTCGATTTGCTAAACTGTTTAATCTTGGCTTATCAGTAGATAGATTAGGATAGAAATGAAAGGTTCAAACATGTTCAAAACCTGAACCTCAGTTTCCAAAGAGAGACGACTCAAATATGTTTTATTTTCTGAGTCAAAATGATGTAAAAATCTGGTTCTAATCAACTCAAAATCTGAACCAGAGAAAAAGGAAAGACAGCTCAATAAGAGTCAAATCAGAGCTGTAGAAAAGAGGAAGGAAATGTTTTCAAATTTCAGATCTTAAGCCTTCCATTTTTTATTTATTTCTTCTGCAAAATAAATGTCTATGTGCAGCTTGTCTTTATGCCATAGAACAAAGCAAGTCAAACAGCTTAATCTTGACTTGACTGTTTTTAAATTTATGTTTTAGAAATTTAGAGAATGAAAATCTGTTGGACAATTTAATCCCAACAGATGGTAGATTAGGTAGAGAATCATCTGAACTCAACTGTTAAATCTGAGTTTAGGGAGAAATAAGGAGTAGAATTATATTAGATTTACTTCTTGCAAAAGAATAAAATGTTGTAAAAGAGTTTGCCAATCCAAGTGCACGCTAATGAAGGAAAAAATGCTAGATCATGTAGGATTGGGTAGGTAGAAAGTTGTATTGATGAAAATCCATTGTTTTCATGGTTGCTAATATGTTTTCAGAAGATCATCCCAGCAAAGGAAGAGCAGCCCAATGGATGAGGAAACTGATCAGCCTCCTAGAGAATGCAAGTCTGAATTCTTGATGCCTTCAAGAAAGCACCATCCCCAAGTGGAGCCACTGTTAGCCACCTATAAATATTTGTTATACCAAAAGGTGGCTAACACTGTTTGAGCCTTCAAGGAACAAATTTCATTACTAAAAATTGTTGGCTCTTGAAGACTCTTGAAGGCCTCCTGCCTTTCCTCTGTCCAAAACTTCACTGATATTCCCATTTTACACTTAGAAATCCTGCTGATTTCCAAGCCAGAAATACTGCTGCAAAGTCATCATTTTCCCCTTCTCCCAATCAAAAATAACCTCCATTTTCTTCCCTATTTTTCCATAAAATTCCTCTATTTTATCGTGAGATCTCTTCTTCCACTCACGAAAATCATTTTCCCATAGTTAAAAACCCATTTTTTAACTATACCGAAACCCTCAAATCCTTTGAAAAACATCAAAAATCACAAAAAACACATGTTTGTGCATAAGGGTTTAAGCCCTTTGGGCCAGGTCTCAACCACTTCCCCCACATACCCGCACCCTAGAACCAAGTGTTAAACCCCTCACAGCGCTTATCGCATGGCACAAACCCAAGAGCGCGAGTCTTTGTGCCATATTCCCAAACTTGCGATGTGATCAGCCTTTATATTTAAAAACCCCTAATCGCCATTATGTTGGTGTCCCGTGTTTTGATAGTTTGGAAAATCAAAAGACAAGGCAACATCAGAACCAATCTTTAGAGTTACAGGATCTTGTCCTCCTGCTCTCAGAGAGGGATCTCTCAAATGTTTGTTTGCAAAGGTTTATCTTGTGTGCTTAGAGTATTGATTTTAGACTAGTTATTAAGTGCAGGTGTTTGTTTGTTTGTTTGGTTGGATTGAATTGATACAGCAGAACATGAAAGGTCTAGGAAAGATACATAGAATAGAGAAACATCTGGTTCATTGGGCAATGGAGTCAAAAAGAGGTCATAACACACTTACTAAAGGATATGGGATATCAAAGGGCAAATCCAACTTGGCCACAGGATCCTTTTGTTTTTGGAATGGAATGAACATTAATGATTTGGAAAGAGAGTTTTAATTCTCAACAAAGGGAATTTTAAAGCATCATTTGAAACAATAAAGAGTTCGTTGATAGACAGGGCTAACCATAAATTCTACAAATCACACCTTTAAGCAAATAATGATTTCAAAACAACTTTTAAATTGAAATCTAAGATTCGGGGAACATCCTGTTTCCTCAAAGATTTTATTCTAAAGGAATTTAGAAAACATATAAGATTTACTGATGATCACAGTCATAGAAGAGGGAACACCTAAAAACATCTATGATCATAATTATAATGACCTTTAAGCCAACTATTTAAGTGAGGACAAAGGGCAAGATCAAAACAGACCTCTCTGATTCACTATAAGCAAAGAACTTCAAAGGGAGACTTCAATAACAGTTTTTAAGTGGCAATAGGAAAGCAGGGAGAACCATAAATCATGCTCAACCATCCAAAAAACAAACAAACCTTTGGCCTTCATAACTATCCTAATATCATAACCCTAAACTTCAAAGACAAATCCATCTTTGCACTTATTGGAGAGATCCCTCTCCGGATTCAGGAGGGCTAGATCCTAGAATCCCAAAGTTGGTTGAAACGATGTTGCTTCCCCTCCGGCAGCTTAGTCTTGCCGAATCTCGCTAAAATTACATCCCTAACACTCCCTCGCTAGAGGTAAATCCCCTCTGTGGACAGAGGCGATCCCTACTAGCCCAGACCGGGTCTAGCAACAATCGTCACACGCTATAGTGCAGGTTCCTAATTTCAAATAAACCAACTAGCGATGAAGGCTTACCTGGAATCCAACGTTGTCGCTTGTAGAGAAAGTAGCGCTCCCGTTCCTTAGCTCTGGCAGATCACGATTCTCACGATCTCCGTGACCAAACACCTGCACACGCAATAAACAAAACAAACGCAAGCATAAAATCTAGTATATGCAACTATATGTCATTCAGAGAAGACATAACTCATTATCATAATCAACAACAGGAGTGGAACCATAACCAATAGTCGCTTATTATTAATCAATCAAAGAAGAATACAACCATAGCTCTGACACTGAATTCTCCTTCGGAGGGTCGCCAGCGGAACACGTCTCGAAAAATCCTGTCGGGGATGGGACAAACCTCTCTCTTCGGATGTCTCAACAATAATATCCTTGCTTAGATTTGGCCTTAAGGGAATGAATCAAGGCTCTTGCAGCATAAGGCTCTGATGGCTCTTGGGAACTTGGATACTAGCTTGCAAATGAGATGAGCAAGCTTTTATAGATGTAGGAAGGGGAGTTGGGATCCCTATAATCATGGGATTGGCCCTATCCTCAAGGAAGCTTCCATGAGAGGTGGCAAACCACTTCCTCTACATGAAGATCCGGAGCCAAACCTCCCAACTCAAATTAGATACCAGTTTCTGGATCAGTTAGCACGAAACTTCTGCCATTTATTTTTTAAAAACACTCCTTAAAATGGTTGGCGCGAGTGCGACTCTGGGACAGAGCGCCAATTGGTGCACCCTTTTTGAAGGATTTCTCCCATTGGTGCGGGTAATGAACTGTCTACCCGCGCCAATGCAAAAAGGGGTGTTTTTAGGGTTTTTCACAAGGAGTTGTCTTCAGGGCAATGAAAGTACATGTTTAGGGGAATGCCATGAAAGTGTTTTCAAGTTATGTCACTGCTCACAGGTCACGGAATGAGCCCTCCAATTGTGCGGGATGGGGAATTGCAGGGGCGGTGACAAATTGTTGTGTAACATATGCCCCCTAAAGCATGAGGCCCGAAGGAGAGAGAGGGGTGAAATGCTTTACGAGAACGTGTCCAACTAAAAACACCACCGTCGAAAAACCTGCATAGAGAATTACAACTGATGTCTCAAATGCATGATATATACGTGGTATGGGCGCAACCATCCATAACAGAGTATGTAATAATCCAGATCCAAGGCATGGACGCAGCCATCCAGTGAGGATCGGTAAATAGACTCAGGTATGGTCGCAGCCATCCAATCAGTGAGTCATGTAACTAATCATAATAATCCACAAAATCGCAGCCTGGATTATAACAGGCAGAATCCAGGGTCTTGCGCTCCATCTCGACCCGAACAAAGTACAAGTTCAAGCATGCGAATATGTGTTGGCGAGAAGTCAGGTCTAGCAGACAAGACCCAGGTTCAAGAGTTGGGGCCAACAAAGGGGTCCGGTGTAGTCTAGGAACACGCCGGCATTTTCACCCTACTCTGGAGAGCAGTGCGTCTCACCCGAGGCATGCCGCAACCACATGCAAAAGGGGATGAGATCAATGGCAAGGAATAAACCCGCAACTAAAGAAAGACGGTGCATCCATTACATATACAAAGTTATATACGCAAGATCACTTAATAAGCATTCAGACATTCGCAAATAAAATTTTAAACCAGCGTAAACACGTTACAAACACATGAACCTCTTATGGAGACAGCAACCTTCCATTGTATTAATCTCTTTGGCCAAACACAGTATTACATAGCATTCTCACTGATAGCTCACAAATCTGATACAGATGAAGTTTGAACAGAAAGGTAGAATAGAGAAGATAAGAAACCATATGAGGACCATGCATGATTCCTCCGCAGCTACTCTGCGCGTCTTTCCCTAGCTCGAGCCTCGCAACCTCTTCAGCATGCAGTCAACATTCTTAACATCCTTCAACATTCAACAACCTTTTCAGCCGAGTGACTGTTATTTATTCACCTGCTCTCACGACTATCGGCTCCTCTGTGTCTTCACTTCGGCTTCTCTCAGCTTCTCTCCTGATGTCTGCGTGTTCCACTTTCTGTCTTCTGCTATGTTTCCTTCATCTGCACTTATCTCTGTTCTATCTCCAGCTATCGAGTGCTTCCGTGCCACCTTGGTAGCTCCGCGACTCCTAGTAGTTGCGGCGCGGTCGCGGTTGCCATGTGTATCCATGCCGCAACTTAAAAAGGGTCAAAGTTCAAAATGTCTTAGCCAATATTCAAAACTTAAACAAAAACAAGGGCCCCAACAGGCCCCGACCACAATTCCTTGACTCGTCCGCGAGTCAATCACAAATAATAGTTTCTACTTCCATTGCCCCGCTGGCACCCGTGCTCTGCTCTGCTGTGCCTTCCCCCTGCGCCCTTTCCTGCTGTGCTCCGCCATCTGGTTGTGAAAACAAGGGCCCCAACTCCGGGACCCGGCGAAGCGCTGTATCTCAAAGCTCGGTGAAGGCCGCCACCGCTTGTTGCCATTCCTGCATAAGCAAGTCAGCTTCTTGAAAGATCCGGGTGGCGGCAGCTTCGTCTATCGTCGTCGGGTCAGCCCCGAACAGTGTGGCAAGCTGGGCTTCGGCCTTGGCATCCAGCTGTTGCATTGAGTCAGCATTGGCGCGAAGGGGCGGACGAATCTCTCGGATGACATGTTTGGCCGCTGCTGATTCGGCGTCAGTCTGTTGCATGTGAAGTTCCATCTCGTCCGACTGGGCGTAGAGCCGATCTAATCGTGCTGGGTCCGTGGTCGCCTGAATGTCGCGGGAGATTTGTTGCAGCTGTGCAGCGATAGGCTGCGTCTTGACAGTTAAGGCGAGTGAGCACTCCTGCAAACTGCGCAGAAGGGCGGAAGCTGCGGCTGCAGTGGAATGGAGAGTTGCTTGCATACTAACTGCCTGCGTCCGCTTGGCAGTTACCTGTTATGAATGTACACTCGGTGGTTCTGGAAGGGTAGGCCGTGCGGCTAACGCCGCTTGGAGTTCCTGGTTCTCCCTGCAAACAATAGTGAAAACTTCCCTGATGTGGTGAGCCTGTAGTGCTATACTGTCCTCCTCTATACTGGCAGGAAGTGGGGCATAGTGAGCCCTTGCAGCAGGCCATACGCTGGAGAGCGCCTGAGTAGCAATGTTGGCCTACTCTTGGAGGTTGGTCTTCTCCCGCAGCAGCTGATTGCGCTGTTCAGTAAGCGTCGTGATCTGATTCTGTTGCTCGGTGCACCGCTGCTCTAGCCCTGTGTGAATCTGCTCGGCCTTTAGGGCCGCCCGCTGAATGAGAAGGTACAGTTGTGCTGAAGTCCATGGTTCTGCATTGGTTGTACTGGGTGCACCCTGCTCTGGCATCTGTTCCTGCAAAGATTTGCCCCTGGCCGCTGGTCGGCTTGAAGTCTCTGGAGGATGGACCGGCGTCGGCTGCTGTACTGAAGTAGCCATCTCGGTCGCCGGCCGGTCTTGCTGCGTGGTCTGCTCTAGGGGAGGGGCAGCCGAAGCAGCCCCACCATTCGTGAACCTGGTAGATATAGTAGCAGTAGGATGCTGGGGCGTGGCCACGGGGTCAACCGGTGGTACCACGGCTGCAGTACTGGAGGTGACTTCCACCCCGTGGTCACCGCCGAAAAGTTCCCGGATCAAAGAATCTGACACAGTGGCTGACGAATTGGATGGATTGGAGGAGGTGGCAGGTGCTCGGCCGGTGGAGGGAGCGGTGGACGGAGGGAAAGAAGTGGGGGGGAGGTGAAGGTTGAGGAACTCTGCTGGATCGATCAGAGGTTCCTCCGGGATCAAAGTTGTTGTGGGTGGAGTGGCTGGTGGATCATCATCAGTCAGATCCACCACTGGATCTGTAGCAGTTATGCGGGCCCTCTTGGATGGAGTTGGGCCAGATGAATCGGGTTCTGGGCCTGGTTCGCCCATCGGTGTGATGAGAGGGGTGGCAGAGGTGAACAGGTTAGTGGGGATGGGAAAAATGAGGGGGGCGGTATTGGAGGGAACACGAGACCGACTAATATGAAATTCAGCAAAGGAAGGAAATATAGGAGCACCACTTGAAGCAACTTGGGTGGCCACATTAAGTCATCGTACCTGGTCATTGAGGTGCTCGACGATGGGGACTAGCGATTCTGGCAGGTCCGGTGCGGTCTCAACTGCATCTTGTGGTAGTTCCGCCGCAACTTGTGAAGATCTCCCTGCGCCGGTCGCGGCAGGCCGCTGTGCCGGCAGCATCCCCTCAAAGTTATAGCGGGTGATCCCGTCGCGGACGTGCTTGACGACCCCCGGCCATGCAGAGACCTCCCGGTGGAAGGTGTCGTCGTTCAACTGGAATCGGAGGGGCGCCATGTGAAAGGTGGTGTCTGGCACGCAAGTTGGCCGGAGGAAGGTGTGCCTGTGGCTGACCCCAAACCACACCTGCTCACTGTATTCATCCAACAGGTGCCTGGGCACTCGTTGCTGGTTGGTCACCACATCTGTCATCATCCCGTACCATGCACGAAACGCCTCCGCGTTCACCTGTTTGGTGCTGGGATCCATGGACACCTGCCAGGGGGTGTATCTCATCGCGAGAGGCTGGCTCGCGGTGATCTCCGCCGGCGTCCGGATAGGAGGAAGGTGCGATTTCCACATGGTGAAGGCTAAGATCAAGTAGCCGTAAATGAAACTGGTGGTATGCTTGTAGTTTTCTTCGCAGGCCGCGAAGAGTTCCTTCAACACGAAAGAGCACCAATTCAACTTGGCGCCTCGGGTGCAGTGCTCTGCAATAGAAATTGTGTCCAGGGTGCATTCTCCCTTCGTGTAATGGCGCATCGTCTTGCTAGAGATCAGGTAGCAAGCGAACCGAATTTCTCGTTTGTTGATCAAGTCAATTTTGGCACCTTTGCCACCCCGGCGAGTGCCATACTTGGTATACAGGTCCGAGTCACCCGACTTTCGGGCGCGCTTGGAGGATGTCTGGCCAGCAGTGGAGACATCTGCACCATTTACAGACAGCCCTGTAAGCCGATGAATGTGTTCGGTGTGAATTGGAATTTCTTCGTTGAGCCACAGGGACCCGTTCTGTATCCGACTGAGGAGGAACCGTGTGCATTGCAGAGCCGGTCCCGTAGTTCCGAAAACTGGAAGAGTCCTCAAATGCATTAAGGACGACTGTTGCAGACCCCTGAATTCTGGCCGCATCCGACTGTTGGAGCTACTGCCTGGCGTGTAATGGTGCTCCATGTAGGTCTGCCAGTGGAGGTGGGGAAATTCCGCTGGGTCAGACAGGTTGGTGTCCATGCATGCTGCATTGTCATACTTGCCAACGAACGATTCTACACGGTGAATTCTGCTGTCCAGTGCTGGTTCAGGGACGGAGATGAGAGCTCTCGGCATCTTGGTGCGGCGCTGGTAGACTTGGAGAATTCTTCGGGAGCTTCCTTCTGGGTGCGGTGTGCTTGGAGGCTGTAACTGCTCTGGAATCGCTGAACTTGGCAAATTGAACTGGTCCGTCATTCTCGAGCGATTAGTCTCCATGCAAGTTATGGCATTCCCTGGCACGAGCGGAGCTGATGAGACTCCATAACGGCAATTAATTCTTGCTATCCTTCGAGGCTGCGATAATCGTGCGATCAATCGCGTGCCTGTGTGTAATATGACAGTTGCTGACGGCGTCATGGGAAGATGGGCGGACTCGACGGCTAAGGGAACTGCGGGTGATGGCAAATGATTATGGTATGATTACTGTTTATTATGGTAATTTATGAGCAAATCTGAGCGATCCTACGGACTGAAAAAAGGACTGACGGAAATGACCTGGACTAACACTAGCACGGGGATGGATCCTACGCGATCGACACGCTGGACTGGCGCTGTGACACGCTGGACTAGTCTGCCCCGACCACAGTCGGTTGCGGTGATGTATCCGCAACTGACCAATTATTTGACTGATTACCTATGAACGGAAAAGACTCCCTACGCTCATCCCGGTTGCGGGAGAGTTATTCGACTAAGCTACTCTACGGGTTCTCTCGGTGGCGAGAGTTATTTATGAAAAATGAAAGAAACCTACTCCTGGTAGGGTTTCAGGCGTGCGCCATTCACCCACCCAGGAAGAACTGTACCGTCCAGCTGTGCCAACCAAACGGCTCCTGAGTCGCGGATTTCGATGACAAAGTAGGGTCCCAACCAGTGCATCTGGAGCTTGCCTGGAAACTTCTGGAACCGACTGTCATATAAGAGAACTTTGCCGCCAACTTGGAAGGCTTTGGTTTTGATGTGGCGGTCATGCCACGCTTTCTGCCGGGCCTTCTGAACCTTCTGGTGGAATTCCGCGAGGAATCGGGCCTCATCCAGCTCCTGTAGCTCCTGGAGGCGTTCCCGAAGTGACGCCTCTTCTGAGAATTGAAGGGACGTTGCGATCAAAAGACTGGATATGGCGAACTCGGCGGGGATCACAGCTTCCCGGTCGTACACCAACTGGAATGGTGTCTGGTTGGTCAAACGTTTCACTGTGGTTCGGTAGGCCCATAATGCCGCTGGGAGGCGCTCGTCCCAATCGTCGCGCTGAGCATTGCAAATTTTAGTCAAGCCCTTTTCGAGAATCTTGTTGAATGCTTCCACCGTACCATTGGCCTGCGGGTGGAATGGGCTGCTTTTATGATGCTGAATCATAAATGTGGCCAGTAGTGACTTGACCGTGGCATTAATGAAATGCGTACCCTGATCGCTGGTCAAACTCCGTGGGCAGCCAAAGCGGCTGATGATGTGTTCAAAAATGAACCGGGCAGCGGTCTCTGCCGAGCAGTCGCGTACCGCTGCCGCCTCAGCCCACCGTGTGAGGTAATCTGTTGCGGTAATGATGTACCGGGCCTTGGAATGTCGAGCGATTGGTGCGATGGGACCTACGAAATCAACAGCCCACTTTTCAAATGGCCGCAACACATGCACTGGGTGTAGCGGAAGCTCGTCCCGGTGCGAAGGCCTTCCCGTCCGCTAGCAAACATCGCAACGCTTCACGTAGGCCTTACAGTCTGCATGTACCGTCGGCCACCACAGGCCAGCTTGGAGCACCTTCCTTGCGATGGGTTTCGCACCCACATGCCCTTTTGCAACACCACTGTGACATTCCCACATCACTGCTTCCCGTTCGTGGTCGAGAACACACCTGCGCAACACCTCATCAAGGCCCAGTTTGTACAGCTGCCCCACGATCAATTGGTAGTCGGCCGCTCGGACAACCAGGTGGCGTTTCTGAAGCGGGGTGTAATCCTCAGGGCACTGTCTCGTGGTCAGATAAGTGGAAATTTCAGCCAGGTAATCTGGTACTGCTTCAACTCGGAAGAGGTCAGCATCCGGTAGCTGATCGTCCAACGGGCCTTCATTCTCCCCCGTCTCCAACCTGGATAAATGATCAGGACCAACATTCAACCTGCCAGGCTTGACAATCACCTCAAACGTGAACTCCTGAAAAAGTAGAAGCCAACGACAGATTCTTCCTTCCAACACAGGCTTATTCACCAGGTATTTCAATGCAGAATGATCCGTGAAGAATGTAAATTTGCCACCCAGAAGATAGTGGCGGAACTTCTGGAGAGAGTACACCATCGCCAATGCCTCCCGCTCGGTCGTGGTGTAATTCTTCTCCGCATTTGACAACCGACGGCTGGCGAAGTACACCGGGTGGTCAACTATCGTCTCCCCAGGTTGCGCCAATACAGCTCCAAGTGCAATTCCGGACGCATCAATATGCACATGGAACTGCTTATCCCAGTCGGGATGAACCAATATGGGTGCCGTCACCAACTTCTCCTTCAATGTGTCAAGTGCCTTCTTGCACTCCGCCGTCCACTCAAAGGCTTCTGACTTCCGCAACAGTTTCTCCAGAGGGGCCGAAATCCTTGCGTAGTTGCGAATAAACCGCCGGTAATAGCCAGTGTGCCCGAGCAGTGCCCGCAACTGCTTCACGATCTCGGGGGCCTCCATGTGGACGATGACCGCGACCTTGGCAGGGTCGACGCAGACCCCTTGCTTGCACACCACGTGGCCCAGGAGTGTGCCGAATGGAACTGCAAAAATACATTTCTTCAAGTTCAAGGAAATCTGCAACTGGCGACACCGGTCAAACATAACCCGCAACAGAGACGCGTGTTTCTTCAACAGACTGTAGACAATCCAGTCATCCATGTAGACCTCCAGGAACTTGTGAATGTACTCCCGGAAAGTAGCAATGACAATCCGGGAAAACACAGCCGGTGCGTTCTTCAGACCAAACGACATAACGTGGTATGCGAATGATCCCCACTCAGTGGTGAATGTCGTCTTTGCTTTGTCTTCCTCGGCGATGCGCACCTGATGGTAACCCGAGAACCCATCAGTGAAAGAGTAAGCTTCGTTTCCCGCGACATGGTCTAGAACTTCATCGCTGAAAGGAGTGGGAAACGGATCGTGGATGCAGGCATTGTTCAGGCTCCGGTAATCTACACAGACACGGATCTCCGCTTTGTCCTTCTTGTTCTGGATGACAATGGGACTCACCCATTCCGCTTCTTCTACTGGAAAGATGAGACCTGCAGCCAGCATCTTGTCGATCTCCATCTTGACCTTCTCTTTTATCCGTGGGTTCAACCGGTAGGGTCGGTGCTTCACCGGCCTGGCCCCCGGTTTCAGTGTGATCCGCATCTCGCCCAGATCCCCCTTGATCCCCTTCAGGTCCGCAACTGAAGATGGAAACAGATCTTCGTATTCCCGGAGGAGACTGAAAATTTCTTTTGTTGTCTCCTCATCCCAGTAATCTCCCACCGTTGCGAGCTTAGGTTTCTCGTCCGTTCCAATGTTCAGTTTTCTTGTCTTCAGCGGCTGCAAATGGACTCCTTCAGTCGTCGGCTCTTCGCTGATGCTCTTCTCGCCTTCCTTTTCGTCAAAATAGAGATGCCTAAGGTCCTCCAAACTATCATCCTCCGGATCGCCGTCAATCCGGTGACAAACCAACTCGTGCCTGACCTCAGGTCGTGACACAACCGGGCCCTCGTCGGGCTCGGGCTGGCGGAAAAACAAGACCTCCTTGATTGCCTGTAGGGCTTGAGACTCCTGCGTCGTCTCCCCTTCGAACAAGAAGCACCGCAAAAACTTGTCCACAACTTCCTGCCAAGAGCGAGTTCCCCGTTTCCGCTCTTCCTCCAGGTACCAGGCCTGGGGAATAGTGCCTAGAGAGTGGATAAACCTGTGGACCCACAGCTCCTCAGGGTACCGTGTGCTCCGCCACTGTTCTTCGCAGGCCCGCAAATGGTGTCGCGGGTCTGAATTTCCATGATACTTAAGCGTACTGGAGGGTCCTTCATCCTCTTTAAAGCGTGCCCGCAGAGCATCCGCCACACACTCCCATCGCAACAGAGTGTTGCGGTGATTTTTCCACCATCGTGCCGACGTTGACTGCAAGGCCACATCCAAAAGGGCCATCTGGCTTTCAGCTGGGACCCGATCTTCCACCTTGGCAATAAAAGTATTGACTGCTTACATGTTTGACAATGTGGGATATCCGCAGATCTCAGTTCCTACCCACCAGACCTGAGCGATGGAGGCACATCTCCTCGTGGTGGTCTCATATCCCCCTTGCTACCAGTCTTCCCAAGCGAGTTCGGATCTGAGCTCCGAGCTCTGCACACTCCGCCAACTGACAGAGCCAGTTGCGGTCGGGTTAATATAATCGTCCCGCTTCCCAGCAGTCATCTGATAGAGATGGTCCATTATCTGAGCATCCTCCCGATTATCCACTGTTTCTGTATATTGCGGGCCCTGATACGGGTCGAGAGGCTGGGTGACCCGTACCTCCCCATCCTCAAAGATCATCAGCTCCTTCTTGAGGTCGATGATGGCGTAATTCTCAAAAGCCCAATCAATGCCGAGTAAGGCCGGATAGGGATCCTTGTCGCCCATGATATCAATAACTTCAAAATCGGTGTATGTCTTCACCCCCGCAACGTCGACCTCGACTCCCTCGAGCCGGCCGATTGGAAAAATGCAGTACTGGTTTGCCATCTTGAGTTGGATTGGTGAGTAGGCTAACCGTGGCCTTCCAAGAGCCTCCCGTGTCTTTCGTGGCAGTATGTTGACGTCGGACCCCAAGTCCAACATGGTGTCACTGATTTGGAACCCTGCGACCTGCGTGTTAAGCCGGAATTCTTTTCCTGTTCTTTGCTTGTTCCGCTTGACACGTTGCACGTATTAAGGGCTAGCGTCTGCTGGCTCTCTAAGTTCTGTGCGCCCCTGCAGTGCTCCGTCCAAAGCATGCTTGAGCTGCTGCCGCAGCGCAGCATTATCAACAATCCTGAGGAATAGCCGCAGCCAATCCTCGACCACAGTATCTGCGACGTTCTGCGCACCAGATTCCGGCAGCCTGGGCTCCTCCAAACCTCCCTCGTTCCGTAACTGGGCGAATGCCTCAACCGCCTCCTGGAAATACTTCTTCTGGACCTCGGGCCTGATCAACTTCTTCGGAGATGCCGGCCGAACCACTCGCGCTGGCTCCTTCTCGAGGGCATCCTCGCCAGTCTTCTTTCCGCCCCTCGTTACTATCGCAACGTTCTGCATGTCGGGGGTTGCGGCCCCTCGCGGTTCTGAGTTTATCAGATTCGCTCCCCTCTGCCTCGCCCGTTCTTCCCACTTCTTGATGAGCTCCGGACAGTCTTCTGTAGCGTGGGCGTTGACCCAGCACTGGGAACACCAGGGTCGTCGCGGAAGGGGGCATTCTCGAGCCACGTGACCCTCCTGGTCACAGTTGTAACATTTTACCGGACCGCGTCCTCCTGTTCGGCCTCCCCGCATGCCGCCACCTCTTCCCCTCGGAGCCTCATTCACCCTGTACGAGGGACGATCCAGTCGATCCGCAAGTGCGTCAAGCGCCCTGCATTTCTCAGTGTTGTGAGTCGTGGACACACAGAATTCGCAGTATACATTATTCGGGACCGTGGAGTACTTCTGTAATATCGGGCACATCCGAGGAGGATGCCCCAACGTTCGGAAGATCTCGCAGTACTCTGTGGTAGAGGACCCCGGTTGCAGTGGGAACCCCGCATAAGTCTGTTGCGGCTGGTAGGCTCCCTGCGGGTTCATCAATGCGCCACCTCCTGGTGGTGGACCCCCCTGGATTGCTGCGACTGAGGGTCCGGCTCCTGCGCCGCGCAACCGAGGACACTCGGTTGCGACGTGGCCCTCGACCAGGCAATGAGTACACCAAACATTCGGTCACGCTGGTCTTACTGGCTGAAGTTCCTTGAGCTTTTCGGTCAAGCTGGCGATCTGGTGTTGCAACCCTATCAAAGAGGGGTCTTGCGGGGCCACCACCCCCCCCGATATTCCTTGGGGTAGCCCGCCATGGCTTCAATCTTCATGGCCTGCTCCAAAGCGTCCTGCAGATTATCAATCTTCTGCTGAGTGAGAGGGGTTCGTGTCAAGGGGAGCAGAGCCTTGATGAACCAGTCCCTCTGGTGGTTTGGATCGATCGAGTAGCTGAGTTTCCCGATCGCGTCCTTAAATCGACGCATCAGCTCCCACGCGGTCTCACCTTCCTTCTGCTTAATTTCCCACAGCTCCGACAGACCCTGCTGGTCTGTCTGGGGAAGCTTGAATTCGTGGACAAAATCCCGCTTCACGTCCGCAATTACGGGGTTAGGGTGCGCCTCGGACCACTTGATAAACCATCGCAGAGCCCTCTCTCTGAGCGTGGTTTGGAATTCTATTAACTTCCCTGCATCTGGCGTCTGGCGAGCCCTCCAAATGGCTTCGCACAGATACCAGTGTTGTTCTACGTCGTCATTGCCCCGGCCAGAGAACTCTGGATACCGGGTGAAAGACCCAGCCATGTGTACTTGCAAAGAATTAACCAGGATAAAGCCTCCAGGTCCTGGTTGCGCAACGGTTCCACTAGGAAAAATACCACTACTAGAAACGCTGTTGTTACCGGACGTTACTGACACTGATGCACTATTGTATGACCGACTCAAAGCTTGTAACTGAATAAAAATATTACTTAAAGGTTGATACAGTACCAGGGGAAGGTCGGGATCCTGGCCATGCGGAAGGTGAGAAGTAGGGCTGCCTGGAGGGGTGGGTGTCGTCTGGTCTTGAAACATCTACTGCATTACGTCGTGCCATTCATCATCGGAACTTTCTTTGGGCTGCATCTTTCCGTTATCTTCGCTAGTCACAACCTCTCTTTCTCGCATCGCTGGGCTCCCATGCACCCACTGCACTTCTACTGCTGTCCCATCTTCTTTCCGGGTATCCAAACCCATAACTCCCATCCTCTGAGGCGCCTCCTTCTGATTTTTCCTCTCGATCTCCCTTCTCTTCAAATCTCTCATTACCCTTCTTCGCTACCTATCGGCGATCTGTGCCCGCCGATGTGCACGTATCTCCCGCAACTTGCATGCGGCCTCAACATCCATTTCCCACTCCCCACTCTCACAGTCTACACAGCATCGGCCCCCTCAACCCTTCCCCCAGTACGGGAGGTTTACGCTTCCATACCCGTTTTGTGGAACTCAATCAACCCTTCGTCCACCATCAGGGCTTTGTTAAACTCCACAGCGTATCCTTCCAACGTGGTCCTTACCCAAAAATCCACTGCGCGGGTTAGTTCAGTATCTACCCGATGCAGTGCCACCAGATCTTCATGCGTCCACATGCGGTTTATCTTCCGCAAGCCTTCTTGGGGCAGCGTCGCTCGTAATCTCTGTAACCAATTGTAAAGGTCTGTAGGGAACCTTCCCCAGAAAATTTCGTACGTATCACTGGCTGCGTCAGAGAAAAGAACAAGATCCTTGATCGCCACCTCCTTTTTCTTGGTCAGCTCTGCTTGCTGAGCAATGAACTGGTCAAGATGATCATCCCACCATCGCCGTATTGCTCCTTCAAAAATCCTTGATACCATGATCTAGATCCCCTCAGAACATGCATGTCCCGGCAACGGAACCATTTGTTGGCGAGAAGTCAGGTCTCGCGGACAAGACCCAGGTTCAAGAGTTGGGGCCAACAAAGGGGTCCGGTGTAGTCTAGGAACACGCCGGCATTTTCACCCTGCTCTGGAGAGCAGTGTGTCTCACCCGAGGCGTGCTGCAACCACATGCAAAAGGGGATGAGATCAATGGCAAGGAATAAACCCGCAACTAAAGAAAGACGGTGCATCCATTACATATACAAAGTTATATACGCAAGATCACTTAATAAGCATTCAGACATTCGCAAATAAAATTTTAAACCAGCGTAAACACGTTACAAACACATGAACCTCTTATGGAGACAGCAACCTTCCATTGTATTAATCTCTTTGGCCAAACACAGTATTACATAGCATTCTCACTGATAGCTCACAAATCTGATACAGATGAAGTTGGAACAGAAAGGTAGAATAGAGAAGATAAGAAACCATATGAGGACCATGCATGATTCCTCCGCAGCTGCTCTGCGCGTCTTTCCCTAGCTCGAGCCTCGCAACCTCTTCAGCATGCAGTCAACATCCTTAACATCCTTCAACATTCAACAACCTTTTCAGTCGGGTGACTGTTATTTATTCACCCGCTCTCGCGACTATCGGCTCCTCTGCATCTTCACTTCAGCTTCTCTCAGCTTCTCTCCTGATGTCTGCGTGTTCCACTTTCTGTCTTCTGTTGTGTTTCCTTCATCTGCACTTATCTCTGTTCTATCTCCAGCTATCGAGTGCTTCTCCGTCACCTTGGTAGCTCCGCGACTCCTAGTAGTTGCGGCACGGTCGCGGTTGCCATGTGTATCCATGTCACAACTTAAAAAGGGTCAAAGTTCAAAATGTCTTAGCCAATATTCAAAACTTAAACAAAAACAAGGGCCCCAACAATATGTGAGCTGAAGTCGAACATGCAAGAACATCGTCTGATTACCAGCCAATGATGAAAGTTGTTAACAGACGCGAGAGGTACCACCATTAATGTCAATGGCCCTCAAGGTACTACAGGTACAATCTACGGCATGTGAACAATGAGCTGACGTCGAACACCCACAGAATCACTCGATCGGAGGCCAATGATGAAAACCTCACGTCGAATGCGAAGAACTTGCCATTGAGGCATGCAGGTTCCAAGGTACCAAAAGGAGTCTCTAGATCAGCTTCCTGGATAATGAGCTGAAGTCGACAGGAAGTGACCTCGATCGAAGGTGGGCCATAGTGTTTCCCACATCATCGACGCGAGACAGAGGAACATAATGTCTTTGTGAATCAGGATTAGATGAGAATCAGAGGAAGGTTGATACTTGCAGAGGTCAACTTCTCTTAAACATGTGGCGGCACGATAGTGAGTTTGGCAGTATTTGACATCAACGGATCAGAGGTCATGACGACGAGACAAAGAGCAGATAAGAGGTCAAAAAGGATTACCCAAACCCATGGAGGCACGTGAACAAACGAGGTGAGATATCCCCAACCCAACATGAATGCAAACAAGTGCCATGTTCAAGAGCGACATACTACCAACACGACAATGATTGTGGTTCCATTTTCCCCCACCATTTCTGGCGAGTACCCCAATTATTTTGATAACAAGCTTGAAGGGGATAGCATATGCTTGTAATATAAGTTCGTCCTTCGGATGAATCTATCCTAGTACATTTAACGAGCCCTAGGGAGGAGTGACTCGAATAACGTCATTACGACTGAATCCAATGTCATCAGGGTTTAACGAGTTTGACAGAGGAAGAACTCGGCGTCTTTTCATATTTAGAGAGTTTGAAAAGACAGCGAAAAAGTAAACTCCAACAGTCCCTTTTCGTAAATAGTTTCTCAAATCCGAAAAGGTAGAAAAATATGTCTGAGAAAGCCTCCTAGTCGCAATAGGCTAGGGTATTCCTTTTTCATAAATAATCTATCCCAGCCTGAAAAAGGGGTAAACGTATATTGGGTAGATGTCGTTTCGGGGCCACTTTAACGAGATCGAAACGACAAGGGCCTCGGAAATCTTTTCATGTTTAGAGAGTCAGAAAAGAGCTGAAAGATGACTCCGAAATGACTTTTTCGTGTATTTACCAAGTCCGAAAAAGTATAAAATACAACTCGTGTCACCGTTTAAGTTGCGTGAAAACCTGTTGCTACACATAAAAGCAAGTGTAAAATCCATTTTTTACAAAATATATCAAAATATTGACTTTTAAAACCTAATTAGATTTAAAAAGGTTATAAATAAGTCTCAAATGGTAAAAACAAAATTACTTTTACTATTTACCTCATTGGAGAGCAATAGTGGTCCATTTTGTGTGCAAACTTCTGACGACGACTACGACTGATCCGGGACGTTATCCAGTTCCGCGTTTGTTCCAGGTAATAGGCGTTTCCTTAAGCTCCATTTCAATCCATTTTTTATATGTTTTTATTATGTATTAGACTTCTGGGAGAGCCATTTTGAAATTTTAGGGCTCACTCCATTGGCACGGGTATCGGGCACGGACCCGCACCAATGGACATTTCTTCACAAAGAGGTCGCGACAATGGCGCAACGTAATTTTCCGCTCAAAATTTTGAAAATGTGAGCTATCTATGTGGATTTTCAAATGTTCTAGAGATCTAACAATGTATTTTTGATTGTATTGATGCAGATATAAAGGAAAAAAATGGTTATCGAATGGAAGGAAAGGGAACATGGAGAGGAAGACGAAATGGCTATCGAGAATGAAGCCTACATGACTGCACTTAAGAACTGTGGACTTAAGAAATTCTTCCTCACACCCTGTTTACGAGCTCAACTAGAGCTACTACAATACTTGGTCAGTATATGGGACGAAAATGAAGAAGTATTTAAACTTCGGGACCAAGTGTTGGAACTGGAGGTTTCCAACATATATTTCATAACCGGACTGTCGCGCAGAGGTCCGGTGCCCATCCTGACAGGCAGCAAACCATCTGGGGAAAATATGGAGCAGGTAATGGCGAGGGTGTGCCTAGGGGCACGAACCGGATCAGGAAGTGGGAAAGTGGACATCCACACTGTCCAAGATCTAGCACTGAGAGTAGTGCTACACACCATCACACGAGCTGCGGGATCGCAAGCTCCACACGAGGCAACCAAGGCCCAACTCCTGCTAGCCACTGAGTGTATGAGTCCAACACTGTTTGATTGGGCTACTGCAGTGATAATAAATATCAAGAGGCAGCTCACAAAGTGCAAGCAAGTCAAACTGAAGCAGTTTGGCTATGGTTCCATTTTGGTATCGTTCATCCTAGAACGACTACCTATCTTTCAGGGCCAAGGGGCTATAGTTGCTGAGCCGATACCAAGAGAGCCAAGGATGGCTCGCTGGGCACGACTTATGCCCATATCAGGAGGAGGACAACAGATGTCCTGGAGGCCAGAGTTTTTTGAATGGTTACGGTGGCAGCTAATTATGGTCGAGGATTGGCCCTATGCCGGGACTGATTTCACTGGAGACCCAGATCTCCCACTTCCAGAGGGGGATGACTGGGACGAGGAGTTGGGTATGACCTCTCTTTTTTATTTTTGCATTTTATGATTTTTTTTTTGGTAATACATGTCCGTTCTAACACCAGTTTTATATGTATGCAGATGTCGGCCCAGAGAGACCTGTCGGTATGTCTCCCATTGCACGGAGAACTCAGCCCGCAGCTAACCCTCAGGCAGAGGGTGCCGAGGGAGGAGAGTTGATCCAGAACCTTGAGGGGATGCCCGAGGGATTCCAGACTACGCCCGGCTGGTAGACGTCCCGATGGCGTATCAGAGACATACGGTGGGAGTGCCTAGTCACCTCCACCGACTTTTGAGACGCTTAGTGCGCGCGGTAACATGTTACCACGAGCACCATGCGGATTAGACACCTAGGGCTTCTTTCATACATATATTTTTTGAGAGACATGTCGTCTCCGGATGTATTAAGACGAACATGTATATTTTTTGATTTTATGTGATGCACACTATGTAAACATTTCGACACATATATATATACATACCTATTTCTGGATGGATCTTCTTACATGTGATGATGTTTTTGTTTATAAATTGCGCAAATGTCTATATAAAACCAAATTAGCTACTGCATCTGTTAATGTATTCATATGTCTGGGTATGTGTTGATATGTAATATAGTCAAAATTTCTTTCCAGCAGACGAATACGCAAATACAGACGTAAAATGGATGGATTTCTTACTGAATAATGCCCGTTAAGTTGTAATACTACAAGTTGTGAGTCTAGATACACAATTAATTCACGAATGCTGAGGTTTACAGCCTCGGTTAATAATTCCAATACAGTACTATATTCTGCGATATTATTTGTAGCAGGACCCAGACACACACCTTGCAGGTTAACCAATTCACCAGCAGGATCATAGATTACCCAGGCTACCGAAGACAGATTCCTGGTACTGTGGGAGGCACCATCCGTGAAACCCACAAACAGAGTAATGGACATCTGAACAATCAGGAAGACCCGATCAGCAGCAAGACGCTTACATGCACACCACACCACACATGCACACAAATGAATATACACACCTATGTACACACACCACACTAAAAATAACTTCAAGCGTAGTATTTCTTAAGGTACAGCCCATTTCTAGGCTGCGCCAACGGAACTCCTTCATAATCAATGAGCTCATAAGCCCCATTTTTCAATACTCGTTTTACTATGTAGGGCCCATGCCACATGAGTTGGAGCTTTCCTGCCCCGAGTTTGTCGTGTGCTTGGTCGTATAGGAGGACAAGGTCCCCTTCGACAAAGGAACGTGGAGAGACTGATTGATCAAAGTGTGCTTTGACCCGCTTTTTCTGTGCCTCAATGACTAAGGCAGCCAAGCGGCGGGTTTCATCCAACCGTTCCAAATACAAGAGACGCTCTTCTTCAAGAGAAGTATCGGGCAAAAGTTCCACAGCCAATTTTAAGGAAGGAATTTCGCACTCAACCGGAAGAGTTGCTTCCAGACCATACACCAATTGGAATGGTGTGAATCTGGTTGCACTCTTTGCTGACGTCCGGTATGCCCATAGAGCTGAGAAAAATTGGAGGTGCCAATTGGATTATGAATTCCAACTGTTCGTTGAAGCATTGTGACCAAAACCTTGTTCACAGCCTCAACCTGGCCATTTGCCTGGGGGTAATATGGCGTTGAGCTATCGTGTCGTAAGCCCAGTCTTGATGTCAGCTCAGCCATCATGTAATCTCGAAAGTGAGTACCATGATCGGAAACAATGGCCTGAGGGACCCCGAAACGTGCAATGATGTGGTTGAAGATAAATTGGGCAGCTGTCTTACCGTCGGCGGCTAGTGTAGGCATCGCTTCGGCCCACTTAGTAAAGTAGTCGACAGCGACGATTATATATGCATGCCCCCCGGCCGAATGAGGTTACACGTCATGAAATCTACACCCCATTTTGCGAAAGGGCCGACGGTAATGACAGGATGCAAAGGGAGGGGTGGCGCGCGCATCTTGCGCTAAAAAACCTGGCACGCGTGACATTTGCGGACTGCGACAATACAGTCTTTGAAGATTGACGGCCAGAAGTAACCCGCACGCAGAATCTTCTGGGCGATGGCATATCCAGACATGTGACCGCCACAAGCGCCACTGTGACAGTCATTTAAGACTCTTTCGGCCTCTTCCAAAGTCAAACACCGACGGAGCACCGAATCTACGCCAACCCGGTATAATGTATCTCCTACAATGCGGTAGGGTTGAGACTGATGCCGAATCCGACGTCGGGCATCTTTGGTCAACTCAGAACAGAAGGTTGACGTCTGAAGATACACAATAATATCGCCATACCATGGGTCACGGGTGTTGATAAGGAAGATGGTTTCGTCTGGAATATGTTCTTCAGATTGAGATGGTGAGGAGTCTGTCGGGAGGGAGCAAATAAGATCCGCGAAAACCAGTGATTTGGTCGACTTAGCAGTAGTAAACTCTAGGTCGAACTCCTGGAGGATAACGATCCATTTGGAGTATTTTCCCCCCAGTAATTGTCAAGAGAGAATATATGTCATGGGGTTGCAATCCGATACCACGGTTATTGTACGCAACAGGATGTAGTGGCGAAAGCGTTGCACAGTGTGTACTGCAGCTAATGCCAGCTTCTCGACGTGAGCGTAACGCGTTTCAGTGTCGAGAAGGTTCCGTGATAGATAATAAACAACGTGTTCATTTCCATCATCGTCATCCTGCACTAGAACCATAGCTATGGTGCTAAAAGCGGCAGCCAAGTATAAAGTAAAATCACGGTGATAGTTCGGAGGACGAAGCAACGGAGCATTAACAAGTAATGTCTTAAGCTTCTCAAAGGATTACTGAGCAATGCCGTCCCAATGAAAGGGAATGTTCTGCTTTAAAAGACGTGTAAATCCTTTGGCCACTTCCGCCTAGTTCGGTATAAAGCGTCGTAGGAAGTTAGCTTTTCCCTGCAGACTCTACAATTGATATAACGAAGATGGTGATGGGAGATTGACAATGGCCTCGACCTTTAGGGGATCAAGGTGAATCCCGTCCTTGGAGACTATGAACCCCAAAATACGGCCAGAATCCACGCAAAATACGCATTTATGACGATTGAGTTGGATATTATAGCGTCAACAGCGAAGGAAAATCTGGCGGAGGTGTTCTGGGTGGTCCTCTCGCCGAGATGAGTGAGCTGGAAAATCGTCCAGATATGGCTGAACGATATGGCGTATGTCGTGGAACGCGTAAGACATAGCACGCTGGAAAGTGGCTCCAGCGTTCTTCAAGCCAAACGGGAGCTTTTTATAGGCAAAAGTACCCCACGGACAGATGAATGCAGTCTTGTGTTGATCAGCGGGTAGAATATTTATCTGATTATGCCCGGAAAAGTCGTCCATCAGGGAATAAATCTCACTCCCAGCACATTCATCAATGATTTGATCTATGAAGGAGTGGGGTAGTTGTCCTTTGGACAGGCCCGATTAATATCTCGGTAATCAACACAGACCCTTATAGTACCATGTTTCTTATCTACAGGGACAATGTTGGAGACCCATTCTGTGAGGGGAATTGGGTAAATGAAGCCCGCGTTCAGAATTTTTTCAACTTCTGCTTTAATGGCAGCGGCTTTGCGAGGGTGCACCGGGCGTAGGCGTTGGCGCACGGGTTTCGCACCAGGATAGGTCGGAATCTCATGCACAACTATGCTGGGATCAATCCCGGGCATTTCCTCATAGGACCAGGCGAACACATCTCTGAATTCTCGAAAAAGATCAGTATAAACTTGTATCTCATCAGGAGAACAAGTCACTCCCACGTGTATGTTCTCAAATATCCCCGATTTAACGGAGATGTCGATTGGAATGGTTTGAGTAATGTTGCTCAGGTTTCCCTCTGAAAGCACCTCATGTGTCAATATGGGCGTCTAGAGAGGTGGAGTGGGAACCTGAGATGCGAAACGCTCTAGACAATCTGACATTGCCCCCAAGCTAGGCATGAATTAGGAACGATGATGTCCATCGCTCCAAGGCAGCTCCTCAAGAGACATTGTTTCAACAATGGCTTCATCAGAAGGGAAAATCTCTTTAAGAGGATTAGGCGAGTTGGCCTCGCTGAGCCAGGGGGATTGGGAATAGATGTCTAAAGCCATGCTCGAAGGAGCATGCTGAGGAGGGGGAGGATCAGATGCGGCGACGATTTCATAGTAGTTAATCTCTACCGGAGTTAAGGGCATCGATTCTCCAAACTCAGTCACCTGCTCAGGCGAAGGGATGAGCCATGGGTCGTCAGACCTAGAGATCATATTAACTTGAGCGGTGTGCGGTGGCAGTGCGGGAAAAATACCCATGAGGACGGGGTCTTTGAAGAGACCGGGTCCTACACTGTCAGGGGGATTTTGGGATCTGATCCACGTACGGAACGTTGTTCTCGGAAGTGGAGGTGAAGAAAGACAACTGATCCACCGTAACGATTTTTCCCTCGTGAGGGAACTTAAGAAGTCGAAAGAGGGTGGACAGCACGCATAACATGGCGTGAGTCCAACTTCGGCCGAGAAGTATATTGTAGTTAAGCTTGGCGTCAACTACTTCTACTTCTACGTTGACTGTCTTCCCATGTAAGGTAATTGCTAAACTCTCGAGAACACCCAAGGGTTTTGATTCCCGACCATCAAATGCCTCTAGGGCATTAGGAGACGATGAAAGGGCCGGAGAGCCAATGGCCTTCCAGCAAGCGGACGACATGACACAGGTAGAATCACCTTCATCCACAACGGCCCTATGGATGTTAAGACCGTTGATCCCGACTTGAATAACAAGAGCGATCTGATGTGGAAGTCGGGGGGTAAAGTTCTCTAAGTCGAAGGTGAGAAGATTGGAATCAGTGGGATTGATCCCACCGATTGCAGACAACAAAGATTTTCATTGTGACGAGCAACTTTGAAGAACTTCCAATGCAGATATGGCAGAAGACGCCTGTGCCAGATCCTCAACAATACTGTAGTGCTGAGCGATACGGGCATTTGGGTTGTAGGAAGATCTTCTTAGAACACCTTTAGAAGGTGGCCTCACAACAGGTTCAGCAGTAGGCTTCTCAATCTCCAACGAACCGGAGACAGGTGGGGGAGGTGGACCGTCCACAACTACCTTCCCGGTTGCCTGACGCGATTCGTTGTAATCCTTCGAACGCGTAGCAATAGAGATAGGTGCAGCACCATTCATCATAAATACCTGGGATCCAAATGGTGTAGATGGTGAAGGCTGTTCAACCATCTGGGTCTGCTGAGACGGGAACGGTTCATTAAGAACTGCCAGAGTCCCTTTAGAGCCTTTTAGAAGTTGACTAACCTCAGATCGCCGTGGACAATCCTTGGTGTAATGATCTCCTTCACAGATAAGGCAGGGATACTTCGGTTTACGTTGGGAACCGTCCTCGGTACGAGGTTTGGACTCTGGCTTTGGAGCATCGGATTTGAATTTACCTTTGCCCTTCTTTTTCCCTTTGGAGGCCTTTTCCTTAGGATTAGCCTGAACGGCGTTAACCTCCACAGTTTTTCCAGAATCGGGAGGGGCGGGAGGAGCAGAATTATTGGATGAGTTGGACTTCTGCTTCCCATTCGAATATTTCTTCGAATTCTGAGACACGGAACCAATAACACCAACCACCGCTGGGGTCGGTGGAGCTTTAGAGGTTCTGGACCGTGGAGCATCAGGCAAGATATCATAAAGCATGTTAGACTGAGAGTATACCAGATCCAGATATTGGGCATGCGCTATGGCTTTTTCTTCAGTCACACACGCTCCCATAGCAACATCTTGGGTGATTTTGTTAACGAAGGAGGTGGTGAACCAATGAGTTAGTATCTGATTAGGTATATGGAACTTGATCAGTCTACGACGACGTCGCCACTCATGAATGTGATCAGAAATGTGAGTGGCTTTGTCCTACTTCAAATAAGTCAGGAGGTGTGTCTCGGCTTCGTAGCGAACCGATAACTGAAAGTGAGTCAGAAAAGCCATGGCTAACGTATTGAAATCTTGAAAGATGCCACAGGGTAATTCAATATACCACTTAGCGGCAGCACCAGTCAAAGTGCGCTTGAAGAGGCGTAGACGAATTGAATCATCCACCCAAGAGTTGGACGAACACCAAAGATGGTAAGTCATCACATGAGCTTGGGGATCCTCCCCAACTTTACCCTCAAACTTAGGGCAATCACTGGGTACCTTGGTAGGAACCGGGGGCCAATAAGGATTGTGCAGAATTGGATCATTAGTTAATTTCGAAACATCCAGTAATTCCAAGGTAGCCAGGAACGGCAATGGTGGATTGGACGGCATGCCTGGCCCTTGATAAGGAACAGTACCTGTACTCCATGCTGGTTGAGAATATCCTTGCCCCCAGGGGTTCTGTCCCGTAGGATTCTGACTGTAGGGAGTATAGGTCGTATAACCAGTCTGATTGGGTTGCTGGTAACCAGTGTACGGGGCTTGATAACCAGGGTATGGACCTTGATTATATGTCGGCCCCGTGTGAGCAGCATGTGGATTTCGCTGCTGATTATAGGTATAGCCAGGTTGTTGAGAGTAATAGTTGGAACCTTGGGGCTGGCTATAATTCGGTCGATATTGACCATGAGAATAGTAACCGCCTTGAGGTTGAGTGGGCTGCTGATAGGTGGGACCCTGCTGAGCCTGATAATTAGGGCACAGCGGTTGATTCGGCTGCGGCATTGAATAAGTCGGCTGTTGGGCAGGGTTGACAGGATGTGCAGGCTGGCCCGGCTGAACAGGCTGACCTGGCTGAGCGGGTCGCCCTGGTTGAACAGGTTGACCCGGATAAACAGGTTGTGCTGGTTGTCCAGGTTGTCCTGGCTGTTGAGGAGCACCAGGTTGTGCCGGATAGGCCGGTTGGCCTGGTGGAGGGATACCAGGTTGTGCCAAATTGGCCAGTTGGCCTGGTAGCGGAATGGAGCCAGGTGGTTGCTGATAACCGGTTTGACCCGCACAAGGACCATAAGATGGTCCTGGCTGATGTGCAACGTTGGGACCAAGAGGATACTGCGGTTGCAAAGGTTTAGAAGGTTGGACTACCCCCTAGGACCATATACCGGCCTCGGTTGGTACCCCGGTTGACCTCTGAGTCCTTGAGGTTGCCCAGGTGGGACTCCAGGGAGAGGCTACACGAGTTGACTGGAAGGGTTGTAATACTGTCCTTGCGGACCGTATAATGGCCCTTGTTGGCCCGGAGGGTAGCCCTGTACGGGCTGTCCCTGCGATTCATAAGGATATCCAGGCTGGCCCGAAGGTTGGCCTTGAAAATTTTGTCCTTGCGGGTTGTAGGGTTGTCCAGCCTGGTTATACGATAAACCCTGAGCATGAATTTGAGCCTCAGGAGCAGGTAAACATGAAGGGTTCCCATTCTCATCGTACTAATATGGAAAAACGTACACGGGTGTACCATCCTGTGCATAATGCGAAAAATACGAGCGTTTGGGATCTTGAGAGGATTGTCCGACCTCGGGGTTCGATTGTTTCAGGGACAATCGATACTCCTCCGGAGAGATATTCTCCGGCATAGCAGATGCTATATAAATGTCTTCGGGAAGCGATGTGGTCCTTACGGACTGGGTAGTAACAGCGGGTGCAGATGCGGCCACACAAACAGTGGGCATGGAGGGTACAGAAGTAACCTGAGGGGATGACGTAACAGGTGTCCATGGAGACATCCCCAATGAAGGAACAACCGGCCTCGTAGAAGGAGCTGATACCCCCATAGAGGCAGCGGCGACAATAATTTGACCCAAGGATCTATACCCGACTGGTAATGAGGGACCGGGTGAAGACATAACAAATGGTTCAGGGTTGTCTCCTGGAAATAACCTCCAAGGGAATAACTGGTAATCTTCACCAGACGTGGGAATTTCCTCGCTGTATTCACTCATGTTTGAGCCTACCGCTAGATCTCATAATAGACGGCGAGGAATAGGAGGAATAACAGTAGCTATAAAAGGTGAACCCGATGTAAGAGGAGGGAAATCTTCCCCTACTCCCAATCCAAACCAAGGGTCGGAAAAGGGCCAATTGAACTCAACTAGTCCTCCAAAGGGCTGCTCGGAAACGATGGGCTGCTGAGGTTCAGCAGAGTATTAAGAAGCCTCTGATGAATCGTCTGTATATGGACTACCAGTAGACGAAACATAAGGTTCCTCCACTGTGGTAGTAACGACAAGAGAAAAAGATCAAACACACACACGGGCTGAAAAAGAGTCAAGACACACAATCAAACGGCCAACAAGCAAAATCTAACAGGGCGTGTGATCGCAGGTGATTAATTTTACCACATTGAAACTTAGAAACTTCACCGTTTCATGTTTTAAGAGTCGAGAAACGGATGAAAGGTGACTCTATCTCTTTCAGTTTTGAATCAAGCGTGAAAGGACAAGCGCTTGGTGATCCTTTCAAATTTAAAGAGTCAGAAAAGATCAAATGACTACTCAGGAATACTAGGCAAAAGGGTGTACCAAATAACCGTGAACTGCAATATACACCTTGGTTTCAAAATGAAAGAGAAATCAACCAAGGACTTAACGTACGTGCAGGCAATCTCCCCGAATGCTGTGTCCGATGTATCACGGGTATAGGGTGGTAGACTCGGCTTCCTATGGATAAAGGATAGAAACCTAGTGGGGTCTCCCTTTATATACTCGATGGTACGGGGAACACAAGTCCGTACTAGTGTTGTCTAAAGCCAAGAGGCGAACGACAGCTACTAGGTTTAAAGACGCCGGAACACGTCTCTAGCCTAGACCTCTAATTGTTGTGTTAATGTTTCAATGTTGCCTTAGTGTAAATCGAGTAAATTTTAATGTTTATCTTCAATTACGTTTAAGTTTTCAGGCCCTAGAGAGTGTGATGTCTCAAAATCTCCTAAATGCACACTATATGCCACAGTATACCATTTCATTCGATGAAAGCTAATTATGAGATAGTTGATAGCTTTTCACACAAACAAAATGATCAGAAAACAACCAACAAAGTCTCTAATGCAGCTAATGTAAACCAAAACTTTTCTCTCAAAGTCACTAATCACTAATAACACCGAAAAGATTTTAATTTGCACTAACTAATCAAAAGCCAAAGAGATTTTTTATATTTTCAATGTTTAATAGCAAAGTGCACTAAACAAAATGAAAACTAATGAAAAGAGAAATTTTAGAAGTGATGAGGAAAGAGCAAAACACACAAATTTTACTCAACGCAAACACACAATCAGATCTCCAAATTGACAAAACAATCCCTCAAAACCAAGAGAATCCCAAAGACCCGAATGGACCATGTAATCTAGGCCCAAAACGAGACAAAGCGCAATTCGAATGAAGAACAGAACAAACACTCAAATAACGCAATAAAATGATAAATAACCACCAAACGAATGTAAAGAAGCAATCACAAGGTCGACTGAACAAATAGAGACCAAAAACTCCCAAGGGAGGCTCGACACACAAGAGCACCTAGATGCCCTAGGGCTAGAATGTGAAATCGATGGAAATGGGTAAACAACCAAAGGACGAAGGTCACAGCCAGTCAAACAAGGCTCCAGAACACTCAAGCAGTTGAAAAAACAAAACCAAACACACTGATCAAGCTCAGGAAGGTCAAAACAGAGCAAACCATAGTACCTCACAGGATTGGCGCGACTGTGAGGCTGAAACTAGCGCCAGAAAGGAATTGGCGCGGGTAATACACAAGCAACCTGCGCCAATGGGCGCGACTGTCAAGCTGAAAAGCGCGCCAGACGAGTTAACTATGCAAAAAATAAAAAAGAGCAATCCCAGACACAGACTAGTGATGATCAAGCTGACCGAAAGCCAAAATCACAAAAGAGCCAGCCAAAAGAGCCGATCAAGCAAGCAGAATCGAGAAACAACCGAAAAGACAAGACAATACTCCAAGTGTTCAGTCCATAAACTAAACCGGATATTGACTGAAGCAACTTTGATCTACTTTGCAATTGCAGAGCAAGAGCGTTTCGAAGGCTATCTGGCTAACTTCAGGCTCCTTCTATAGCTTACAAAGCAGAATAACAACAAGTTAGACGATCCCCAGTTTATTCACCAAATTGTTGTGGAGGTAAATCCCCTCTGCAGATAGAGGCGATCCCTACTAGCCCAGACCAGGTCTAGCAACAATCGTCACACGCTATAATGTAGGTTCCTAATTGCAAATAAACCAACTAGCGATGAAGGCTTACCTGGAATCCAATGTTGTCGCTTGTAGAGAAAGTAGCGCTCTCGTTCCTTAGCTCTGGCAGATCACGATTCTCACGATCTCCGTGACCGAACACCTGCACACGCAAGAAACAAAACAAACGCAAGCATAAAATCCAGTATATGCAACTATATGTTAGTCAGAGAAGACATAACTCATTATCATAATCAACAATAGGAGTGGAACCATAACCAATAGTCGCTTATTATTAATTAATCAAAGAATAATACAACCATAGCTCTGACGCTGAATTCTCCTTCGAAGGGTCGCCAGCGGAACATGTCTCGAAAAATCCTGTCGGGGATGGGACAAACCTCTCTCTTCGGATGTCTTGACAATAATCTCCTTGCTTAGATTTGGCCTTAAGGGAATGAATCAAGGCTCTTGCAGCATAAGGCTCTGATGGCTCTTGGGAACTTGGAGACTAGCTTGAAAAGGAGATGAGAAAGCTTTTATAGATGGAGGAAGGCGAGTTGGGATCCCTATAATCATGGGATTGGCCCTATTCTCAAGGAATCTTACATGAGAGGTGGCAAACCACTTCCTCTACATGGAGATCCAGAGCCAAACCTCCCAACTCAAATTAGATACCAGTTTATGGATCAATTTAGGACGAAACTTCTACCATTTATTTTTTAAAAACACTCCTTCAAATTGCTGGCGTGAGTGCGACTCTGAGACAGAGCGCCAATTGGCGTGCCCTCTTTGAAGGATTTCCCCCATTGGCGCGGGTACTAAACTGGCTGCCCGCGCCAATGCAAAAAGGGGTGTTTTTAGGGTTTTTCACAAGGAGTTGTCTTCAGAGCAATGAAAGTACATGTTCAGGGGAATGCCATGAAAGTGTTTTCAAGTTATTTCACTGCTCACAGGTCACGGAATGAGCCCTCCAATTGTGCGGGATGGGGAATTGCAGGGACGGTGACAAATTGCTGTGTAACACTCCCCATAAAAAAAATTCCATAATTTGATTTATATGATGCACAATTTGCTCCGGAAAGTAATATAGGTGACCCCAGTACACAATAAGTTGTGTAAGGACTACTTGGATCATGATCAGTCTGTCCCCCAACGAGAGCCACCTATGTGACCATTTTCTAACCTTGACTTTGAATCTCTCCACTAGCCACATCCATTCCTTCACCCGATACCCACAATTTTTGATTCTATATCCCAAGTATAAGAAACCTTCATTTTCCCTCTTGATATGGACACCAAGGAAATTAGCAATGAATTTAATCTCCTTCTCATTTCCATATTCACAAATAAGGAAATATTTCTCCTCGTTAATGCATAGTCCAGATGCCTTCCCAAAACACCTCAAAAAGAAATGTATATAGAACCAATGGTTTCTAATAATCTGGAAAAAAATAAGAATATCATCCACAAAAAGTGAATGAGTGATACTTACAGCATTAGAGAAAGAGAGCCCAGAGATAAAATGCGAGGTCATGGCCATCTCCATAAGCCTGCTAAATCCATCCATGATCAATATAAATATGAGAGGGGATAGAACGCATCCCTGTCTTAATCCCCGTTCAGCTCCAAAGAAATTTGTCGGCATACCATTTATTATAACAGAAAAACAGGCGGATGATATACAGGCCATAATCCATCTGATGATGTGAATCGGAAGCCCAATCTTAAGGAGTACCAGTCTGATATATGACCAGCCGACAGTTTCATATTCTTTATACAGATCAATTTTTAGAATGAGAGCCTCCTTCTTACCAGCGTGCATAGTATGCATAGCTTCCTAAGCTATGGCAATAGCGTCATGAATAGACCGTCCCTTCAGAAATCCATATTGTTCCCTCGAGATATACTTCGATAGTGTCTTTCTCATCCTATTTGAAATTATTTTAGATGATACCTTATATATAAGATTACACAAGGAAATCGGTCTGAAGTCTGAAAAATTCTTAGGATCAGATGATTTGGGGATGAGCGCCAAGAAGGTGGCATGCCGTCTGGTCATTTGTCGTGTGCAAAAGACTTTAATGTTAACTCAACTTCCTCCTTTATAATTGTAGCATTTAGGCGCTGAATAGCCTCCTCATCAAACATATGCAGAATATACTGAAGGACCCATGTCTAAAAATCTAATGAAATGTCTACATCAGCTTGGTAAAAGGTCGATAAGTGTCTGTAAGCTTCCCCCATAATCTCCTCCATGGAATAGACACAGCTCCCATCATTTTTCTGAATATACCAGATTCCATTTTTTCTCTTCCTCTCATTTGCGGATTTGTGAAAAACATTTGTATTCAAATCTCCCTCCTTGAGCCATATGATCCTGCTCTTGAGTTTCCATGTTAATTCTTCAATATTCAGTATCTCCTCTCTTCTCTGCTGTAGTTTGGCCATTTTCAAGTAGGTTTGATCATTCGAGGAAATATTGACAAATTTAGAGTGTATGTCGCTAAGAGTTCTTATTATATCATTGTACTCCTCCATGAGCTTTTCCTTCTTTCTAATTTCCCATGCCTTTGTAATGGAATTTATTTGATGTAGTTTTGCATGGAAACACTCCCATCCTTGTAATCCCACATATGGGGAACTTTCAGTCCAATGTTCTCGGATGATATTGTTGTATTCTTCGTCATGCAGCCATGCCCGATTGAATTTGAATGGGACCCCCTTTCTTTTTATTTCTGTGCGCCACGACAGAACAATTTCCATGTGATCTGATAAGTCTAATACATGGATATATGATCGCATATTACCCAATATATCAGCCATGATCCCCTTCACCATAGCTCTGTCCAACCTTTTTCCGATAAAATCCCCCCCTAATTGACAATTTGTCCACGTAGGGATAATGGGATTTGGACGAACATCAATCATTTGTGCCTGCTCAAAAATCCTGCCTATGTAGCCCGCCAATGGGTCAACACGAGCCCTAAGACCCCATGATTCATCAGCATTTAAGGTCGAGTTGAAATCCCCAATGGCAATCAGGTTCTCCAGTAAAATTATACTGGAATTGTTCAGGTGCTTCCAAAATTCATATATGTTCTAGCATGGAGCATATAAGTTTAAGATATTGAAAGTGTCCTGTACCCCGCAAAAGTTTCCGGATAATAAGATGTCGCCAAAAAAACTAAAGGCAAAAAACTTAGCATGTGATGGATTCCATAATGCAATTAAGCCACCTACATGACCAACAGCATCCACAGCCACTGCATGCCAACCCGGTCTGATGGAAAGAATACACCTAATTGATTTCAATCTGTCACATAGAGTTTCCCAGATAAGAATAATGATAGGTCTCACCGTATTTAGCACCTCCCTCAGACGATATAGTTTTGAGGGGTCACCCATACCCCTGAGATTCATAGATAGGATAGAGTTCATTTTGGACCACCTAGGGATTGCTTGCTCTAAGCGCCCTGATGTCACCAGAAGAAGAAATGGGTACATCAGTGAGGTCCAAGAAATCATATTTAAACATAGATTTATTTTTAGGCCGCCCTCTAAAATGCCTCGAACCCGATTTTGTTTTCTTACGAACAATTATGTTATTACCATATTAAAGGGAAATAACAATATCATGTTGTTGGGGAATCCTATCAAATACCATTAAGGCCGGAAAATCAAGGTTAGGATTGCCTAGTAAAGAGTCTAAATCGCTTCCAACATAATTTTTTGGTGATTCCATGATATCAAGGACAACATCATGGCGGGGTGATGGGGGAGATGCCCATTCCAGAGGGGGCATCGATGGAGATACATATAGTTGTTCAGAGGGAGTTTGAGAAGGCCCGGGAGACAAAATATAAAGGGGAGCAGCAGGGGTGGCAGAGAGCAGGGGCTCATCCAGCAATGCAGAACAAACAGCGGTATTATGTGAAGACTGGGCACTCGTAAAGGACCCTGTTTCCCTATCCTTTCCCTTAGGAGAAACAGAGGAAACCTGATTATTAACCAGAGGCAACCCCCCCACCATATCCCTTGTAAAAATAGGAATACATATATCATTAACAAAAAGTAATTCATTGTTAGGAGGAGCTTGTTTTTCACCACAATCATTGGCTGATACATAATCTTCATCACCAGAAGATGGTGGAAGTGACTTACCCAATTTGTGTGCACCACTCTCGTCCACCGAATCGCCAGCAGCATTGTCACGGCTAGATCCATCGTTGCAGGACATGACTCTGTGGGTGTTTTTGAAACGCATTGGGCAACAACTCTTCAAATGTCCCGTACGGTGACAAATCAGGCACCGGAATGGTACCCCCCAGTAGTTAACCCTTTGTCTATGTCTTTTCTATCCCCATACAAGGTCGACATCCCCCGGCAAACCCCCCTTGAAACATACCTCCACTAATAGCCATGTTACTCTTTTATCAATGGTTCAATGATACGGGGGTATATGTACTTGGTACAACCAATAAATTCGCCAATTGCCCTAAGAGCCTTCACCATCCAAAATTCAAGTGGACGCCCCGACAACTTCACCTCTACTACTTTGATCTTTGGAGCTTCCATAACAAGATTAAAGCCCAGATACCAGGGTACAAGTTGCATGAAGCTTTTGCCTCGTACCCATGTTTTTTTAATAACCTTCGCAACATCCTCCTCCTTCATGAAATGAATACTAAACTAGTTATTTAGCAACATACTGACCTTTGGTGTGTAGCCCAGAATAGGATTCTAAAACAGCCTCACCCATTCCACCATGTCCATCTCTTTTCCATCTGCAAACATCCACCGCCCAATTAGTGCTCGTTTCTGGAGGCTCGCCACCCTTCCCCACAAATCATCATACTCCATGATAACCTCCTTTACCGCCATGGCCGGATTGTAACAGTGATGTCCCTTCTGGCTCCGTCCCTTTCTTTCCATAGCTTCCCTCCCTCCAGCAGTCATGTTGTTTGCCTTGCCCCCATGATTTTCACCAGCGCAAAAACCCTTGGGAAAAACCATAGACTATGCAATCAGTCTTGCATCTTCATCCAGAACCCTAATGCATCTATTCTCCACATCGATAGTAGCAGCAATTAACACTTCTTGCGCAGACGTGTCTGATGTTAGAATTTCATTGACATCTGTCATTCTTTAGAAACTAATGATCTGAAATGTGTGAAAAAATATTTCTTATACAGAGATAGACAGTAGGGGCTTTTACTGGTTATTTCACCTTTACTAGAAAGGTTGAAACCAGAAGCTTTTGGGCCTCTTACTGGCTCTGCCTAAAGAAATATGAAGTAAACACTAAAACGATCTGGCAATGAAAGTATTTGTTTCTATTTGCAAAGTATTCATTAACCAATTTTTATGTGTGAATAATCAAGTTCAAGTATTCTGCAATGGAAGTAATGTGGTTTGAAGTGGAACAATTATGTTTTGATCACTGTATAAGTCTCATTGTGAAAAGTGGACTTATTAAAATTTACTGTTTAATATAGAAATCTCTGGAAAATAGCAGCAAAAGTGCACAGCATAATAGTAAGCATTTGTTTAATCAGTTCACCCCTCTCTTGGGCTACCTCTGCTGGGTCCAAAAGCCTCCAAATAGGCTTTTACCTCTTTTATTAATGCTCAAATTAAGTATTACACCATGAAGAAAGCCTCAAAAGGCTAAAATAGCTGCAAATTCATAAACAGAGTGTTGGAAACAATAAAAATTGACTATTCATTCACCTCAAACTGATGAATATAGTCCAAAACAGCTGATCATTCACCTAGCCCTAGTGGCTCCACAAGAAAATTCGCTGATAAAATCGCTGACAGAGTGCCCTGATGGCTCTGCAACATGTTCCAACAGCTTCAGAATGCTTCAATACCCCCAAAACAAAACAAAAATTCGTCCTAATTGGACTTCCCTAGCCAAAGTTATGATCAACTGAAGTTTTTGCCCAGTGTGCCCTTGAAAAGCTCCACTAAATGTGGAGCACTGCCAGATAACTCCGACAAAAATGGAGACGGGCGCTAAAATTGGGGGGACTGCCGAATTGGAGGGCTGGCAGATAAGCCCCTTGTGACCGCACCGAACGAAATTGTATTAAATAACATTGAGTTTAACGTGGTGAAAACTTTATGATATAACCATATGACGTAAATTTGAATCAGCCCTCCAACAGAAAGCGCGTGACCACGGCCCGACGTAATGCGTGCCGATGAAATTGCCTCCCGGTTTCGAGCGGCGAGTCACATGATGGAGGGGGCTGGCCCCCTTTCAGGCTCGCCCAAACAAAATTTAAACTTCAAATATGATTTCGCGCCAAAGGTTTAGCAAGTACCACCCGTGGCCCAATGGTCGGGCCGTCCCGTTGTCTCCGCCCCGACTCGGGGTCAAACCCTGCCGCGCTAGACAAAAATTTTGAACTATATTCCGTTGTATCTTGGGGCCACGTGGCAGCCTCCGGGCTGGCCACGTGGCGCCCACTGATTGGCCGCCTTCAGAATATTCCGCAGAATATTTTGTGGAATATTCCACAGAATATTCCCAAAGTATTCTGTGGAATATTCTCTTTTTAATAAAAATTTTGTAAAGTCAATTTTGGCCATTTTTTTTACTGAAATTGGCAAACTTCAAAGCTGAATAAATTTCTCATACAGTGTCGGTTTTCAGTGTCGTTCACGTCTACAGGATCGTTTTTCTGAGCTCTTTCCATTCGTTATGGTTTGGACCAATTATGAGCAACTAATTTTTTGAGCATTTTTCCACAAAGGACTTGATCTCCTGATCACACCTCCCAAATGGGAAGATTTTGGACCCCAAAAGCTCTCTGATTACTGAAACTGATGATGTGGAGACTGATTCTCCACTCTTCCACCCTTGAATAACTAAAATCTACCCGATTTCATCAAATGGAGCTTTTGAGAAAATGATAAATTGTCTCTGGAATCAACTGATCGACCATTGCTATAATTGACGGAGTCATGATGCAAATGATTAAAATTTGCAGAACAGAAATTGCAATCTGCAAAACAAAAAAAAAAAATCTACACTGATCAAACTTCCCAGAAGACTTAAAATAACTTTCACCTTGCAAATTTTTCCTATGTCAAATTCTACCATTCTGAAACCAACTTTGTCCCATGCTGAATTGTGTGTCCTCCTTGCTTGCACTGCTTTGCTTTGACACTTCATTCACTGCATTGGCTGACCCAAAAGGTAATTTGTGCAACATAACATCATCTTCTTTCAAAGACAAACTGTTATTAAACTGAGACAAATCATTAACAACATCATAAAAAGGTGAATGCTCAAAATCTGGTCGTTTCAACATTAACAAAGTTAGACTTTGACTTGCATTAACCAGTCTTTTCAATTGACTTGCATGGAGTAAAGAAGATTCCAAATTCTTCTTGTGTGCTCTCACAATGTACTCTTTACCATCTTTGAATAAGTGATACTTGTTTTCATGGAAATGAAAGATGGCCTTCCTATCAAATGAGTAAGGACTTCCCCAAACAATTCCTGAGATATCAAGCAGCACCACATCAAGTTCCACTGTGTCAATGAAGTGTGCAGTTATTGCAAAGCGCAATATGCACTTCCTTGAGACTTGAAAATTGGCATCCTTGCATATCCATCCAAGTGGATAAGGCTTCAGATGTGGAATGGTATCAAATTTTAATTGTTTGACCAAGTCCTCAGATATGAGATTAGCTTGTGACCCACTATCAAACAGTGTGTCAATTTTGGTATGTTTTGAAATTACCCTCACATGGAAGAGCTTTATCCTCCTCTTTTCTTCATGAGTATCTTTGTGACAATTCAAAGAGCTAGAACTAGGAGTTGTGTCTTGCACCACTTCTTTCCCCTTAATGTTCTTTAAAACCATGGCGATGCTTTTTGTCTCATCACCTAAGTCTGACCCTAAGTCTTGCTCAACTGTTGCTACCGTTTCTTCCTTTTCTTTGGTCTTGTTTTTGTTCTTGTATTTTTCTGGTTTCAGTTCAGGATGAAGCTTCCAACAATGATCTTCATCATGACTTGTCTTTGAACAGTTCTTGCAAAATAACTTTCCTTTTTCTTTTCTTGAATTTTCAATTCTTTTCTTTCCTTTGTTTTTGAAATTACTATCCTCATTCAAAGCATCAAAAGAATTCTTTCCTCTAGCTTCTAAATGTGTATCCTAGACACAAAATTCATCTAAGCTGGTAGGATTAAACATTAGGATAGTATGTTGAAGGTAATTGTGCAAACCTCCTATGTATTTTAACAAGGTGTCTTGACTTTTTAAGTCTACCCTAAGTAGAAGTGATCTTCTAAACTCTTGGGTATAATCTTGCACATTTTGACCCTTAAGTTGCCTAAAATTTTTCCAATTCATGATTGCTTTCTGAATATGAGCAAGAGGATAAAATTGTTTCTTAATAGCAATAATAAACTCATTCCATGTTAGATTTATCTTACCATGCTTCTTGATTTCCTCTCTGGTCTTGGCTTCCCACCAAACCAAAGATGCTCCATCCATTCTCAATGAGGCTAATTGGATTTTTGTGTCATCATCATGCAGATTCTGAATCCTTAGATAGAATTCCAATTGTCTAATCCAGTTATCCAATTTGTTTGCATTCACATCACCATTAAACATCGGCAACTCAAACTTCACATCAAGCTTTAACAAAGGATTTCTAAGAGATGTTTTTGTTTTGTGTGACTGATTAACAGAAGTTGGAGAGGATGATGTGGAGGAAGAGGATGACGATGGAGATGGTGGATCACCATTTCCTCCATTCCCTTTCTTATACTTCTCATTGTCTTTCTTTCCTCCTGAAGAATCTCCTTCTTCTCTTTGGTTTCTAGACCCTTCTCCAGCAATCCTATCATTTCTCTCCTGATAGAGGATCCTAACCATTTCAGTCATATCCAAGAAAGCTTTTCTAAATATTCTTTCTTCTTCCTTGGGATCCATTTCTTCATGTACTTCTCCTTCTCTGGAAGACATATTTGTGGCTGATTCTAAGGCTAATGAGGATGAAATTGAAGGTGGAGATAATGGCACCCTAGCCCTCCTTGGTTGAGGATTATCTTGTGCTCTAACCAATTGACCTTCCCCTCTTTTCAATTTCAGCCTAGTAAGCATCAAATTTGTAGAATAACACAATATTCTTGCACAAATTTCACAAAATATTAAGCACAACCTAGAGCTCTGATACCAATCTAATCTTAAATGTGTGAACAAAATATTTCTTATACAGAGATAGACAGTAGGGGCTTTTACTGGTTATTTCACCTTTACTAGAAAGGATGAAATCAAAAGCTTCTGGCCCTCTTACTGGCTCTGCCTAAAGAAATATGAAGTAAACACTAAAACGATCTGGAAATGAAAGTATTTGTTTCTATTTGCAAAGTATTCATTAACCAATTTTTATGTGTGAATAAGCAAGTTCAAGTATTCTGTAATGGAAGTAATGTGGTTTGAAGTGGAACAATTGTGTTTTGATCACTGTATAAGTCTCATTGTGAAAAGTGGACTTATTAAAATTTACTGTTTAATATAGAAATCTCTGGAAAATAGCAGCAAAAATGCACATCATAACAGTAAGCATTTGTTTAAGCAGTTCACCCCTCTCTTGGGCTACTCTGCTGGGTCCAAAAGCCTCCAAATAGGTTTTTCCCTCTTTTATTAATGCTCAAATTAAGTATTAAACCATGAAGAAAGCCTCAAAAGGCTAAAATAGCTGCAAATTCAGAAACAGAGTGCTAGAAACAATAAAAATTGACTATTCATTCACCTCAAACTGATGAATATAGTCCAAAACGGCTGATCATTCACCTAGCCCTGGTGGCTCCACAAGAAAATTCGTTGATAAATCGCTGACAGAGTGCCCTGATGGCTCTGCAACCTATTCCAACAGCTTCAAAATGCTTCAATACCCCCAAAACAAAACAAAAATCGTCCCAATTGGACTTCCCTAGCCAAAGTTATGATCAACTGAAGTTTTTGCCCAGTGTGCCCTTGAAAAGCTCCACTAAATGTGGAGCACTGCCAGATAACTCCGAAAAAAATGGAGACAGGCGCCAAAATTGGGGGGAACGCCGAATTGGAGGGCTGGCAGATAAGCCCCTTGTGACCGCACCGAACGGAATTGTATTAAATAACATTGAGTTTAACGCGGTGAAAAATTTATGATATAACCATATGATATAAATTTGAATCAACCCTCCAACGGAAAGCGTGTGACCACAGCCCGACGTAATGCGCACCGATGAAATTGCCTCCCGGTTCCGAGCGGCGAGTCACATGATGGAGGGGGCTGGCCCCCTTTCGGGCTCGCCCAAACAAAATTTAAACTTCAAATATGATTTCGCGTCGAAGGTTCAACAAGTACCACCTGTGGCCCAATGGTCGGGCCGTCCCGTGTCGTCAGTGTCCTGAAATGCTCTATAAATGGAAGCCGCCACCCACAGAATTTACAACCTAGATAACCACATCCCAGGCCCGATTTAGTCATCGCAATGCCCAAGTCTGTTAGACAAATCTATTGACAAATATCCTCCCTGCCATGAAGGTAGAAATTCCTTAATTCCCCACGTCGTTTTGTCAGAAAAGGTGATGACACCTCCCCCAATCCTAGAAAAAAGTGAGGTCCGTGAAAAATAGTCGTTTCCGTCACCGGGAAAACCAGAAGCACCTCATAGCAATTCATTCAAAAATTACCACAACAACAACAGCAGCATCCCAGGCAAGTCCACCATCTAGAAAATAGCTTAAATCCAAAATTCTTGCAAGGTCTAGTTATAACAATGGAGTCTACCCATCTCCGCCAGAGAGCACACCACCTTGAATGACGTTGTGTATTTAGGGAGTCTGAATTAGAGGAAGACTCAAGCATGGAGTTTTTATTCCCCTCATTTAACATTTTCCCTATATACCTGTTTTAACATAGCTCTCAATATGATAATGGCAGACAATATCAGAAAAGTGATAATAATAACTTCCCCATGCTCTAATAACATTCTATAGCCCCCTAACAGCTTGAAATCTTCCAGCAGACACTTATATATGTCATCAACAATACAACCATTCCCAGAAATAGTGTATCCCACAGACATGTACCCTTACAATACAAATACAAAGCACAATCCTCCATACAACACAAATACAATACAAAGTAGTATATGGGATAGAATCCCCCTCGGACCATAATGCTTCATTAGACTTACTTCAAACCATTCCAGTAGACTTACCTCAGACGACCGATGTATCCCAAGTATAAGAAACCTTAAACCTTACCCTTGCTGTAAGTTTATGGAGTCAGGACCACCGAGCAAGTTGCGATATTTTCTTATGGATGGATGGAGAATCGAAATACCTATCTGCCGACAGTAACATGAATATACATGAATCCCATCCTTAAGTTGATAACCTTATGAATGAACTAAAATCAAAAGAGAAAAATAAAAAAGTAAAATAAAAAAATCAATCTTCATTAGATCAATACCAATCGTCTCATATTCTTTTTCAAAAGGAAAAAACAATAATTTTTTATTGAAAACAAAAATGTTATAAAATATTTTTGGCATGCAAAATCATTTTAGCAGAAAAATAAACACCACATATAACTAATTCGCTCTTAGATGTGTCATCTAGAAGGGTAATCATTAAAATTTTAGCAATGTTTAAAAAGAAGGCTATGTGATAGACAAACGCCTTATTGTTTAGTGAAAAAGTGAGACTCTCACCATAAATAACTTGAAAGAGAAAAGCATCTCTTTCAAAAGCCTAACCTGCTAGTAAGGGAATTATCCACTGCCAAGAATGGTGCCATTGATAGGAAGTTCATTGAAAATCATCTCGATAGGCGCAGATAATCCTCTTTTTAGACAATCTATCCGCAGGGGTGTTCTGCTCCTGGTAGATATGGTAGATATCTCGCTCATACCTACCCCACAATAGATTATGCAATAACAAAATTTTAAACATATATAGCTTAATGGAGCATATGGGCTTAGCACCTATGGCATTGCGCAAGCATAGGTCAATACAAGATGATGATAGTAATTGTTACCAACATGGCAGTGGTAAGCAGGACAACCAATCTGGATTGTCACAGATTTTTTCTAGTGACTGTAAATGCAGCCATTTTTTCACCTCCATGTCCTACATGTTGTTGCCTAGGAATATTGTGAAAATAATGAAGACATTGATGGCCTAGCTCATTAATAAGAGACTCTAACATCCCCTCCACATGGTTGGCATGAATTCATAGCCTCCAAACTAAAATTGTAGTGAGATTTTTAAGCCGAAGATTTTGATTATATAAATGGCAACTCTCAATAATAACCGTTAAATTTGTGCTAAGTGTAATTATTAGCTTTTTATTTATTTTATTACTTTTAAATTTTTTTCATAATAAATGTATTTTGAATCACATAAAAAATATCAACAACCAATCAAAAATTTCATTTGTAAACAAATTTAAAAAAATATATCTATTTTCAAATATTTATTTTAATATAAATTTTTAAATAACATTATTAAAAAATTATAATAATGGTTTGTTTTAACACCAGTAAAATCCTTTTGGCAAAAACAATATAGCTATAAAATTTATTTGTATTTGATTAATTATAAGCAAAGTATCTTAAATTTAATATCATAAATTTAAAAAAAAAAAAAATACATTATAAAAAAAATATAATAATGGTTTGTTTTAATACAAGTCAAATCCTTTTGGCAAAAACAATTTAACTATAAAATGTGTTTGTATTTGCTTAATTATAAGCAAAGTGTCTTAAATTTAATATAATTAAACACCACACTTTGATTGGTTAACAGAGTAAAAAGATATACTATTAAAATAATAGTAATATATTTTATAAAAATTTAATATATATGATTTCATAGTGTAATTAGTTTCAATATAGAATTAAAATGAAATATATAAAATTTTAATATATATGATTTCATAGAGTATAGAATTAAAATGAGATATACTAAATAACATAATTTTATTGGAAACAATCATGGTAATAATTAAAAAAGATAATGGGAGAACAATGACCAAAGAACATGGACACAAGAACAATGGGATCATCAGTAAAATAAGAGCGGAATGTGGAAAGCAATAACAAAACGTAATATATGTACAATGAAATACAATCAATATTTGAGTTTCTATATATCTTCTAAACAATGTAGTAAGAAGTTAAATTGAAGAATAATGTTACACTAAAGTAAATGTCCAAGAACAATGGAAATCCTTGCATGAAAATGTATAATCAATAATTGAGTTTCTATATATATTCTAAATAATGAAGTAAGAAGTTAAATTTAAGAAAACTGTTATATTAAGGTAAATGTCCTAGAACAGTGGAAATTCTTGTTGGAAGAAGGCACATAGCAGAGGAGTTCAATTTATTTGGGGTTTTTTAAAATGATATGATATAAATTCTAAATACGAAAATTATGAGATATCTATCACATAAAGATATCTGCCTTGAGAAATATTGAGCTAGCCAGTGTGACAAAAGAGCTAGCTCAAATCACTTATATGACACAAGAGATGTACCTTTATATATGTGTGTGTGTGTGTGTGTGTGTATGTAAACAAAAAAAATTAAAATGCATAGAGATTGATAAAACTCTTAACTTAGTTGGTATAGATATAATAATCCAACATTGATTTTCAAAAATAATATAACAAACATTAACATAAAAATTTATTAGAATTGTGAAAATTTGCTAAATATTTATCCAATTTTAAAGAGATGTTGCATTTTCATTTTATGTGATAGGTTTATTATTAGAATCACAACAATATAATAGAGCATCTTGTTATAATTAGGTGTTATATTTCTTAATAAAATAGTTGTTTAAAGTCAATTTTGATTATTTATTAAGTTTGTTTTGCCACTCTAAAGCATCGATTCCATTTTATTTTGCTTTTACAATGTTAAAGAGAAATAGCTCATTAATTTTAAAAATACCATACAATGATTCACTGTTACATATATTAATGTCAATAGCATTACAATTTAAGATGATTTGGTTGTGAAATGATTTGATATTGTATTCATATTAACAATGGTACACACCACAAAAAAAAATTGGAACACAACTTTAAATGATACCGTAAAATGATAAAGTTACATTAATGTCAACAATGTAAAAGAAAACAATACTTTCCATTAATATTGATGAAAATATAATGTTAAATGTTTTAGTGTCTTGATTTTAACAATGAAATGGTGAACTTTTTTTAGATACAATAATTTGCACAACCATATGGTGTAAAAATAATTCAATTCACTAATTTTAATGTTAATGCAATTCAAAACAATAAGTGCATTAACTTCAATACATGCTCATTAATTATCATTAATTTTATTAATAATATTATGCAAAAGTAACTTCACATATATTTAAAAAAGATTTAAAAAAGATTATGTAATAGATTAAAAAGTAAATCATATTACATATTGAAATAAATTTCAAAATACATATTGAAATGCAATAAAATTAAAATAAATATACAAAAAAATAAAAACGAATTGGATGTCAGTACAATACAAACAATGATAAATATGATAAATAAAATTATATTTATATTTTATATGCCAAAATTAAATATCAATAAAATGAATATATATTATTGAAAACAATGATTTAATAAACTATTATGATTTAATGAAATTATATAATGGAGATATATTATTAATTAATTTAACTTCACATTAATTTTAGAGATTAAAAAAGAAATAAAATATGTGACTTTTTCCATAAAAACAATTTATATATAAACAATTATATAAATAGTTGATGCTATATTTTTTTGTTTACATAGTGGGTAAGTCTATCATAATTTAGTTGTCAAACCAATGGTGATAACAACTATCACTGATTGTTATCCACGAATGCAAGTTGACTTGTCAACACTATTCAAAACAAATCATGTCACTTGGAATTACCTTGTTTATAGTCCATAAAGAGTTAGAATTTCAATCCACATCCATGATATATATATATATATATATATATATATATATATATATATATATATATATATATATATATATATATATATATATGAGAATTCATATTAATCATAAAAATAGAAAAATAAATAAAAAATCTTGCAACATAATATTAATATGATAATTTTTATATGAATGCTTGTTGGATAGTGACCGATTTTATTTGAGTAGAATTTTATGTGCCATGTCTTTGTCTCTTTATACATCATGCCATATAATTGTTCAAGTGCACCAAATGTGATGACAGCGAAACCCACTCAGGCAGGTTCACCTTTCATTTTACAAAATGAACCTGCAACCTTCATATATGTATCAAATTTGCATATTCATAACTCGGAGACTCAATCATGGGATCTGTGGGTTATGGTCCCACTCTGCTTCCACGACGCCACTCTGATGCTTATGCATATAAACATTTATCTATAAAGCCCATAAATAAGTCTTGTAATCCCAACCAACAACGTTGGTTGCCTTTAAACTTAAAACCCTGAATCAAACATGAACCGCAGTCATAATATATCGGGTCCACTTTCATTTCAAAACCCGAGCATCTCTTATTTGCGCTAACCATTAGATCAATCAGCAACCAAATCGGACAATGGTCGCGTTACATCGCACCCTGTCTTTTAACATCTAAAAATTACGCGACACGGGTGGTATTTCACTTTTGACGTGGCAAACTTTTATTTGATCGCACTCCATTTGGTGAAACCACCTCTGGGCTCAAAAGGCACGCGAGACCAGTGGTATTACTACCAAAACCGTTCAATAGAAAACTTTAAGTTCCGACCGTATTGCAGTCGGACTCCGCCAGATCTTTGATTAATGTCAAAACAGAGTTCAATCACGCCTTTCAAACCTCGTTTCCTATACGTTAATGCCATGGATCAACCCCAATACGATGTCAACTGATATCGAATTAACCAAACAGATTTTCGTTGTAATGATTTAACATGCTCAATGATCAGAGATTACCATCTCTTGCGTCCTTCATCAAAGGACCGAGAACTCATCGATTTCAATTAACCCTTCCCACAAGATAAATACGCACTCAAATTATACACAGAGAGCATGGATTCAATGTGTTCGGGAACATAATTACATCCACTCTATAACGTCATATAAACATTAGATTTCCATCGATCTTGTAAGGATCGATGGTCAATAAACCACTAAAATCATGACATGAACTCATAAGGTTAAATCAATAATAAGCCACACTAAACACACAGAAAATCTCTATAATCAGTATTTCTATTATATACACAATATCACAGATATTCTAAGGCATTTTAGCCTCAGTACAAATCCTCACGCTTCTACATTGTGCTCGCTCTCCCCCTCACACATTACAAACTCGTCGTTTATATAGAAATTACAAAAGATCATGAATCGGTTGAGATGCACAAATATCTCCAGAGCTTTCTCAAACGAACCCTTAATCTTGTGTTGCGCACACCTGGAAGATCATCAAAACTTATCAGTTACAGAAAATTCAGCATCGATTTTAACAAATTTTGTCCCAATTTTGTGTGACTGTTCGCGTACCTGCCTTTTCAGCTTCAAATTCGAACTTAATTCAAATCTGTTCGGATGCCCCTGCATCAGACTCTCGAGGCACAAAAATTTATGACCTTCTGGTCATATGTCTTCTTCAACTGTCAGAAATTCTACCCACGTCATCTGTGGAACTACTCCTTGTGATCTTCCTGTAACAACATGCCCGAACAATTCTACCCACATCCTCTGTGGAATTGTCCTCTGTGAGCTGCAACAAAAACTCTGCAATAGCAAGTCCTCCCTGCTACTGGATACCTCACGAAGCATCTCTCCGGAGCTTAGTCTTTCGGCATCTCTTTGGTTCGCTCTTGTGGAACCATTGAGCACTCCTGCTCTATGTTGCTGCAATCTTCTCACCTTCCTCTGTTGCTACCTTCACAAAACATAAAAATCACAAGCTTAACAAAACTTCACAAAAGTGTACCTCTTCTTCCTCTGTACGCAAACTCCTTCTCCGCGGGAGATCATTTTCCCGCTCTGATACCACTTGATGACGGTGAAACCCACTCAGGCAGGTTCACCTTTCATTTTACAAAATGAACCTGCAACCTTCATATATGTATCAAATTTGCAGATCCATAACTCCAAGATTCAATCATGGGATCTGTGGGTTATGGTCCCACACTGCTTCCACAGCGCCACTCTGATGCTTATGCATATAAACATTTATCTATAAAGCCCATAAATAAGTCTTATAATCCCAACCAACAACGTTGGTTTCCTTTAAACTTAAAACCCTGAATCAAACATGAACCGCAGTCATAATATATTGGGTCCATTTTCATTTCAAAACCTGAGCATCTCTTATTTGCGCTAACCATTGGATCAATCAGCAACCAAATCAGACGATGGTCGCGTTACATTGCACCCTGTCTTTTAACATCTAAAAATTACGCGACATGGGTGGTATTTCACTTGTGACGTGGAAAAATTGTATTTGATCGCGCTCCATTTGGTGAAACCACCTCTGGGCTCAAAAGGCACGCGAGACCAGTGGTATTACTACCAAAACCATTCAATCAAAAACTTTAAGTTCCGACCGTATTGAAGTTGGACTCTGCCAAATCTCCGATTAATGTCAAAACAGAGTTCAATCACGCCCTCCAAACCTCATTTCCTCTGCTTTAATGCCATGGATCAACCCCAATACGATGTCAACTGATATCGAATTAACCAAACAGATTTTCGTTGTAATGATTTAACATGCTCAATGATTAGAGATTACCATCTCTTGCGTCCTTCATCAAAGGACCGAGAACTCATCGATTTCAGTTAACCCTTCCCACAGGATAAATACGCACTCAAATTATACACAGAGAGCATGGATTCAATGCGTTCGGGAACATAATTACATCCACTCTATAACGTCATATAAACATTAGATTTCCATCGATCATGTAAGGATCGATGGTCAATAAACCATTGAAATCATGACATGAACTGATAAGGTTAAATCAATCATAAGCCACACTAAACACACAGAAAATCTCTATAATCAGTATTTCTATTATATACACAATATCACAGATATTCTAAGGCATTTCAGCCTCAGTACAAATCCTCACGCTACTACATTGTGCTCGCTCTCCCCCTCACACATTACAAACTCATCGTTTATATAGAAATTACAAAAGATCATGAATCGGTTGAGATGCAAAAATCTCTCCCGAGCTTTCTCAAATGAACCCTTAATCTTCTATTGCACACACCTGGTAGATCATCAAATCTTATCAGTTACAGAAAATTTAGCATCGGTTTTAACAAATTTTGTCCCAATTTTGTGTGACTGTTCGCGTACCTGCCTTTTCAGCTTCAGATTCGAACTTAATTCAAATCTGTTCGAATGCCCCTGCATCGAAATGAACCCATAGCGCTCACCAATTTGATAATGTTTTATGCTAGAGAAATCAAACATAATGAAATGCATTTGCAAATTGTTTGCAATTGATCACAGATGTGGAATACTTATAAAAATCTAGAAGTGAAAATGCACATAGTTGATATCCTCTTTCCTAGAGGATAATCTCTCTTGAGTATCTCTTTTATCCTCTTTCGTAGAGGATAGTCTCTCATGAGTACATGAATAGGGAAAAATTGGTCTCTAAGGAAGAAAGATTTGAAGAGAACGATATGAAGCCACAAAAAATGTTATCATAAATAGAATGAAAATGATTGACATAGTTACTAAATTTGAATTCGAATAAAGAAAAATTTGAGAATATACATCGTATAAAGATTTTTATTTTTTTTCAAAATTTAAAAAAAAATGAAATGAATGATATCACATTTCCAACATTAACTTTTTATGTCTATCTAATATTATCAGAAATTAATGAAAGAAAAAAAACATTAAACAAAACACATCAAATTTATTAATATTACAAATTTGAAAAATTTGTAAATCAAATATAATAATAAAAATTCAAAAATATTTTAACTATAATATGTTAAATATAAAATTTCTATAACATTCTTTAATATAAAAATTATTTTTTTCACACTTTCTAATATCAAAATTTTAGTTTATTGATAAAATAAAAGTATAAGGTCAGTCGGTGAATGCTTAGGCGGTAGGGCTATTTCTATGTAGCTATTTTATAGTGGATGATGGTTAATTGATGAGAGGAAATTAAAACCCGTTCTGAAATGTGGTATCATCTTTTAAGCCACTTTGCTTATGATATCATCCCATTTTGTAAGTCACATAATAATTTATTTTAACATTATTAGTCCCTGCCGTTAGGCATGGGACTATAGTAATTGAAAATGAGTTATAGCATTAGTTTTCTTTTCTTGCAGTTTATACAGCCTCCCTGAGTCGTTAAACACAGTATTTTTTTTCATGGTTCTGGCCTAGCTTATATTATGTTTCACTTTGTCTGCTTGGTATTTCAGAAATTGAACTAATGTTAGCATTAGCTCTCTAGCAACAAATGTTATATGTTTCATTAATTTCTTTGCTCACTTTAAGTAACTTGAGCATGTTATTTAGGTGCCACCTAGTGCATGTTATTGCGGTGCCATGTGGTGCCAGGGGCTGCGGTATCAACAATGGCGGTGGTGGCCTCTACAATGGAACGGGAGCTGCGGTATCAACAATGGCGGTGGTGGCCTCTACACTGTAATGCCCAACACTGTAATGGCTTCCTTACTTCCTTGAAAAAACAATGTCTGAATAAGGGTTTAATAGGATTATCAGGCAACTGCATAATGAGTCACTTGGTCAGCTAGAATTTTGAACAGATAAACCAGGCCCTGATGTGGGCAACAAAACAGCCTCACACACAGTCGGGGCAGTGAACAAATTCCTGTTACAGACAATCAGATAAAATTTTATCTCGGTGGCCATTAAATATTTTTCGGTGGCCATTAACTATTTCAGTGAAAAAAACAAAGAGAAACCCTTGCCCTAGATACCCAAAACAAGATGAACAAAGCAAATTCTTTCCTGATTATATGGGTTTTCTTTACTGTATGGAAATAAATATTTTTACTGACTTTCTGAGGAAGAACACTTACCTGGGGAAAATTGTTTCACATTCATCAACATTCCACACTCCCCTGGAGTTTCCCATCCATTGACATTGAAGCTAGGATACGGCACGTGTACGCCATGCAAGTTTAGCATCTATAAAATCAACAGTACAAAATAAATAATAATAATAATACTTATAACTAGAGTTTCTTAATTTTCCTACGAGTTGGAATCTTCATATAATCTTCAGATTTGTTTTTATAGGTGTGAATATATTACATGATATTCATATTTGTTTATATAGATGTGAATATATTAAAAAATCTTAGAAAGCTATTTTTTATTATAATAGGACATGTTTTTAACTTTTAAAGTGTCTTCAATAACATTGTTGTCACTGAATTACTATCATTGTGACACTTTATTGATATTCTTATTGGAAATATGATGTGTTTAAAATTTCATACATTAAATTAATTGTTATTAAACTTATAATTTAAAATATTAATTTAATTTAATAAATATTAAGGGGAAACTGTTTTTCTTTAGACTATTGTTTATTAGTCCATTTAAATTTAATGAAAAGTACGTAGAAAATAAATTAAAAAACTACTCACAGAAATACCAAAAACATGCACTATTTCTATCTATCCGCTGGCTACCTTATTCGAGTTTAAGTAGCGCTAAAACGCGACCAAATACGGTTTTGAATTTATTGGGAATTCAAGTGTTGTTTCAACTATGGTATGGCTGCCACTGAGCGACACTTCCTGCTTGGCAGGGACTTGTTGCTCAACAACCGTACTTGTTTTTTATATATACATGTATTCTTGATTTTATATGTATTTGTGATTTTCTCTTTTTAATTCGCTCTGCTTATAATAATATTATCGCATATCGCATTTTGTAAGTCACACAAGAATTTATTTTAACATTATTTTTTATATATACATGTATTCTTGATTTTATATGTATTCGTGATTTTCTAAATTAGTTTTGGAGATTTAGATAAATGTGACACATATGTTTATAATTTGATTATTAATATACAGTAATAAAAATAAATAAATAAATAAAATTATAATTAAAAATCATATTTATTTAGAAATCGGCCCAGATATAGTAATAAAAATAAATAAATAAATAAAATTATAATTAAAAATCATATTTATTTAGAAATCGGCCCAAATATTCTGATATATTTGGTTACAAGATCTTAGTGATTTTAAATACTAGAACATGATTGTTATATTTGACAATATTCATTTGTGGATTCCATTTATATTTATGAGATTTGCATTAAGTAAAAGCATATGATTAGATGTCTAAATTTGAAGGCCAAAATGAGGCTGAGAGAAGCAATCCTTGCAAGTGTTACCCACTTTGAAAAGGCCATGATAATATAGGTAACTTTTTTTTTCAAGGGAGAAAAAAACGTTGTTATATTAAAACGGTTCATATACCATAATTACATAATACCTCTCGGCACATTCATAGAAGAATGGTCAAGATGAAAGGATAGTTTTCCAACAAAGTCAAAATACAAAACTATCAATGGATCATTGACAAAAAGGGTAGAAAAAGATTAGATACATATCCATTGAGGATCATGATAGCTTCAACAATATAAAATAGTCCTCCATCCATCCAGTAGAGAGTTATGATGATATCAAAATGGATCAGTCCATATTTAGGACCATACATAGTTTGATGTAGGCAGAAAGCATAAAAAGAAATAAAAAAGTCTGCCAATATACAGATTAGCAACTTTCTAAGAAATAATAGTATAAAGATAGAAAAAAAAACAAAAATAATGGTCAAAGAAGTATGGATAGTAATATTTCACAGATATGTGCAATATTGGATCCATTTGTTTAGAACTGGGAAATCAGGCTCACTTGATAATGTCATAGAGTAAACCGGCTCGCCTGAAAGTTGTCCCCAGGCTCGCTTGCAGAAGTCGGATATTTAGGGCAATGGATAAGAAAAAGAGGCCACATGTTTGGAATCAATGAAGTGAAGAACCGTGATGGATCCCAAAGGTGCTTCCAATCCAACCTTGGATAAATTATCAGCGTGAATATTATGCTCCCTATAAATATGATTCATCGAAAAATCCTAAAATTTGGAAAGAATATATTGGGTACGATCAATCCATCCATTTAAGTGTTGTCCCTGCAGTTTAGACTTGCCAGAAATGCCATCAATAATGAGGTTGGAATAACCATATACATGAATACATGGTATTTCAAGATGGTATGCCACCATGATCCCGCTCCATAATGCCATGAGCTCAGCCTTGTTGTTTGTCCCTTGTCCTCCGTTCCAGAAAATATGATACTGCTCCAAAGCAGATAGTTTAATCCATGCCCCACACCCACATATACCTCCATTCTGAGCTCCATCAAAGTAAATGGCAGGAAGAACAATTTTGTGTGGCCGCCCCCGAACAGAGAGGTCAACTATATCAGATTTCGGCATGGATAAATCCCCCAACCAATGCAGAATGTTCGAGTGGATCCTTGTGATATCAAAAGGAACTTTTTGAAAGATCATCAAGTTTCGAGCACCCCACAGTTCCCACACAACATAAAATGGCAAACATTTGAACGAACCTTTTGTGGCTGCCCAGTACTGAAAATTCTGCTCGCAGTCAGTTGATCTCCAGTGTGGATCATCCGAAAGTGGAGTAAATAACCTCCATACCATTTGTGCCGGATCACATTCGATAAATAGGTGACTAACATATTCATCATTTTTATGGCAGAATGAACATCTCCCAGGTCCCTAGATGCCGCTTTTTTTGAGAACCTCCCATGTGAGGATCTTCCCATGCCGAAGGAGCCAAGCAAATAGCAAAACTTTATGCAGGATCTTCCACCGCCACGTCGAATAGAGATAGGAAATGGTTCAGTCATCAACCAGTTCAGCGTTGATTTGTAGATATAATTCGTGAACTAAAATGACATTCTCCTGAGTAGTTCCATCCCATGTAATCCGATCACCCTCTTTGTTGTATGATAAACCTACAAGCTGTATTGATCCAATAAATCGCTTCCATTTCTCCAAGTATAGGTTCTGTAAGTGAATTGAAGATGTGGATTTCCATATCGAGGCACCCAATTCCCAATGAGAAATGATATCAGAAATAAAATATACCCCTTTGATTGAGCCTGTGTAGAATAATCGCATCGAAATCCTCACATCCATGTAGTCCCATGATTCTGACACTTCCAATAGGAACTTTTTTACCACTGCCGAAAATCTATATCAATCTTCTGCCCAGGATATCCTTTACCTTTATAAAACTGCGCCATATCTGAGAAGAACTATGAACAGATTCGAAAGTTCCATGGAAAAGCTATTGCAATGGGTCACCGCATATATATTTATGGCCAATAATTTTGGAGCATATCCCATTGCCATTTAGTACTTGCCATAGTGATTTGATAAGTAAAGCATTTGAGAAAACCTGAATATCCAACAAACCCCATCCTCCATATAATTTGGGTTTTGTAAGAAGATATAGTTTGCAGAGATGAAATTTCTTCCACGTGGATGTTCCAGCCCATATGAAGTGGGATAGAATTTCATTTAGTTTTCCAATAATGAAAGTTGGAAAGTAAAATAAATATGTCCAATATACCATGAGTTGTGATAAAACAACTTGAACCAGGATGTACCATCTACCAAGAGAAAGCCACTTATTAGTCCACTTCATGATTTTATTCTTATATTTGTCTATCATCCAATCCCAATCCCGATTATAATAGGCACATGGCTTCAGTCTAAAGCCCAGGTAAGTTATACCTTCCATGATTAAATTAGTATGAACCCCTAGGAAACCAGCAATAAAGAGAATTTCTTCCATGTCACCATTTTCATATATTAAGATTAATTTCCCTTTGTTTATACACAGCCCAGTGGCCGCACCAAAACGGGATAGAATATAAGATAGATAGAACCAATGCTTCCTAATAAGATTTCCAAATATGAGCAAATCATCCACAAAGAGAGAATGTGTGATTCTTACCGATGGTGAAAAAGATAATCCAGCATAATAACCCACGTTTGTAGCCATCTTTAAAATATTACTAGAACCATCCATCACTAGAATAAATATAAGAGGTGATAAGGCACATCCTTGTCTAAGTCCTCTCCCAGCCATAAAGAAATATGTGGGCACACCATTGATGAGTATTGCATATCGAACAGTGCTGATACACACCATGATCCACCGGATTGAAGACATCGATAGGCCAACTTTGAGAGCAAGCCTGATAAAAGACCAATCTACATTATCATAAGCCTTATATAAATCAATTTTCATAATGAGAGCCTCCCTCTTTTGTTCGTGTATAGTGTGCATTGCTTCCTGAGCTATAGCAACAGCATCATGAATCGATCTTCCTTGCAGAAACCCATATTGTTCCTCCGAAATATATCTAGATAAAACATCTCTCATACGATTGGCAATAATTTCATATGTGAGCTTGTATATTACATTGCATAAAGCGATGGGCCTAAAATCAGCAAATGATAAAGGATCAGATGATTTAGGAATCAATGCAATGAAAGTGGAGTTCAAATCCCTTGGAACATAGCCCAATATACGAACTTTTTTAGTGACAGAGAGCAATTCATCCACCAGTAAATCAAAGAAATGAAGAAAGAAATCAGCCGGCTAGCCATCAGGGCCTGGGCTCTTATCTCAAGGAAAAATATTTAAGGACTGATTCTAATTCTTTTTTCGTAATTGATTTCTCAATAGATTCATTAGCCTGTTGGTCAAACATGCGTGGTAAATATTCAATAACCCATATTTGACATTGAGCATCAATACCCACCTCCTACTTGTAGAATTCATTGAAGTGTCTATATGCTTCCCTCTGAGGAGGAGCATAACCAGATTAACAGTGAATAATTTCTACATAAAGTGTAAAGATTTAGAAATTTCCACATGGTATCAGAGCAATTACAGATCTAGGAGGGTCACCAGCAGGAGACTGAAGGTTCTCGCTTCAGAAAGTAGCTGGAAAAGCAGTAGTAATGCAGATCTGAAGGGAAAATGCAGTTTTCATAGGCAGATCCACGCAGAGGGAAGGGTGACGTTGTCTAGCACTATCTCCTAGCAAGCCCACACAAATACTGCGTAGAGGCAGCTCATAAATAATGTTGGATTGGTCTGAAGCCAGCCAGTGTGATTCATATCTGAATCTGTCAAATCCAGAAAAGACTGCAGAAAAGTTGCAGAAATTCAAAAGGTTCTGGTGGGGTTAATTTTCTGAAGTTTTTAGATTTTTAGCCTTAGCACAAGTGACAAAGAGTAGGAGGAGATCAGCTTCTCAGAGAGTTTCTAACCAAAGGAAACTTGCAGTTTGATCAAAGGATCAGAGAAGAAGCTGAATCATAGTTGATTTGGTGGATTTCCAAGGAGGGAAATCAGTTGTCAGAGGGAGTAGAAGGTGCCTATTTCACCAAGGGCCTTAGATCAATTTCCCTAGCAAAGAGAAAAGGAATTTCTAACACATTCTGAGAAGATGGCTCCCCATGGATTGTGTGATCAGGATAGGGTAGATGGCCTTTCAAACTTTTCAGTTTGGAAGGCAAGGATCATGATTGTCCTTTAGGCATATAATCTCAGAGACCACGCAGAGCAAACTTTGGCCACACCGACAGATCTGGATCTCCTTCGGAAGCATAAGGAGGCTGCTAGGCATGCCAAGCAGCTAATTATGGATGGTATCAAAGACCATATTTTACCACATGTAGCTGATAAGAAGACAAAAAACGAGATGTGGAAGGCCTTGACTTCTCTGTATGAGGGAAATTTTGTCCAAAGAAAAATTTTGTTGGAGACTCAGATGAGGTCATTCATGGTGACCAAGGGAGAAGACATGGATCATTTCCTCTTCAGATTGCAGTCAATTAGAGATCAGATGACTGCAACGGGTGCAACGATGGATGATGTTGTGATATTCAGGACTGCCCTCAATGCAGTCACAGAAGAGTGGGAAACCTTTGTCCAAAGTATCTTGGGCAGAGCAGACCTCCCAGATTAGGACAGCTTGTGGTCAATTCTGCGTGAAGAAGAACTCCGCAGATTCACCAAGAGGTATCATAGCCCAGGATTGAGCAAAGTGAAGAAGGAAGATGAGGAAGATGCAACCTTGGTATCAAAGAAGTAGCCAAAGAAGAAGAAGGATATTTCAAAGATCAAGTGCTTCCAATGTGGTGAAATGGGACATTTTTCCAGCAATTGTCCTAAGAATAAAAGGGACAAGGAAGCATCTTCTTCCAAAGCAGTTGTGGCAGATGATGGGTTAGGAGATGATGCAACCATGAGTGCTCATGAACCACGGAGGTGTTGGAATTTTCTGGGTAATTCCTTAACAGAACAGAGGAAATAGAAATTCCTCTTTTACAACACAGAGCTTTAAAATAAAATAAAATTTCAGACAGACAGACGGAGATATGAAATACCAACTCTATCTCATTTAAAAAAAAATTGTTGTTACAATTCTTCAGAACTGAGTTCTGGATACACAGGATAAAACCTTCAATTTTGTTGCTTACTCACACAGCACTACAATATTCTCTCTGTCTATGTTTATTACAAAACAAAAACAACTCTCTGTCTCTGTTTGAAAAATACGCTGCTGTGTATTTCCAAATTCACACTCTCTGTCTTTTTTTTACTATCTTCAACCTTCGGGCAATAATAAAACATTACACACAGCATATTTTTTTCAATGCTCACGGTATATGCTTTTATATGAAACTTTACATAATAAATATATATTATAAATATCATATATTTATAATATATAATAACCAAAAGTAAAAACTTAAATATAACTGCTGTAATAAAAAAAAATTAACCTATGTAAAATTTAAAACATCATTGCCGTGAATAAAAACAACTTAAAATAAAAACTATATCATAATGTTTGTATTGGCCTCGCTGTTTCTTTTCACTTATATATTCTGGGGGCCTCGTGGAGTTCAACCTTCCCAGCTCTCATACCCCCGCAGAATGACTTTGTGAGTGTATAGTGTGGGCCCAGCTGAGTATGACGTCAGCTGCTCTGTGGGTCTCCACTCCTCCAGCTGCTCCAACTATGCTGCCCCTCCGGAATATCACCGCCTCTGGAATTAATATGTTTGGTGGGATTTTAATGCAGTTGTTGTTGTTGATAAGAGTTTATCTTCCGCCGCTTCTACATTCAATTTGCAGCTCTTCAACTTGCCATCAACATTAACTCCGCCGCCTTTGCTATCCCTTCCAATTAAATTTTGTTGTGATGCGTTTTCTGGGCAGTTGGAAATTAAATTCCAACACTCCCCCTTAATTTCAACAGCTGGGTTTTCCTGCATACCCAAGCATTTCCTGAATTTATTAAAACTGTTATGTGCTAATGGTTTTGTGAGGATATCAGCAAATTGATCCTCTGTTCTGCAATGCTGCAAAACAATCTCACCATTGTTAACCAATTCACGTATGAAGTGAAACTTGGTGTCAATGTGCTTTGTCCTTTTATGAAAAACAAAATTACTACCGGGCTAATGCAATGGGCTGAGCTGTGTCACAAAGATCCAAGTGTCCCTTTTACTGCATTCTTGACACAAACTTCTCAGCTTGTTTTTTCTCATCAATTGTTTGACACGGCTGGCATGGCACATGCATTGCCTGCATATTCCTCTTAGAAACTTTGCTAGATGTGCTACAATGGGTTGTTTCTTAGAAGACCATGAAATGGCTCCTGAACCCATGTGAAAAACATAACCGGAAGTGCTCTTCCGATCATCTACACTTCCAGCCCAATCACTGTCAGTGTATCCAACTAAATCTGAACATTCTGAAGTAGTATAAAAAATACCAAACCTTTTAGTACCTTTAACATACCTCAAAATTCTTTTTGCTGCTTGCCAATGTGCATCTTTTGGCTTTTCCATGAATCTGGAAATCAAACTAACAACATGCATTATGTCCGGCCTAGTTGTAGTCAAATACATAAGGCTGCCAACTATGCTCTTGTATAAGCTAGGATCAAAATCCTTGCTGCTGTCCTCTCTGTTGAGTTTTAATCCCATCACTGTGGGAGTGATTGCTGCTTTGCTTTCCTGCATGTTAAATCTTTCAAGCACCTCATTAACATACTTTTCTCGTGAGATAAAAATCTCATTTTCATCTTGTTCTACTTCTATTCCTAAGAAGTATTTTAGCAAACCCATGTCAGTCATTTCAAATTTTCTTTCATGACTGTTTTAAAATTTTCAATAAGGTAATCATCATTACCAGTGAAAATAACATCATCAACATACAAAACTACAATCAATATTTTTCCATATTTTTCTTTGATGTAGAGGGTGGGTTCTCCCTCACACTTTTCAAAACCATTTTCCAGTAGATAGGAATCTATCCTACTGTACCACGCTCTTGGTGCTTGCTTCTTCCCATAAAGAGCTTTCTTCAACTTGCACACTTTGTGCTCTTGGCCTTTCTTTTCATAACTGAGAGGTTGTTCAATGTAAACCTCTTCCATTAACAGTCCATTTAGGAATGCTAACTTCACGTCCATTTGGTAAAATTTCCACTTGTTTTGTGCTGCTATGGACAACACTGCTCTCACGGTTTCCATTCTAGCAACCGGTGCGAAAGTTTCCTCATAATCTATCCCATGCTTCTGTTTATAACCTTTGACAACAAGCCTTGCCTTGTGTCTCTCTATTTTTCCTTCAGCATTACTCTTGGTCTTGTAGACCCATTTAACTCCTATGACATCTTTACCTTTTGGGAGTTCAACCAAATCCCAAGTCTTGTTTCTTTCTATGGCATTAATCTCCTCATCCATAGCTTCTATCCATTTCCTATCTTTAATAGCATCCTCAAAATGAATAGGGTCATCAACATTACAATATAAAGAAAACAAAGAATTGATACCTTCATTTGTTGCCTCTTGTTCATAAATGTCTTTCAAACTTCTGAATTTCTTACCTCTTTCAGTAGGTGTACAAATGCTTGAAGGAGCACTTGAATTTCCTCCTTGTGGTGTGCTTGGAGAAGCACTTTCATTTCTCCTCAAGGGTGTGCTCTGCTGCTCTTTTGTTGGTGTTGTTGTTTGGGGATGTATTTCAGCCAACTCATCATCATTTTCATCATGAGATAAACAGTGTTTAACATTCACTGTTTTCTCTATGCTTCCATCCCAAGCTTCCTCTTCAATGAACTGAACATCTCTGCTCACAATAAACTTCTTGGTTGATGGGTTATATAACCTATAAGCCTTGGATTCCTCACTGTATCCAATGAAAATACATTTCTCCCCCTTGCTGTCCAACTTCTTCCTTAGCTGATCCGGAATGTGTGCATAAGCTACACATCCAAAAACCTTCATGTGTGTGACACTTTGCTTTGTGGCATTCCATGCCTCTTCCGGCACTTTGTTCATAACTGCTTTTGTAGGGCACCTATTCAAAATGTACGCTGCACAATGTACAGCTTCAGCCCAATAATCATTAGGCAAATGCTTTTCCTTTAACATACTCCTTGCCATGTCCATTATGGTTCTATTCTTCCTTTCGGCTACTCCATTTTGCTGCGGAGTATATCTAGTTGTAAACTGCTTGTGTATCCCATTTTCTCTACAAAAACGTAGAAAATATTTAGAGATATACTCACCTCCTCTATCAGTCCTTAAGACTTTGATGTGCAGCCCACTCTAATTCTCAACAAGTGCTTTGAAATTGCCAAATTTTTCAAACACTTCACTTTTGTTTTTCAAAAAATAACCCAAGTTTTTCTTGTAAAATCATCTATGAATGTTAGCACATAGTGGCTTCCAGAAAGCGATGGAGTTTGCATCGGTCCACACACATCTGAGTGGAAAATCTCTAAGGGTGCTTTTTCCCCTATGCTTTTCCCGGAAGGAAAACTTTCTCTGTGTTGTTTCCCCAAGATACAACCTTCACAAAGGTTGTCTAGTTTCTCTATCAATGGTAAACCACTTACCATCCCTTTTCTGTTCAACAGATTAAGACCTCCAAAGTTGAGATGTCCAAATCTCAAGTGCCATAACCAATTATCATCTTTTGGTTCGCTTTGGAATGTCTCTTGTGCAACTGCTTCTTTCTCTTCACCATTCTTCAAATCTGCTTTCATTCTGAGAGGGAACATCCTGTTCCTTGTCATCTTCACTTCAGCAATACATAGTTTGTTGGGTGGTTTATCCATGATGGTACAAACATCATCCTCAAAGAAAACATTGTATCCCTTATGGACAAGTTGTCCAATACTTAAGAGATTACATTTCATTCCTGGAACATAATAAACATCTGCTATGGATTTCTTTGCACCTAATCTTGTTAAAACATTTACATCTCCTTTTCCCATAACAGAAACTTTGCTATCAGTTCCTAGTGTGACTTGTGACTGCACACTCTCATCTAACATAGAAAACATTGCTAAGTTTCATGTCATATGGTTACTACAACCGGAGTCTAGAAACCATAAATCCTCACTTTTTTCTTCAGCCATATTACAAGCTAAAAACAAATTATTTTGGCTGCTATTTTCTCTAGTGAAATTTGCACTAGTTCTACTTGCCATTTCTTGCTGCTTCTTTCTACATTCATTAGCATAATGACCATATTTTTTACAATGGTAACATTGGACATTGGACTTATCATACCTTTGTCCTTGTGCATTCTGCTGACCATTTTGTTGGCTGCTGCCTTGGCCATGGCTGTGACTTTGACTGTTGCACCTTCCATGTGAATGTGAAGGGTTGTTCCTTCCACCTCTGTTTTGGCTTCTGCCTTTTCCTCTTCCTCTGCCTTGCCCTCTTCCTCTTCCGAAAGACATCTGGGTCTTAAAGGCATGCTCAAGAGATGAGTTTTCACTCCTACCCAATCTCTGTTCATGGGTCATCAATGATGCATGTAGTTCATCCACTGAAAACTTTGTGAGATCCCTAGTCTCCTCTATGGTGGTGACAATCACATCGAATCTTGAGGGTAAACTTCTCAAGAGTTTTTCCACAATCCTCTTGTCTTCAAGAGTCTCTCCATGAGATCTTATTTGTGTGACCATTCCAATCACATGAGTGAAGAATGAGTCAATGTTATCTGACTCTTTCATACAGAGAGTCTCAAAGTCTCTCCTCAGCAACTGAAGTTTTGATGTCTTCACTTTTTCCATGCCTTGATAGGCTGTCATAAGAGTCTGCCATGCTTCTTTGGATCTTTTAGCTGCTGCTATCCTTGGAAACACACTCTCATGCACTGCTTGATACAAAAAGAAAAGAGCTTTGGAGTATTTCTTCTTATTGATCTTTAGCATCTCTCTTTCTTCCTGAGTTAAAACATAAAACTCTGCTTCATTTGTTGGCTCTTCAAAGCCTTCCTCAACAAATTCCCATAAGTCTTGGGAGACAAATAAAGCTCTCATAGTTATTGACCAGTAGTCATAATTTTTCCCATTAAAAATTGGGAGATGCATATTTCCCATACCCATACCAGTGCTGGCTCCAGCTATTCTGCACTCTTAACTATGATTCAAAAAACACTTGACTGTGTGTTTAAAATTAACTGACTGTTCTGCAACAGTAACACAAAAACTGTATAGAGAAATACCTTTGGATTCTTTTGGCTGAGTCTTCACACTACTGGAGAAGCTGCTGCAACAAAGAACTCCTTTCCTTCAGCTTCTTTGATCTTCAAATAGCCTGGACTAGCTCTGATACCATGTTGGAATTTTCTGGGTAATTCCTTAACAGAACAGAGGAAATAGAAATTCCTCTTTTACAACACAGAGCTTTAAAATTAAATTAAATTTCAGACAGACAGACGGAGATATGAAATACCAACTCTATCTTATTTAAAAAAAAACTATTGTTACAATTCTTCAAAACTGAGTTCTGGATACACAGGATAAAACCTTCAATTTTGCTGCTTACTCACACAGCACTACAATATTCTCTCTGTCTATGTTTATTACAAAACAAAAACAACTCTCTGTCTTTGTTTGAAAAATACGCTGCTGTGTATTTCCAAATTCACACTCTCTGTCTTTTTTTTACTATCTTCAACCTTCGGGCAATAATAAAACATTACACACAGCATATTTTTTTCAATGCTCACGACATATGCTTTTATATGAAACTTTACATAATAAATATTTATTATAAATATCATATATTTATAATATATAATAACCAAAAGTAAAAACTTAAATATTACTGCTGTAATAAAAAAAAATTAACCTATGTAAAAGTTAAAACATCATTGCCGTGAATAAAAAAAACTTAAAATAAAAACTATATCATAATGTTTAAAAACATTATTTTCCCTTTGTTTCTTTTCACTTATATATTTCGGGGGCCTTGTGGAGTTCAACCTTCCCAGCTCTCATACCCCCGCATAATGACTTTGTGAGTGTATAGTGTGGGCCCAGCTGAGTATGACGTCAGCTGCTCCATGGGTCTCCACTCCTCCAGCTGCTCCAGCTATGCTGCCCCTCCGGAATATCACCGCCTCTAGAATTAATATGTTTGGTGGGATTTTAATGCAGTTGTTGTTGTTGATAAGAGTTTATCTTCTGTCGCTTCTGCATTCAATTTGCAGCTCTTCAACTTGCCATCAACATTAACTCCGCCGCCTTTGCTGTCCCTTCCAATTAAATTCTGTTGTGCTGCATTTTCTGGGCAGTTGGAAATTAAATTCCAACAGGAGGTGGGGTGACATGGACATGTAGAGGAGCTACATGGAAGAGAGGCGGGATTCTTGAGAAGCTCATCTCTTAGATCACATGTGAACTACGACAACCTTAAGACAGTAGCGGGACAAGTGGAGCAATGGGTGCATAGTTCATAGATGAGGCAGAGTCAGAGACAGATCTAAAGACCGGAAGGAGCAACGCAGAGCAAGGCAGCAGCAGCGTAGAAGTGCAGAGGCTGATGTAACTTCAACAGTGCAGAGTTGCAGCAGCGCACAAGGCTTCAAAGGGACAACGCAGTGTAGCAGCAGCGCGATAGATTTCAGCACAAGGGGCTAATGTGACTTCAGTAGTGCAGAGGGAGTCTGATTACGCATGCAGAGCTGTAGCTGTGCATCTTTCTTTAGATGCCAGCACAGATCTATAGCCTATGGAGCTTCAGTGATGAGGATGCAGCCCATCAGACTTATTTGTCAAATATTGGGCAAGAGATTCAGTTGTTTCTCTCAACAACTGAAGTTACAGTGCAACAGATCAGCAGTGTCAGTGCTATGAGCAGTACAGATGCAGCATATTGAGAGGGAGCTGCAGTACAGTGGTTGCAGTGGCAGTGGTAGAGTCATGGGCAGCAGTACAGAATGGCAGCAGTAGTGCAGAGTTGAGTGGCAGCATTCCAAGCATCAACGACACTGAACCAGTGCCCAAAATCATGTAATGCATAAGTGTGATGTATTGCTAGAGCACACCCTTGATGCTAAGAGGGAGTGTTGAGATTTTGTGTATTTGTGGAAGCATCAATTATGCTCTAGCTCCCAAATTTTGTGGAGGGACTAAAGTGCACTTGACCTACAAGACCCAGAAATTGATTTGGGAAATTTCATCTGGTTTAGGAGATATTAAATTAATTAATTATTTTAATGTATTTCTTAAGTTAAAACTTAGGAAACTTAAATAATTAAAGTGATTTAATTAAACATGTAATGAAATTGTCTTAAGTCACACGGATCAAGCTTTATTTTAATCTTAGCCATTGATTAAAGATCTGATCATGATCGTTGATTTGTCAACGAGAAAAGTATAAAGGAAAGGCTTGGGGTCATTTGTAAAGACACATAGAGGCAGAGCACTGAAGCTAAGCAAATATTTTGGGGCATGGTTTGCTAAGAATACTCAGAAGTGTTTCATCTACAGAAAGGGGAATTTAGGCCAAGGGGATGATTTGATCCCGGGGTCTAGAATACACAAGAGGCAGAGATCAGCTCATGGACATCGCAGAAGAAGAGAGCAGCAGCAGCAACAAGGACAGTGCAGTCCCTCCAAGGACAATGTGATTTTCAATAGGAAACCCTCATAGGGTTACGCAGAGACCCTAAGGGGCAGCATAGTGACTGTGTCACCTAGTCTGGGGTAACACAGTCTCTTCCGGAGCAGCGCTGAGGGTTTGAGGGGCTTCAGTGGTTGACGCAAAGGCTTTCAAGGGTAGCGTTGGGGTTTCTATGCCCTAATCTTGGCTGAGTTCTATAAATCCCATTTGAGGGTGTGGATCAGTCATTATTTTGGCCCTAGATTATCCAGTGAGTTTTTGATCTAGTATATTCTCTATCGGGATTTCCAAATCTGAAACCCAGATTTGTATATTCAGAAAATTCTTAATAATAAAACCCTCCAGCAGCCAGAGACCGGTTTTCCCGAATTGGGTTTTTCCGGGGACTATTTGTCCAGGAATAATTGTGTCACTTTGTCTATGTGTGCATGAACTTGTTCTAGATCTGGATTTGTGGAGATCTGTTATGTGTTTTTCTTCGATTTTAACTTGAATTTATTCAGTTAATAACTTGTCTAAGTAGGAAGAGAATAACCAGATTAACAATAAGTAATTTCTGCATAAAGTGTAAAGATTTAGAAATTTCAACAGATTCCTCATTACCTGTGACAAACCCTGAGAGCATAACTGCTGAGACATTCTTCTCTTTATGAACTTATTGTTGATCCTTTACATGTTCTTCTTGTATTTTTACTTGTCTCTTCTTCCAAACCTTCCTATTCCCATTTTCAATATTCATGATTGATTCCATTTTTTTCCTGCAGTGACAAGCTATGTGTCTGTGATTATGACATTTGTAACATTCCTTATCAGAATTGTACTTGCATTCTTGAGCTATGTGTCCATAGTTATGACATTTGAAGCATTCAATGTTTTCCATAGGTGATTCCATTTGATATCTGCAATCGTGAGCTTTATGGCCATAGTTATGGAATTTGAAACATTCAATGTTTGGCCCATCTGGCATATATTCTTTGCTGACAAAATCATCATGGAACCTGTCTCGTGATGTTTCAAACTTTCTTCTAAGATTTTGCGGATGATAATTGTACCTGTCAAAAACTCCACAATCCCTAGCCATATGTCCATAGTTAGCACATAAAAAGCAGTAACCATTAAATAAATGTGTGTACCTGAATGATTCATTTGGATGTGATGGTCCTTGATATTTATACCTGTCAACAATTTAACAATCCCTAGCCATATGTCAATCGTTAGCACATGAAAACAATAATCATTAAATAAACGAACATACCTGGAAGATTGATCATTCTTCTTTGGAGGCGGTGATGTAGTTTGTTGATGTCTTTTGTTCTTAACTGCTTTGATCTTGGTTTTTGGAATTGCAACATTCTTCTTTGGCTTTTCATTCTGATCAACTTCCTTCTTAGGATCATCCTGCGAAGATATGGAGCATGTTGTAATGTTCCAAAATTTTCATTAAGTTAATTGGAACATTAATTTTGCTTTCCTTTTAATAAAAAGAATAAAATGGGTAAAGGGGCCCATGAAGAAGCATAATAAACACTCCTCATATGCAAAGGGGTCACTTAAGTGGCTTATTTGTCATCTCCTAGTGTGAAAAGGGGAAAATACAAGAAGACTAGGTCAAGTTTGACCAAGTCAACAGCGCTGCCTAAAGAGGTGTAGCTTGCATGAGAAGACAGCGCAGTTTTGATAGGAGGAATATCATTGGATGAAAGAAACCCTAATGGGTGGGGTCCATGGCAAGGAAGCCTCCTCTTGGCATAAAAGGGAGAATGAGAGCCATTTCTCATTATGTTTGATATTTCGATTTTGGTCTACTCTCTCCAGTTGTTCAACTAAGATAGTTGTGCTGCTTAGCACAAGGGAGATTCCTATTTAGGAGTTTCCTCTCCTTCATTGGGAAGATTTGGAGGACCTGTTCTTCATTATCCTCACATTCAGGCTTGAGGCCAAGGTAACCATCTTCAGCTACAGCGTTTTCCAATTGGGCAGAAACGTTGAGTTGCTGGGGGTTGCAGTGAGGATTCATTACCACCCACTTCCGGAGCTAGTTTTGCAGAGGAGGAGCTCTTCTTTCTTGGGGAGATTAGTGAGGAATATCCCAGAGCTTCATTGCAGATTTTTGCATTGGGCCATATGTTTCATCTCATTCCCAGCGCAGTCTCTTCCCCATGTTGCGTTATTTTTAGAGGGAATTTGCAGGAGGGGTTCACACTGTGGATCGAAGGGTGTAATCTTCAGTGAAGGGAGAAACCTTTAACTTTGAGGATCATTGGAGGAGGTCTCTTCATCATTTGCAGCATTTCCATCCTTCTCCATTTTTGTATTGTTATTGAGTTGCTTCTACTACCCAGCAACTCCGGCATTTTGCCATTTTGTACATTTTATTCAATCCCTTGGAGGATTGTTGCACTATTGTTTTCCGGGGTTGAGATCATGCTCCCCCACTTTATTTGAGCCTGCTATTGCCATATCATTGTATACATATCAGTTTCCAACCATTTCCCAATATGGATTGCGCAGTCATAGCTTGTTGTTGGGTTATGTAGCATTGCATTTTCACCTTTGCATGTACATCTGTCTTGAGGCTGATCTGGCCTATCTTGAGAGGTATTTTCCTCAAGTTCTTGTATATATATTTGCAGTTGCACATAATATCATGGCTATTCTCTCTTCTTGCACCATATGTGTTGATGTTTCACTGCTGCTACTTGTTGGAGTTCATGTATTGCTGTAGCTCACCCTTTTTAGCATTGTTTGAGATACCTAGGAGTGGGAGATCTGAATAACCCAACTAGGCTTATTTCTCTGAGCTAATATTCTGGAAGTGAAATGTATGAATGGTAAAAAAAGGGATCCAAGTCCCCTTTCAGCTTATTTTTGCATTGGCTTCCTTATACAGCGTCCTTTTGGACCATATTGCATAAATCCCCGAAAAAGGAATATTACAGTGGTATCAGAGCTTCAAACTTGGCTCAGACTGTGAAGTTCGAATCAAAAAGACAGAAGAGGTCAAGATGATGTAGAGGATGAGATTTGTCTCATCATTTTTTAGATCCGGCAAAGACCTCTCCAAGGAGGTTGAGAAGACTGAAAAAGGAGAAGAGGAAGGACCATGCACTTCGTACTCCCGCCAAGGAGGAAAAATGGAGCATGAAAAACACTTGGAATTCAAGATTCTAAGTGATTATCTTACTGAATACCGAGAAAACCCTAGAGCCTTCCAAGGGACTCTATATTTTCCACAATGTATTCAGCAGAAAGAAGAGAAAATACCCCACAACTATGGGATGATGAGAGGCAATAGATTTCTATTGTCCACATTCGATGGATCGCTCACATGTACATCAGAGGTTTGGGTGAAGAAGCTAGAGGCTTTCTTCCTGCTACATCCTGTAGTAGACAAAGAGGCTGTAGAAGTTGCAGCAATGCACCTTGAGGGTGAAGCAAAGACTTGGTGGTTCAGCCATTGGAGTCATGCAAGGGTTTCTACTCTTGCTTATTTTTCTCAAAGATTGATTAGAAGATTTGGTCAAAAGAGGGAGGAGCCCTCACCACCAGTTGAAGAGGCACATACCAGCGCTGTCATAGTGATGGAGAAGCAACCTTCATCTCCAGTAATTGAGGCAGCCAGCACTATTTAGGAATAAACTCTTGCAGCAACACAAGGTTCTTCCAAATCTCTCCAAGGTATGCCTAAGTTTTTATCTCTCATAGAGGATTGTACATATTTACATGCTGATTGTCTAGAGCAGGAAAATTTCACTGCGTTGTGCCATCATCTTCATACACCATTGATGTGTTGTGCACCACTGTTGAGGTTGGGGTTTGAAAACTTTGTCATGGAAGAGATTACATTTCAATGTCCCATGAAATGCAAAGGCCAAAATATGTTTTGGGAAGATGGTAGCCCTTGTTGGGAGAATACCAAGATGCGGGATGAAGGGAGACATCCACAAGGAGTTGAGTGGATGTGAATGGGAGGCAAGAGGATGATGAGCCTCTTGCAAATCTATGACACAGGGCAGCAAGAGGCAATGCTGCGTTGGCTACTCTTGAGAGAGTTTGGCCAGCATAGGACCTATTTCTTTTCACGGGATGTGAAGAAGGAGGAGGACTGGCACGATACTTACACCATGGGGCAGAAAAGAGCATGGGTGCATTATGATGAGATGGAATTCTTCTTACCACTCATTATGTCACCATCACATATTTGGTATGGTGGGAGTATGGAGGATCAGCAAACATTCTTGTTGCTCAGATTGTATTTGGATGTTGCAGGAGCAGGAGGAGGCACTAGCATAGTGCAAGGGGGCTGCTCCTTGGCCTTAGATGCCCAAGAAATACCTTCTTCATGGGAGGGACTCTATATGTGCAGCAACATGATGAGTAGAGTCTTTGACAATATCCTTGTCAAAGAGTTGAGCTTTGAGATGACAGTGGCCCTACTCCATAGGCCAGCAGTTAAGAGTTGGGATTACTTGTTGAAGTGTTCCCAAGACCACTTCACAAGTGATGGACCTTGGAGGCATGTAGGAGATGAGGATGAGGGAGTAATGGATGGAAGCATCCCTTACTATATTTTGATTTGCTTGGCTTGGGTTCACAAGCACAAGGGGAGATACCTACATGCAGCATTTATGGATTCTCCTTTCATGCATTCTTATGCATACTATTTATTGATGGAGGAGTCCACTTGGGAGGGCATCCTAATGGATGTATATCAGCATATGGACATATGCACAGCCTGAGAGATGATGAGATGGTTGGCACAACCACTTCCTACTCTGTTGCATTAAGGAAAAATTTTCACTTGATCCATTTCAGCTCAAAGACCGTAGTACATGATGAGGGAGGTAACTATTTGCTTTATGTTTTTCACTCTCTTATCTTTATGAGTAGCATATCATATCAAGGAGGATCTTTCCTTCTTGCACATTATGTTTTGTTGTACTTATGGTCAATTGCAGCAATTATGATGGCCATCTTATTGGTGGACTATGGGGGAAAGCCACAGGATTTTTGGTGTGCACCATTGGCACCAAGTTATGTTTTCATGATCTCATCTTGCAGGATGAATGTGGCAACAAAAAAGTGGTTGAAAGGACACTTGTTGCACTATATATTGAGGCAGGCCAATGATGCCTTGCATTGGTTCCATGTGTGGAGCTATGTTTCACCTCCTTGCTCTCACGGATTTATGCTTCCATACTCTACTAGTAGAACGTTGGACATGGGAAGCACCATTGGAGGAGTGGCACAAGAGTTGAGGATGCCCATAGGGAGTATGGTTCTCCATACTTCTCACGCTGCATGTTTCAGAAAAACAAGTGGGCCAGCCTTGATTTTCATGTTACACTTCTTGCTTTCAAATGGGAGGAGCCATTTGGAGAGCTTGAGCTCTTTGGGGAGGCACCCCATGGGTGTTGGATTTGATGGGATGGCTTGGGTCTCTCTTGAGGACCATTATGTTTCAGCCATGTATCAGCAGCAGCCCCATATGTATCATAAGGAGGGAGAGACACATTGGGAGGATGTACCCTTGGGGGAAGAAGACCTCCATACTCTTTGCAACACATGCTCTAAGGGGAGTATGGAAGAGGATATGGTCACCATGACAAGATATTTGTTTCTCCATGAGGTGAACCATATGATTGATTGGATACCATATGATGATGACTTCCAACTCATCACATATGAGATGATTTGGGCCAGCTTGATTTACAGCATTGGAGGAGGGATCCTTGGGGATCTAGACTTCATCTCGCCACTTGAGGGCAACACTATTGCAGCCCAAGTTCAGCTTTCACTCCACACTTGTCATAAGTGGAGAAGAGGACAATGTGGGGTAGGCTATGAAGCCTACCATGTTCAGATTTCCAACCCACCTATTTTACATGAGCCCAAGGTGGAGGATGATTTCTAGGAGTTGCCTAGTTGGAAGGTGACTCATCTTGTATGGTTGATTGCTTGGGGATGGAGGGTCCACATGGGGAGAATGTCTCCCAACACATTTCAGACTCCATGCCTTGGAAGGACCTCTAGACATCACTTTTCCACTCTCTTGAGCACCTCACCTTTTCATGATGATAGCTTGATAGCTAATTTACATGCTGAGGAGAAGCAATGTGGGAGCTTTATTGATGAGATAGCATCCTATTTCTTGGAGGAGATAATCATACCTGGATGCTGCAGGAGAGGAGAAGAGGAATCAGTCTACCCTTTCACTTTCTTGAGGACAAGCAATCTTTGGGAGGGGAGGACTGTAATGTTCCAAAATTTTCATTAAGTTAATTGGAACATTAATTTTTCTTTCCTTTTAATAAAAAGAATAAATTGGGTAAGAGGGCCCATGAAGAAGCATAATAAACACTCCTCATATGCAAAGGGGTCACTTAAGTGGCTTCTTTGTCATCTCCTAGTGTGAAAAGAGGAAAATACAAAAAGACTAGGTCAAGTTTGACCAAGTCAACAACGCTCCCTAAAGAGGTGTAGCTTGCATGAGAAGACAGCGCAGTTTTGATAGGAGGAATATCATTGGATGAGAGAAACCCTAATGGGTGGGGTCCATGGCAAGGAAGCCTCCTCTTGGCATAAAAGGGGGAAGGAGAGCCATTTCTCATTATGTTTGAGATTTCGATTTTGGTCTGCTCTCTCCAGTTGTTCAACTGAGATAGTTGTGCTGCTTAGCACAAGGGAGATTCCTGTTTAGGAGTTTCCTCTCCTTCATTGGGAAGATTTGGAGGAATTGTTCTTCATTCTCCTCACATTCAGGCTTGAGGCCAAGGTAACCATCTTCAGCTACAGCGTTCTCCAGTTGGGCAGAAACGTTGAGTTACTGGGGGTTGCAGTGAGGATTCATTACCACCCACTTCCGAAGGTAGTTTTGAAGAGGAGCTCTTCTTTCTCGGGGAGATCAGTGAGGAAGATCCCGGAGCTTCATTGCAGATTTTGGCATTCAGCCATATGTTTCATCTCATTCCCAGTGCAATCTCTTCCCCATATTGCGTTATTTTCAAAGGGCATTTGCAGGAGGGGTACACACTATGGATCGAAGGGTGTATTCTTCAGTGAAGGGAGCGGCCTTTCACTTTGAAGATCATTGGAGGAGGTCTCTTCATCATTTGTAGCATTTCCATCCTTCTCCATTTTTGTGTTGTTATTGAGTTGCTGCTGCTACCCAGCAACTCCGGCATTTTGCCATTTTGTACATTTTAGTCAATCCCTTGGAGGATTGTTGCACTATTGTTTTCCGGGGTTGAGATCATGCTCCCCCACTTTATTTGAGCCTTCTATTGCTATATCATTGTATACATATCAGTTTGCAACCATTTCCCACTATGGATTGTGCAGTCATAGCTTCTTGTTGGGTTGTGTAGCATTGCATTTTCACCTTTGCATGTACATCTGTCTTGAGGCTGATCTGGCCTATCTTGAGAGGTCTTTTCCTCAAGTTCTTGTATATCTATTTGCAGTTGCACATAATATCATGGCTATGCTCTCTTCTTGCACCATATGTGTTGATGTTTCACTGCTGCTACTTTTTGGAGTTCATGTATTGTTGTAGCTCACCCTTTTTAACATTGTTTGAGATACCTAGGAGTGGGAGATCTGAATAACCCACCTAGGCTTATTTCTCTGAGCTAATATTCTGGAAGTGAAATGTATGAAGGGTAAACAAAGGGATCCAAGTCCCCTTTCAGCTTATTTTTGCATTGGATTCCTTATACAGCGTCTTTTTGGACCATATTGCAGAAATCCCCAAAAAAGGAATATTACACATGTACCTTCATCAACTAGAGCTTAACCAGCTTTAATTGCCTTCATTTTTTATTCTTCATATGTCTTATCTTGTAAGTGTTATTTTTGTGATCCCTTGATTTTTTTGGTCTCATCAAGTGATGCATCAAGTTCTTCTTGCTTTTGAGCAAGATCTTCTTGGGACCATCATTTTAAGGTCTCCCTTCTCTTTTCTTCCTCCTCAACATGTAGATTGAGAAGAGTGATCTTCTCTACTTCTCTATTGAGAACCTATATTTGTTCCTTTTGCTTCTTGATCTCAATCATGACCTTGCTTCATTCAGTTGAAGAGGTTTCCAATTCCTTTTTCTTCTGGTCAACTGCGGATATGTATCTTTGATCAGATTCCTTTCTTTCAATTTCTGCTTCCCACATCTATTGTTTAACCCTGCTTATCTCGACACAAGCTATGTCAAGTTCTTGCTGCTTTTGTTGAGCTTCTCTCTTGAAGTCTTTTAACTCTATATTCTTGACTTCTTCCAATTGAGCTCTAATATTGCTAATCATCTTATTAAACTCTTCATTTTCCTTGATGAGTTCTTTTGCTACCTTCAATTTTGCTTCCAAAAGTCTTGTCCTTTCCTTTTTACTATTGATTTTCTTTATCACTTTGATCACTTCATTTTGAAACTTTGTCTGAGTCATTTCTTCAATTTCTTCATCATGATCAAAAGAATCTAAATGTTCAATAACATCTTGACCTGATTGATTTGTTGAATAGAGATCATGAAGCTTTTCCCAAAGAGCTTTAGTTGTTGAACATTGACCAACTTTTGTTTTCACAAAATTTGGCAAAACATTCAAAATTATATTCATGGCCTTTGAATTTTACCTTTTAGCTTCATTGGTAGATCTGTCCCCAAAAACATTTGATTCCCATACTTCGTGTGCATGCAAATGTACTTCCATCCTGTATTCCCACATCCAGTATATATCTGCACCAAAATCAAGGATTGGTACACAATACTCACTTTCTTCAGATTTTGTGCACTTGTACCTTCCTTTGAAATCCTTGCAACTCGCTTCTTTGGCTTTCCCATCTCTATGCTCTAAAAACTGCCTTCCAGCGGTTAAGTTTTTACTGAAGAAACCTGGCTCTAATACCAACTGTTGAAAAAATTGAGAGGGGAGGTGAATCAATATTTCTTAGAAATTAGCACTTTTTAATCCTTTTCAGAGCATTAGTTATTCTTCAGTTATTATCAATGTTCTTATTCAACAATTATAAACAATAATCAACTGTAAACAACACCATACAACAATGCATAAAGATAAAATAGTAGAAACAGAGATTTTTAGGTGGAAAACCCCCTCCGGGTCAAAACCACCGAACAATTCTCTAGTAATTGTCTTCTTCTCTCTTTAAAAGAAATATTAGTTACATCAAGATTTAAGCACAACTAAGGGATCTGTCAACCCCCTAATTCACAGGCCATAACCTATAGGACGCTACTAAACCCTAATATCCTACTGCAACCAGAAGGACGGCACAACGCCCTGTAGATCAAGGCACAACCTGGTGAGTGCCCCAACACTCTGTTTACCAGCGGTTGTCGAAAAATATGCTTCGTTGCCATGTCAGTTTATCAGCCACAATTGAATGGATGCCAAAACACCTTGTGCGAGCCACAACTTGCCCTAGCACCACCATGTTGCCCTGAAGTGTTCTCAGGCCACAACTTGAAGTTGACTCTGATCACCTAGAAGATTCAATAGATCATGTTTCACAATTTTCACACTGGACCCCATGTACTCTGAATCAATGTAGAATAGTTGTAAGGAAGATATAAAATAAATATTGAATCCTCGTACCACTAATCATTGTTCCCACAAACTGATCACTGAACAAAGTTTCACATCTAGTAATCACTGTCACTACACATTGTATAATACTGTCATTGCAAATCACTGTATAATTATTGCCTACCACAAAATGTCACTTCACAAATGAATTGTCATCAAAACATTGTCATCACACTGCTCATGAATGAATAGTCATCAATGTTATATCACTGTCATAATCGTATTAGGTTGCACACAATGCAACAACTATCTGAAACTAATATAAAATGATGGCATAACCCAAGGTGTCTCAAGTCATCCCGATGCCCTGCAATCAATGCTCTCATACTTTGTCCCCGAAGAGTTACCAGCATATATGTAAGAATGTTGTTTGACTGGTCAAACCCTGCAATCCATCCTTCTCTAATAGGTTGTATAATGGAGGATGTTCCCTTCACTTATTGCTACCCTGCACGGTCACAATCAAGTTAACCTAGGTTATCATAGACATTGTCAACTCAAGGTTCTACTAGTCAAAGTCAATATATCAATGTCAAGTTTATTCAAATTCAAAAGGTTAACGTGTGTGGTATGACTATTTTATCTTCTCATACTAAGTCAAACTTAGGTGAAAATTTCATTATACATGTAATGACTTAGTGTGTCAAAGTCATTCTTAGGATGTCAAAGTCAAGGTGAGTATTGTCGTCATCCATCAAGTTAAGTTAACATAAAGTCAGAAGTGTCAATTATTTTCACATATATCAAGGTCAACCATATGTTAAGTTAAAATTAAATACATCATATCAATGTCCATCCATGTTATGATATTTTATATCATTGTCAAGTCAAGAATTGCAGTCACCAAGGGTCTTTCCTTATCAAAGAAATAGTTCTATATAGCATATGTCATATAGCCCACCAATACCGATTCAATAACATTCTATACCACTGTCATATAATATCATAAGCCAAATCACCATTGTCAAGTTCATTCTAAAAGTCAAAATCAGGGTGTCAACATACTTGTTATGTATAGGTCTGAGTGTCAAGTTAAGATCAAATTGTCATTGTTATGCTAAGTGACATCACTGCACATAATATTGAGTCATAGGTTATCGTGTCAACACACTGTCATAGTCCAAATGCTCTAGTATTTAGATCACTATAAGACACAATCAAGATTTGTGTCACTACCTCACTATCACAAGGATATAGAGGTACAAAAATCTTTAGATCACACTCAATGTATTTTTTATACTTCAATCGTCAGAGCACTAAATCACACACTGATTCATTGTTGTCATATAGGATACTAGTTATGGCACCAAATTTTTTTGAAACGTACCTCAAACAGTCATTAAAATAACCCTTAAATTATGTGGCATACCCTTGAAATAAACTAGACCCAACACCTAGCAAGAATGGAGAAATAACATACCTTTTTGTTGCCTTCTAGGAGCTCCATATTGAATATGTTGTATCTATGTAATTCCGTATCTCCAAGGTCTGAAATTTAATCTTGTGGTATCCTTCTAAGTCCTCTTTCCAACCCCATAGGTCTGATCAAGTTTGGATTCTTCAAGAAATATTTATGCCCAATCTCTCACGGTGACATGATTATGGACTGGTTCAGTAGAGTGAACTTGTATGAAATGCCACGTGTCACTGTATCTACATTTGGCCCTGAAAACGATATCCAACAAAATAAATTATGTCCTCTTTCTGTCACTTTTTACAAAATTTGAATCCAATTCTCAGAGAGAGTTATGACGATTTTCCCAAGGTCACTTGTTTGACATGGAATTCGGGAGCCTGCAAATATACTAACTTCCTCATATCATATCTCCAAAAATATAGCGAACCAAGATCTGAAATTCGATTAAGAGATTCATCGAGATTTCGGTTCAAATGGGTTTTTTTTTCAGCTTCTGAAGCTTTGTAGAAACAAATTTATAGCGAAAATTCCACAATGACTTGTTTTGGAGAATATATGAGCTTTCTTTTTATAGAGTTGAGAGGCACTTATATAGTGAACGATGAAGGAAACATTTAGGATTTTAACACATTATTAATTGTTAATTCTAATTGATAAATATTGTGTATTTTGTTTTCTTATTCCCTGGGGAATATGCACTACCTAAATAGATTGGGTTTTTTAACGAGATGTAGGAGTTATATGGGTGCATAGTAGCTTGAAGACCTTCATTAGGATAGATCTCCACAAAGTATGGCAAGAAATGCTTAATCTTAATTTTAGGAGTCTACAACTAATGGAAATGTGCCAAGTCACCTTCTTTTGGGGTTTTAGCCCACCAACTGGGTTTTTACCTTCAAACTCACTGATCTCTCTAACCAGGAGGAACCATGTGGCGTACCACATACCACCGGAAAGATATCTTCTAGGAGAATCCAATGATATGGATATCCAAGCTAAACTCAATGATTTAACCCCTCAAAAACACTTGAAAAAGTCGGGGTACAGCCTTAGTCTAGAGAACCCAAACCATAGGACTTGGGTTATCAACCATCCAACAGTGTAGATGTTATCTAGATGTAATCTAACAATTATTGAGAAGCGTTCATTATCCATTCGACGTCAATGACCGGTGTGTTTTGTGAAAGTCAAACCCAGTCAACTCCATGGGTTGACATCAATGACAACACCATCCATCAATCTTCTCATATCGATTACATGAAAAGTACAGTTGAAATCGTTAACCATTTAAATCTTTAGCTCGAGTTGTTGTAGTAAACATCATACCTTGTCTCTCTTGCTCTCCAATATTAATAGGTTGAATTACTAGAACACAAAAATCAATGTACATTGCCATTAATTTTTTGTGCTTACACTGAAATCAATGTGCACCATTAATCCAATCACTTTAAAATTAGTACTTACACTAAAATCAATGTGCACCGTTAATCCAATCACTTTAAAATTTGTGCTTACACTGAAATCAATGTGCACCGTTAATCCAATCACTTTAAAATTTGTGCTTACACTGAAATCAATGTACATTGCCATTAATTTTTTGTTCTTACACTGGAATCAATGTGCACCGTTAATCCAATCACTTTAAAATTAGTGTACCATCATACATCCAATTACATCAAATCAAAAATCAGCATCTACACTGAAATCAATGCATCCAATGCAAGTAATTAAATAAGATTAGAAAACAAATTCTACATTAAAATCAATGCATCTAATGCAAGCAATCAATAGAATTAGAAATCAACATCTACACTCAAACTAATGCATCTAGTGCAAGTAAGCAAATAGGATTAAAAACCAACATCTACACTGAAATCAATGCATTTAGTGCAAGCAATAAAATAGGATTAGAAATCACCATCTACACTAAAATCAATGCATTTAGTGCGAGAAATCAAATAGGATTAGAAATCATCTACTTTGAAATCAATGCATCTAGTGCAAACAATCAACTTTAATTAGAAAACGCCTACATTAAAATCAATGCATCTAGTGCAAGCAATAAAAAAGGATTAGAAATCAACATTTACACTTAAATCAATGCATTTAGTGCAAGAAATCAAATAGGTTTATAAACCAAAATCTACATTCAAATCAATGCATTTAGTGTAAGCAATCAAATAGGATTAGAAATCACCATCTACATTGAAATCAATGCATTTAGTGCAATCTATCAAATAGGATTAGAAATCATCTACATTGAAATCAATGCATCTAGTGCAAGCAATCAAATATAATTAGAAATCAACATCTACATTGAAATCAATGCATCTAGTACAAGTGATCAAATAGGATTAGAAATCACCGTCTACACTGAAATCATTGCATTTAGTGCAAGCAATCAAATAGGATTAGAAATCATCTAAATTGAAATCAATGCCTCTAGTGCAAGAAATCAAATATCATTAGAAATAAACATCTACACTAAAATCAATGCATCTAGTGCAAGAAATCAAATAGGATTAGAAATTGCCATCTACACTGAAATCAATGCATCTAGGGCAAGAAATCTTCTTCCCTCTCTCCCCCTCCATCTATATCTATAGCTCCCTCCATCTCTCCTTTATATCTCTATCTCACCCCCCCCCAAACACACACACTCTCTCACTCCATATCTATCAATCTCTCTATCCCTCCCTCCCTCTCTCCATCTCTCTCTTGTTCCCTCTCTTCACCTTCCATCAATATCTCTATCTCCCTCTGTCTTTCTATATCACCCCCAAAACATATACTCTCTTTCTCCAATCTATCTATTTTCCCCTCCCTCCTCCTTTACCTCTCTCTCTCTCTCTTCTGCTTCTCTCCCTCTCCCCCGCTTCTCTCTCTTCCCCTTCTCTCCCTCTCCCCCGCTTCACTCTCTTTCCTCCAATCATCCTCTCTCCCTCTCTCTCCATCTTCCTTATCACTCCCTCTCTCTCTCCAACTTTCTCTCTATGTATTTATTCTTACCTCTCTCTATCTCCCCTTCCAACTTCATCTCTCTCTCTCTCTCTCTCTCTCTCTCTCTCTCTCTCTCTCCAACTCTGTTACTATATCCCTCCCTCTCTCTTTCTCTCTCCTTCACTTCCCCCTTCTCTCCATATCTCCTTCTTTGCCTCTTTAGCTCACCCCCAAACATACACACACTCTCTCCATCTCCCCTTTTTCACTCCCTCTCTCTCTCTCCACTTCTCACTCTCTATGTATTTCTTCTTCCCTCCCGCTCTCCCCCTCCAACTCCATCTCTCTATCTGCCTCCCCCCGCCCTCTCTCTCTCTCTCTCTTTGCCCTCCAATACTCTCTCTTCCCCCATCAATCTCCTCCTCTCTCTCATCCTTCGTCTCACTCTCTATGTCTTTCTTCTTCCCTCCCTCTCTCCCCCTCCAACTCACCCCCCCTCTCTCTCTCTCTCTTTGCCCTCCAATCCTCTCTCTTCCCCCATCAATCTCCTCCTCTCTCTCATCCTTCCTCTCTCTCCCTTTCTCTCCTACCTCCCTCTTTCTTCCCCCATCTCTCTCTCTCTTTATATATGTGTGTGTGTGTGTGTGTTACTATGTCCCTCCCTCTCTCCCCCTTCTCTCCATCTCTCCTTATTTGTCTCTTTATCTCACCCCTAATCATATGCACTCTCTCTCCATCTCTCCCTTGTCACTCCCTCTCTCTATCCACTTCTCACTTTGTATGTCTTTCTTCTTCCCTCCCTCTTTCCCCTCCAACTTCATCTCTCTATCCCTCCCTCTCTCCTCTTCTCTCCCCATTCCTCTCTCGTCCTTCCTCTCTCTCCCCCTATCTCTCCACCTCTGTCACTTTGTCTTTGTTCTTCCCTCCCATATATATCTAGAGTTCATATATATTATAGCATAACAAATTTAAAATTGTATTAATCCAGATTTATTAAAATTAATAATATTAATATTATAATATATTAATTTGAATATTAGATTGCATAATAATATTAATATTAATCTTTTAATATTAATATTAGGGTTAATAATATTTTTTTTGCATGGTATTAATAATAATTTGGCCCATGGTATTTGGGGCATAGGCTTCACCTAAATAAAACCTCTTTTTTGAGTGTTCTTAAATATAAAGAAGATTATGGAGTAAATATAAAAAGAGGTTTTATTTATTTACCATACCTCTGGTTTATTTATATTTTATTTATTTTCCATACATTTTTTATTTACCATGGTTTTTGGCCCATAGATTTGGTATATAATTAGATGTTGATTTCTAATCCTATTTGATATATTTCTATTTATTTACCACACTTCTTTATACCTCTTTTATATTTATTTATTTACCATACCTATTTTATAAATATGGTATTTATATTTTTATTTACCATACCTTTAGTTTATTTATATTTTAATTTATTTACCATACTTTTGGAGTAAGTATAAAAAGAGGTTTTATTTATTTACCATACCTCAGGTTTAATTATATTTTTATTTATTTACCATACCTCTTTTTTGAGTGTTCATAAACCTCTTTATATTTTAAATTTATATTGTGTTTATACATCATATTAATTAGATTAATTTTTAAGGCCGTAGTCTAACTAGACTGCTTTTTCCCCTTGAAAGTCATGGAAATTCCGGTAAGATTTTAAGAAAATTCGGCAGGGATTTTTGTAAATCCACATTATTACTATCAAACTTTAATATTTTGGGTGCCCTAAAGGTTTTTGATGGTGTTGAATCCATTTCCACCATCAAAATCATGATTCAAACACTGTTACTTATAACTATCAAACTTTAAGATTTCTTAAATTTTTTTGGCCCAGATCTCTCCCCATACTTGGTCGTAGAGCTAGACCATTCATAGTATCATAATTCTTGAAAACTTCATTTGCATTTACATATTTTCCACTCACACTACTTAGACCATTCATAGTATCATAATTCTTGAAAACTTCATATGCATTTACATACTTTCCAACCATTCATAGTATCATACTTCTTGAAAACTTCATATCTATTTACATATTTTCCACTCACACTACTTAGACCATTCATAGTATCATAATTCTTGAAAACTTCATATGCATTTACATGTTTTCCACTCACACTACTTAGACAACTCTCTACATCAATGGAAGACTCACTAGTGCCCAATTGCATCTAATTCCCTTGCCAACTAAGCTATCCATTGGCTTCCATTTATAGATAAATGTTGAATCTTTTGACTCATTTTTACTTTGAAACATCTTTGGCAACAATTTTCCTAAGACACGTGTCAAAGCAAAAGGTTAAAGATTAGGAAAGGCCAATTATGGTTCATTCATCTCATGACTAGCAAGCACATATAAAGAAAGCAAAGTGGGAAGGAGAGGAATCCCAAAAAAGAACAAGTAGATGAAATGTTGTGTTTTTATCAAATTAACAGAAAGAGAACTCTTGCTTGATGAATGGGAAGAAGAGGGAGAAAACTAAGACTCTTTTGGAAAAGTTGGTAAAACCTTACTAAGGATCCAATCCACACTATTGGTAGAATAATTTTTACATATATATAGAGTTGGACTTTCACGTCTAGGACATCATGTTAGGAGATGGAGTAAATGTTGGATAAATTGTATTATAAGTCGCACTCTAAAGTAGACTTTAGATTTGATAAAGGAGGCACAAGGAAACCCAAACAAGAATGATAAAAGGAATGAAGAGATATAGCCAAACTTGCAAATTTGAAAGCACCTAGGATTGAATATGGAAGTCTAAGAACATGTTGGTGAGATAAAAGAAGATAAAGGGGCAATTAAACTACAAAACGAATGATTAATCTAGATATGAGATTGAACTAGATACAAGCAAGAACATGGGTGTGACATAGAGGAGTGCAACAAAATGAAGACCTCTTAATTTATGTTTAAGATGATTGAAATAAGTATGAAGATAAAAGAAGGTGAAATATTGCATGACACTAGAAAATATAATTGAGAGACATGAGCATAAAGATGACTTATAGATGTGAAAGGATTGTTGAATACTTTGCAAATTTCAAGACATCAAATTGTAGAGGACACCATAGAGATCTTGGATATATTTTTTTTAATGACAAATCATTAGAGACTTAATTGGATTGGATTATATACACAACATTTGACTCCTAGGAACTTGGACTTGTTAAGCATATAAAGTTGTCTTTTTGGTGATATGAAAGTCTCTATAAAACGACACATTCAAGAGTCTTTCCTATTAACAATTCTAGTGTTTGCATCAAATCCTTAGCTCCAATCATTTATTAAAAGCCTCTTCATGGAGTTTGCAATTGCAAACATCCAGCTGTAATTGTTTTCCTCTTTTTTTACAAGGAAAACCTTGTGGCATCCCCCCTATTCCCCAAAATATCCAGATGGAAAGCGGCTCAATTGTGAACCATAATAGTGGTTGGTATCCTTGAGGTACATGGCTAGATTTTAACATGTGACATATGTCCTCCCCATCGGCAACATGCCTTCGGAAAATGGTTCAAACTAATTGAACTAAACATTGAGTGGACTACAGTTATTATCCTCAATACATATAATTTGGAAATAACCCTTTATAATAACTTTTATAAAAGTTTTCCAACAATATTCTTTCTATTTGCTTAATCCATGCTTCTAAGAATAAGGAATCCATTTGAAAACTCAAGTACTCCCAAAGGTCTCCTTGAAGCTCAATGATCTCAACAATTATAGAGTGAATCCTTACAAAATAGGACACTCGATCCTCTTAGTCTCCTTAAAAAAGGATTTATAACAATGGTGTTTGGAATTGATTTGCAAGAGTCCCACCTGTGTTTTATGGCTAAGTATATTTTTCCATGAGCAAAGGACGCCCCTATGCACATTTTCCATGAATGGTGAAATCATAGTCAAGCATCTAATCTACAAGAAGTTACAAACCTCTACAAATCTTTCATGTTAAAGGTGAGATCAATGGTGAGCTTGCTAGCTTATCTTGTTAATTATGCTCGCTGCATTATCAAAACAAAAAAATAGTCGAAGATTTGTCTAGTACTAAACATCAATACATGGAACACATTGAGCTTAGCAATTTGTCAACCTTCTCTCCCTCTTAGAAAGTTTGCAATCTCAACATTAATTAACAATATGTAATTAATGGAATTCAAACCCACGATTTATTGACAAGGTTGGGTCATGAAAAAATTATATTATAAAAAACATTCAAATATGAGCATCACAAGGAGGCAACTCAATTGGTTAATCCGAGAAATGTGCAATCGATGAAACTCGAAAGATTTAGGTTCAAATCCCCTTGTTATGACCCGAACTATGAAGAGAGAACAAGCTGCTAAGTTGTTTCTTTGGGTCACCAAAAAAATAAAAATAAAATACACATATAGAAGAACATATAATAAAAAGACTTATATATGAAATTTAATGGAAAGTCAACATTATAATTTATTTATAAGGGTCATATTTCTCTTATAAGATCAATTCCATTTATAGAGCATATAATAAAAAGGCTTATATATGAAATTTAAAAGAAAGTCAACATTATAGTTTATTTATAAGGATCACATTTCTCTTATAAGATCCAATCCATTCATAAAGCATATAATAAAAAGGCTTATATATGAAATTTAAAAAAAGTCAACATTATAGTTTATTTATAACGGTCACATTTCTCTTATAAGATCCGTTCCACTCATTATTGTGATAGTGTACTTACACTTAACACTTTACTCTATTCCCTTACATTACAAAAGAGTCACCATTTTATATAATTTGAAATGTATATGGTTCATCACTTTGTATGATTTACTAATTTGTATCACTAATATAAATCTGATTTAAGATTTAAGATTATAAAAAAGTCACCATTTAATATAATTTCAAATCTATATGGTAAATCTGATTTAAGATTTAAGATTATAAAAAAGTCACCATTTAATATAATTTGTTCATCATTTGGTCTGATTTACTAATTTGTATTCTGATTAATATAAGTTTGATGTAAGATTATCACTTTGTATAATTTATTAATTTGTATTCAATTGTATATTTAATTAATATAAATCTGCTTTAAAATTCCAGTAAAAAAGTTTGTATTCAATTGTATATTTAATTAATATAAATCTGCTTTAAAATTCTAGTAAAAAAGTTTGTATTCAATGGTATAATTAACTAATATAAATCTGACTTAAAATTCCAGTAAGAAAGACTGTTAAATTGTAAGGTTTTTTTATTTATTTTTTCAATTCATCACTTCATAAAAATCGATTTAAATCTAAACTAATTTGAAACCTCAACTGCTCTTAAAAAAAATATGAACATTGTAGCCTATTCAACTACTCTAAAACAAAATATGAACATTGTAGTCAATTCTTTAAAATGAATCATTCGAAAAGTAAACTTCTCTGAAAAGATAAACAATGTGGTAAATTCTCTTAAAAAAAACGACTCTACAATCTAACAGCATAAATCTTTAAATGAGAAGTTTTGGACATAATTTTTTTAATGAAAAAAATTAGCAATTAGCGGATTTGTTTGCCCAGTTGAGGATAGATTTTGATATGTGTGCCGATATCAAGAATAAAATGTATTTCCTTTTAGGAAAAACAATACTAAAGATTACTGGGGTTCAATCTAACCTTCACAACATTGAGGAAGGTGGATTATTCTTCATATTTGTTTTTAAGTTTTTCAACTGACATTAAAGTATTTTAACAGTGTGTATCGGAGAGGAGGACTAAATTATTTGGCATTTATACCAATAAAAATGTTGTAGTCAAAAAAATTTAGAGGATAATTTAGAAATTTAGGTAGGATAAATAAAAAATTTCAATAAGATAATAAAAAATTTTGAAAATTTGGATTACACATGTTAAATTTTAGTATTTTGGGTGCTCTAAAGATTTTTCATGGTATTGAATCTAATTTCACTATCAAAAATGTAATTCAAACACTCCAACAACTTGATTTTTTAAATTTCTTTTTCAAAATTCCAGCAATACTAATCCTATCTATTCTGTAGACAACTCCAATAAAAACACTAAATTTTTCCCAAATTATGGTTGCAAATACTGGCAAGGGCTTTGCCATTGGGGTGGCCTTGCAGACCCTTAGGGTTTTAAACACTTCAAGCAGAACAAGCAACCCGGAAGAAACAAAACAATGCTGAGAAATTTCGTGTTTTAATAGCAAGAAAGGAAATTAAACTCAGGCCAGACCTCCATTAACCCGAAGGACTTGGCCATTGATGGACTCACTCTCGGGGCGAGCCAAGAAAGAAACAACGCGAGCAATGTCCTTGCAATCGCCTAGTCGTTCCAGAGGAGCAATGTCCTTGCATGGCAATTTGCTTAACGGAATCCTCATCCCTAACAGCGAAGAACATGTCGGTGGCAATAGGACCAGGGGCTACGCAGTTAGCAGTAACTCCCGTGCCCTCAAGCTCCCTCGCCAGAATCTGAGTCATGGTCTCCATTGCCGCTTTGCTAGCCGTGTAAGCCCCAAATCCTGGCCTGGGCGTGGCCACCAGAGTGCCCGAGATGTTGATGATCCGTCCGCCGCCGTGAGGGAGGAGCCTCCCGGCGGCCTCTTTGCAGGTGAGAAAAGGGGCTCTGCAATTGGCGCTGAAAGTGGCGTCCCACGCCTCTGGGCTGGTCTCCGCTATCGTTGCGCAGGTGGAGTCAATGATCCCTGCATTATTGACTACTATTTGAACTCCACCGAAAATTTCCTCCGCCTTGTCGAACAGCCGGGCCACATCCCCAGAGCTTGAGACATCGGCTCTGACGGCAATGGCCGCCATGTGACCACGGGAAGAGTTGATAGCAGAGGCGATCTGTTCTGCTTTGTCTGCATTGTTGAGATAGTTGACCACAACATTGGCGCCATCGGCAGCGAGATGAAGGGCAATCTGGGTTCCCAGGCCGCGAGAGGCGCCGGTCACGATCGCCACTCGACCCTCCAGCGCCTTCTTCATCTCCTCAGCAGACCTCTCCCCTTCTCTCCCTCGTTGTAACAACCTGTTGGTAGCTTAAATAAATAGATTTTAGCGGAACTTTTTTAAATAAGTAGATTTTCGCTTAATTTCTAATTCTTTCTTTAATTAGAAATTAGCCTAAATTTATTTTAACTCCAGTTTATAAAGAGCAAATCTTAACTTTAGTTTATAAAAAGTATATCTTAATTCTGGTTTATAAAGAACATAGAAGGATTATATGATGAGGGGCAGATTCTCTCTGTGGGACAAGGCACAAGCATACATACTCTATCTCTTTCTGGTTTTTAAACGTGTGACTTCTTAGGAGAAAACACATGCTCTTAACCATTAGGCCCACTCAAATTGTATGTAAATATTATTAAAATTCAGTTTGTTTATATCAAAATTTTGTTTTTATTAATAAAATGATGAACAATTTTTTAGATAAAAGAAAATCATAATATACATATCACCTTAAAATAACATATAAATAGTAATTATATATTAACATCCATATAACCATATTTAAATTTAATTAATAAACACACAAAATTTTAATGATTACAATATAACAAGATTTTTAACAATGAATATTTAAGTTATTTTATTATGGATATTACTAACTTTCAAATAGACTTTCTTACAATACAATGAGCTAATACCATGGGTTATCAATACCACATACCCAAAAACCATAACTCATTTCAAAATTGTTTTTTTTATAATTTTTTTAATTTAATTTAATTTTATAACATTTTTAATTAAAATTTAATATTTACATCAATAATACAATATAATAAGATTTTTAACCATGGATATTCACCTCTATTTTACCTTGGATATTATTAATTTGTAAATAGGCTTTGTTATATTTTATTTTATAGAAAAATGTCTTTCGGATTAATCACATAATTAGGATATGGTTGAACAAAGACATTTTTCTACATTATGGATCACAAAAGTCTTAGATCTAATATTTTATTTTAATTTTATTTTATAACATTTTTTAAATTAAATCTAAAAGCAAAAAGCTATGGGCCGTTGTAGTGGTGTAAATATTTGTAAGCATTACATGTGGGCTCAATTAAAAAATAATAAAAGGTTAAAAATAATTTCCTAGGGAGGCACCATAGTATATGGCAAGTCTGTGGAAATTCAAAAAATCTAGTTGTGGTAGTGTTGGAATCATGTTTTTTATGGTGGAAATGGATTTAACACCATCAAAAACCTTTAGGACACTCAAAATCTTGACATTTTACAGTTGTAAATCCAAAAATTCTTGCCCAATTTTATTAAAATATTGCCATAATTTCTATAATTTTCAAGGCAAAAAAGCAGGCTAGTAATGTTGGCTAAACATTTTGACTTAGTCAAAATCTAATAAAATAAAATCAATAATAATAATTATTAATAAAACATGTTGACTTTGTGAAATTACATAGAATTAAAAATTAAATTAATAATACTAATTATCAATAAAATATTTTGACTTGGTCAAATTATAAAACTAAAAATAAATATAAAATATAAAATTAATAATTCTAATTAATGATAAAACCAACCTATATTCATCTTAACTATGTGCCAAGAGGGACCAAATCACTTGAGATGCAAACCTATTTTAGAGTGTAAATCTGGAGTTAAGATGGGTCTAGGTTGGTTATTAATTCAATGAAATCAATTAAAAGAAATTGAAAAAGAACTTGAGATGCAAACCTCTTTTAGAGTGTAGATCCGGAGTTAAGATGGATCTAGGTTGGTTATTAATTTAATGAAATCAATTAAAAGAAATTGAGAAAAAAAATAAAAAGAGTTGTCTTTAAATGAGACTTTTTGAAAAGTTTTCTTGTTTAATTTATGATCTAATTTGTCTAGAATGTGGCAACGATTCATTGAAATCACTAGTTTGATGGGTGAACTTTGCACAATCGAAGTGCCACAAGGTTTTTCAGAGTGATCAATCCATATATGCAATGAAAAAAATAGTTTAAACAACACAAATCAAGATTTCACCACAAATTATCCATGATCAGGGTGTGAGCAGGAAAGTTTCGGTCATTTCACTGTATGATGGACGCTCTCAGGATCCCAAGGCGACCCTTCACCACCCTCCACATGCTCGTAGCACATGGAGCAGTGGTTGCTCGCATGAACGCAGTCAATGTTAGTAAGGAAGGTGGCAACAACTCTTTAATGTGGCACGTTCCCGACCTTTTAGTTGGTAAATCTGGTAATCCCTTTGTCTACGACTTGGTTTGGCATAAGATTGAAGTTGAGCAACCCGAAAGTTTGTGGCAGGATTTCGTGGAGGTATCTCGCGGCGACCTAGTTCATTTACAGTGGGTTCAGGTCGTCTGTCTCGGGTATGTTCTTAGTCTTATCACATATTTCTCTGTCATGGCTCGTTATTCTTGTCTACGAGTTTCATGAAAGAAGGGATATGCGTTGCATAAGCTTATTTGGAAGGTGTATTCTCTGGAAATGGCTATTGTTGTCTCAGAATTATTTGAAGGTTGTCTCATTTTCTATATTCCTGTGCTTTTGTTCATTGGAGTTTTTGTTGGCTCGCATGGGTATTTTGTTGGTCAGGCCTAAGGATTGCTCCTGGTCTCTTTGGTTCTATCATTGGCACACCAATTTTGGTTTTCCTTTGGAATTTTGTGGTTGCGGTCGTGAATTACCAATGTCTCTGCATGGAAATGGTTCTGTTTTTAATTATACCCTTAGTTGTTCTGATTTTGTGTTGGACTTATGTTTATGAGCTTTGGGATTTCTTCTATTTAAGGTTCATGGGATGCAAAAGGAGATATTGTTGTGTTTTGCATGGGTCGTGGCTCTCACAATTGATTACTTGACAGGTCCCCTGGTTAGGTGCGACCCCTGGAAGCACTATGCTCTTGGGTTTCGGCTTGCTTTGGGTCGGCATTCTGGTTTTAAATCTATTGGTTTTAGTTTGTTTTTTTTGTTTCACAATTCCAGCATTATGGCCCGCGCGACTTCCGAGAAAGGCAGGACCACCCAAGGTTCTGGTGGTCTCAGGAAGAAGGCTAAAGCGGCTACAACGTCCAATACTCCCAGCACCTCCACTGGTAAAACCCGTGGGTGTAATTCCACCTCCAGGATCATTGATGAAGCGAATATTGCTTATCATGAAGGCTCTTCCCCAGTTCATCAACTCATAGCTAAATGGGAAGCGAAGTTAAATGAGAAATTTGAACTTCTGTACCTTGACTTGGATGACTAGCAAACCCTGGTGCCTAACCCTGGACATTCTCGGGGTCATACTTCCCAATATAAGCAAACTATTTACTTATATTGGTTGATGAAGAGCCTCCTAGTCAAAGCCATCGATCACATTCCTTTAAGCTCGACCACAAGCGCTAAGGCTTTCCCAAATTATATTCAATATTTTACAAAAATCAAATTTCAGCTACAGTAGAAAAACGGTCGCCTCAGACGCATAGAAAGGAATATCCCATGCATTCCACAATTTGAACTTCCTGGGTCAAGTGCAAAGGATCTGACTCTGGTTGACTCAAAAGATGATGAGTAGTCTAGTGTATCACCTATATTTTAATTATTAGTGTATGTAGCAATTTCTATCTTTACAGTACTTTCAGTATGTTTATAGATATCTAAATGTTACCCAGTTTAAGGACAATCAAACATTTTTAGCATGGATGGATAGACTTATTCTATTTTGTTTATGGATGGTTTATCATGTCATTAAGTGGCCAAAAGCCCTGGTTTCCCTCAGGGTAGGTTGAGGCCACCTAACCATTCAACACATGGATGTAACCTACATGTTTTTTTAATGATAATGAAAAAAAAGGTCCTACCAAGCTTACAAAAAAAAAAAAAATCACCACAAAATTTTCGGTCGGATTCCCACCAGAAACTCAAAAAAATCACATTTAAAGACAACTCCAAGATAAAATGGAATGAGGAATCAAATAATAATACTAGTAGTAGATTTTGGTCAAACTAATATTAATGAGGTAAGGGTTAATTACATATGTTAAAAATTATAAATTAGATGATGCTCAAATTGTGAGTGTTAATAATTTATATTAAAATAAAGTTTGAAATTAAATTATCACGTTAAAAAATTTTTTAAAAAAAAGAGTAAATTATAATTAGATTAAGAAAGAGTAAAAACTATATAAAAATAGATTAATAAAGTGTAAAATTAATTAAGAGAATTTGGGGAAGGGGGAGGGTTAATGATAAAGAAGGATTAAACTAGCAATTGCACCAATTGTTGCAAAGGAAACGTCGTAAGTCGATAGCATAGGAAAGAGTAGCATTAAATTGTTATTGTTCTATGATGACAGTGAAAGTGTCACCAAATAGTGCAAGTAGATTTTGGATCTTAGTTAAACAGAAGGTCTTAGGAATTGCATCATTGACATGACAGGATTATTCACAGTATCATGTTCTCTCCTTTTGGTTATTTAGTGTAGTTTCCAAATAATGCATTGTAGAGATAGCAAAAATCTCTATCCTTAGAAATTATTGACCAGAAGACCCTAATTTGATCTTTTGGTTAAACATATATCTGTATTTGCACTAGAAACACTTGTGTTTGAAGTATTTTCCTACTTGAATGGTTGGAATTTATCCACACCCTCTTTGTATATGCCAACTTTATTTAGGATTCAATATTTCTTGCAATTGATATAACTCTCTCGGGTTTCATTCAGATATTCATTTACATTGTTCCCTCAATTTCTTACTCTAGAAAACATTTGTATCATTATTTTTTTTATATGTGGATCGAATCATAGTTACATTCTTCCCTCAGTTTCTTACTCCAGAAAACATGTGTATCATTATGTTTATCAATCTGTGGACCGAATCATAGTGACCCACATCAAATGATTTTGGATAAATTATAAGAAGATCAAGTTGAAGCCAAAATATGAAACTTTTGAACCTAAGGATGTTGAAAATCTCAAATTACCATACTCTACCACACGTGTGGTAAATTTGAATAATGAATATCGACACATTTGGCCTTTGAATCTTAGAATGGACTATGAGCCTATACTAGGATACAAAATCTCTTTTAATTGATGATATCAAAAACCCAAGAACAAGTGATTAAAGTTTCCTTGGAAATTCAAACGTTTGTCCAAATAAAAATCTTCATGAGTTCACTTTTAACTAATAAAGTTTTAACACGGAACATCCTTCACAAAAATACTAATTAGTTAGCTCATGCCCCTTGGTTCTAATTTTCTTTTCAAAGCACTCCATGTAAATGAGGCATCTATTAGCGAATGATACCATTGATAGTTGGTAGAAATGGTTTATATGAGGAAGTTGAATTGAGTATGAGAAAAAAATCAGATTATAGATAGAATTAATGTATAAATGCATGTTGTGAAAATGTAAAAAAGGTTATTTCATTGATAGTTGGTAGAAATGGTTTATATCAGGAAGTTGTATTGAACATGAGAAAAAAATCTGATTATAATAGAATCAATGTATAAATGCATGTTGTGAAAATGTCAAAAAGGTTAATTCAACAACCTCTGATGACTTCTAGTAACATTTCCATTGTGTTTCAAACTCATTGTGTGAAATTTCTTTAATTCTAAACCTAATCACAAGTTATTTAATTCCAAATCCAAAACCTTGAAATAGTTTATATTTTTGTTCCATTGTGTTCCAAACTCATTTTGTGAAAGTTATTTAATTCTAAATCTAATCACAAGTTATTTAATTCCAAATCCAAAACCTTGAAATATTTTGTCTTTTTGTCTTAGGTTTTCTTGTCTTTTCCAGTGTTAATTTGAGGGGTACTCTTTCTTTCCTTTTCCTTTGTCCTTTGGTTTTTGAGGATATTCTTTATTTTTCCTTTGGAAATCATCAATAAAATGTGAAGGTAACCAATTATTCTTAACCTCAAAATGATATACCCACATTTTCTATTCTTTTAGTGTACCTTTGCACTTTTAAGAACAATTGCTAGTACGTTAGATCTTATGATTTAATTAATTATATCAATTTTCCATAAGTTATGCCACTTGACTTTTTAAAATAATGTGTCTCCTCGGAATTGTTGTGAATCTGATTTTCCATGAGTCAGGTCTTCTTTACTATAACATATTAATATAAAATAATTAGATTGGAATAAATAAATCATGAGCAGTGTTCCCAATGAAGTGCATAGGATGGGTAATCTAAATGTCTCTCCTCGGAACTGTTGTGAATCTAATTTTCCATGAGCCGGGTCATGTTTACTATAACATATTAATATAAAATAATTAGATTGAAAGAAAGAAATCATGAGCAGTGTTCCCAATGAAGTGCATAGGATGGGTAATGGGTAATCATATTGTAATATTTGACAATGTACTAGAAGATCAGGATGAGAACGATCAAAGTAAAAACAATGACAAGAAAGTTGACAATATCATATTTTATGCATAATTTTTTATTTTTTTATTTTTTTTAAATGTAGACAGTATAATAACATGATAGCAGTTAGATCAATTTAGGAATTATATACTATGCTTTAATTAATCATATATGTTTCAGATGTACTTAATAGCTTTGCACTCTGCCAACACACATTTTGAAATGTCTCCTGAGAACTATTTTGAATTCAATTTTTCATGAGTCAAGTCTTGCCACAATTTTTCTTTCTTATCAGATCAATTCAGGAATCATAACTTATGTTTTAATTAATCATATCAATTTATCAGATGTACTTAATAGCTCTGCACTCTGCCAACACACTTTTTGAAAGAATCTATCTCTTCGGAACTATTGTGAATCTAATTTTTCATGAGGTAAGTCTTGCCACAATTTTTCTTGGATAGGGAATTTTTTTATGAAATCTGATTAAAAAAAATTCCATAAATCTAAATTTGCAAATATTTTTTTATGGTGGAAATGGATTTAGAACCATCAAAAATCTCTGGAATATGAAGCTGTAACCCAGATTTCCAAAAATTTCCCCTAAAATTTCTTAAAATCTTGCTAGAATTTCCATTATTTTCCAAATAAAATTGTGAACTTATTAAACTATAGTGATTAAAAGAAAAAACTCATGAGTAGTATTCCAAAAATTGAAGTTCATGGGTAGGGTAAACGTATTGTTGGATTTTGCATTGTTGTCACTAGAAGATCGCAATGAGAACGGTCAAAGTAAAAATAGTAAATGAATTGAAAATTGATTTTATTGTTTTTTATGCATAATTCTTTAACTAGCACGATCACATTTACCAATGTGGTTGATATACGCCGATAGGCATATATGAAATAGATTTACAACCACATTCACTAATGTGTTTGATATATGTCGATAGGCCTATATCCACCACCCACCACATGTATTTTACCAAAATAATCATTATATATTTAAAAGAATATAATTACCAATATATTTTATATATCTATTTGTAATATATAGTAATATAAACTATATTGATACTATAAATATTAAACTATAATATATATATATATATATATATATATATAAGAATATAATATATTAAAATATATAATATTTTATTATTTGATAATAAAGTATATAATAACAAAATATTGTTAAATTTTTTCAATATATTAATAGTTATAACTCAAACTATACTAAAACTAAAATATAACATAATACTAGTATTTTATTATTATTTATAATAAGTATATATCTCTTACAAATATGCCAAGGGATTATTAATATTATAATCCAAAAGAACTAATAAGCCCAAGGGTCTAATATTATAAACTCAAGGAATTGGTGAACCTAAGGGAAAAATATTAAAAAGCTAAGAGATCAAAAAGTCTATGGATCCATATTAAAAAGAGAAGAGATTAATAAAGCCTAGGAATTAATATTTTAAATACAAATGAATGATAAAATCACATGACTATTAATATTATAAACCGAATAGAACAATCAACTTTAGGGATTGTTAATATTATAAACCCAATGAATTAAAAATCTAAAAGATTAATAAACCTAATAGATTGATATTAAAAACCCAACAAAATAATAAACCCAAGCGATCAATAAGGCCAAGGGATTAATATTAAAAAGACAATTAATAAACCCTAAGAATTAATATTTTGAACTAAAAAACCTAGGATATTAATAAACCATAATAATCAATATTTTAAACTCAAAAAATTAATAAACCCAAGGGATTATTAATATTATAAACCAAAAGAACCAATAAACGCAAGGGTTTAATATTATAAACCAAAGAATTGGTGAACCCAAGGGATAAATATTAAAAACATATAAGATCAATAAGGCCAAGGAATCAATATTAAAAACACAAAATATTAATAAACCTTAAGAATAAAGATTTTAAACTAAAAAACCTAAGAAATTAATAAGCCCTAATTATTAATATTTTAAATTAAATAGATTAATAAACTGAGGACATTATTAATATTATAAACCAAAGAAGTAATAAACCCAAGGGTTTAATATTATAAATCAAAGTAATATGTGAACCAAAGGGATAAATATTAATATTATAAGCCAAGAAATTAATAAACCCTAATAATTAATATTTTAAATTCAAGAGATTAATAAACCCTAAGAATTTATATTTTAAACTCAAGATATTAATAAACCTAAGGGGTTATTAATATTATAAACTAAAATAACTAATAAACCCAAGGGTTTGATATTACAAACCAAAGGAATTGGTGAACTCAAACGATAAATATTAAAGACCTAAAGGATCAATAAGGCCAAGGGATAAATATTAAGAACACAAGAGATTAAAAAACCCTAAGAATTAATATTTTTAACTCAAAAACTTAAGAAATTAATAAACCCTAAAAATAAATATTTTTAACTCAAGAGATTCTAAGACCCAAGTGTGGTTTAATATTGTAAACGAAAAGAACTGATAAACCTAAGGGTTTTATATTATAAACCCAAGGAATTGGTGAACCCAAGGGATAAATATTAAAAACTTAAGGGATAAATAAGGCAAAGGGATCAATATGAAAAACATAAGAAATTAATAAAGTCTACAAATTAATATCTTAAACAAAAAGTTTGATAAACTCACATGATTATTAATATTATAAAATCAAGGGAATAATATTAAACCTAAGAAATTAATATTATAAACCTCAAGCATATAAAAGCATTTAGATAAATATTATAAATCGTAATATAAACATGGTTGAGAATGTTTGACTTAAACATTGAGACAATTGTTGTCATAATGCAACGTTGGACGAAGAATGACAATGGATTTCCATGGTTGATTTTCATATTGAGACAATCTTTGTCATAATGTGACATTCGACCAGGGAAAACCTTGATTGACTACGACTAACTATAATTAACAATGGTAGCCCATGGTTGATTTTCATATTGAAACAATGATTTTCATAATGTGACATTGGACCATGCATTAATATTAAAGTATATGACTAATATTTAATGCCTAATATTACCAACTCAAAGAATTAGGAAACTCAATGGATTAATAAACCCTAATAATTAATATCTTAAACTCAAAACCTAAAAAATGAATAAATCCTAAGAGTTAATAAGTTAAACTGAAGAGATTAATAAACCGAAGGGATTATTAATATTATAAACCAAAAGAACTAATAAACCCAAGGGTTTAATATTATAAACCAAAGGAATTTGTGAAACCAGGGGATAAATATTAATATTATAAACCAAGAAATTAATAAAGCATAAGAATTAATATTTTAAACTCTAAGAGATTAATAAACCTTAAGAATGAATATTTTAAACTCAAGATATTAATAAACCCAAGGGGTTATTAATATTATAAACCAAAATAACTAATAAACTCAAGGGTTTAATATTACAAACCAAAGGAATTGGTGAACCCGATGGATAAATATTAAAGACCTAAGGGATCAATATGAAAAACACAAGACGCCGGATGCGGCTGCGGAAGAGAGTTAATGAGCCTTGGGCTCTCGCGCAGCTCCCAACGCTGCACACACGCCGTGCCCACATGGCCCATGGCACTACACTTGCTGGCGTTATTAATACGCCTCGATCTGAACAGAGCTGCAATTATTACACCATCGCTCTCGGGTATATGGTGATGGTATTGTTGAACGTTTGCAATATGGAGGGAGTGCAGAACGATGAGGGCCATGGCGGACCTCTGAACCCTCTTGACGTTGTTTGTTCGCCCGGATGTGCCAATTCCAGTTGCAAGACGCAGACAAGACGCCGCTGCAGCATTCTCGCCTGTCTGGAGACCATCCCGGGCGTTCATTTCTCCAACAGCCCCTTCTGCCGTGCTTCGGCCTCAATTGGAGCTACAGCAGTGCTCATTGCAGGAAAGGAGGACAGTAGCGAGGAGAATGAATATGCATGCAGGATTGAAGAGGAACCAATGTCTTCTGAGCACGAGGGCTAAATCCCCTGGCTCATTCACTTCTGGTTTTTTTGAGTTTTGCTGTTTCAATTGCTCCACTGATGAGCAGAATGATGCTTCTAGCTTTTATATTGCTGTTTACATTTTATGTATAAACCTCTGGCCGGTTTCCCTTCCAAGGGCGGCCCAGTACATTATGCTTAATGGGTCGGTTTCCCACTCTGGGCGGCCCAAAACAATCAAGAACAGTGCTGATAATCAGTCCCAGATCGCTGGCTCACACAGCAGCAGCAGTGGTAGTTTTGTAACAGTATTTTTATAAATTAATAGATTTAGTCTTATTTAGAAAAAAAATATATATATATGAAAAACACAAGAGATTAATAAACCCTAAGAATCAATATTATGAACCGAAATATTATAATCTCCAATGTTATAAACTCTAAATATTAAACACAATATTATAAACCCTAATATTGAACACAAATATTATAAACTCAATAGTAATCCATAATTATAAACCCTATATATTAGAATCTATATTATAACCCAACATATTACGCCATAATGTAAATCATAATATTAAAACTCAAAATATTAATAAACCCAAAGAATTATTAATATTATAAACCAAAAGAACTAATAAACGCAAGGGTTTAATATTATAAACAAAAGAAATCGATGAACCCAAGGGATAAATATTAAAAACATACAGGATCAATAAGGCCATGGGATCAATATTAAAAACACAAAAGATTAATAAACCCTAAAAAAAAAAAAAAAAAAAAAAAAAACTCAAAAACTAAGAAATTAATAAACCCTAATAATTAATATTTTAAATTAAATAGATTAATAAACCTAAGATATTATTAATATTATTACCCAAAAGAAGTAATAAACCCAAGAGTTTAATATTATAAACCAAAGTAATTGATGAACCCAAGGGATAAATATTAATATTATAAACCAAGAAATTAATAAACCCTAATAATTAATATTCTAAACTCAAGAAATTAACAAACCCTAAGAATTAATATTTTAAACTCAAGAGATTAATAAACACAAGGGGTTATTAATATTATAAACATAAACAAGTAATAACACCAAGGGTTTGATATTACAAACCAAAGGAATTGGTGAAGCGAAAGGATAAATATTAAAAACCTAAGGGATCAATAAGGACAAAAGATTAATATTAAAAAAACAAAAGATTAATAAAGCCTAAGAATTAATATTTTTATCTCAAAAACCTAAAAAATTAATAAACCCTAAAAATCAATATTTTTAACTCAAGAGATTCTAAAACCCAAGGATGGTTTAATATTATAAACGAAACGAACTAATAAACCCAAGGGTTTTATATTATAAAACCAATGAATTGGTGAACCCAAGGTTGATCATGGTTGGTCGTAGAGACAATGATTAACCATTAATAGGGAATTGTGTTTGATTGAACTTGAAGAGTGATGACTACCAAAGATACTCCAAAATAGTTAATTGTATTAGTAAATGTGTTTGACTAATGTAGTAATGTTGCATTGTGACATTGGATAAATTGCAATGTGTAACATTGCGACAATGTTTGTCAAATTGCAATGTCTAATAGATTTCTTTACCATTCGAGCATCACAACTATTATAGGTCAATTTGGGCACCATTCCCAATGACCTGGTTAACTAGACATCATCCCCAGAACCAATGAATAGGGTCTATCATTCCATATCATTTCAGTTGCTACATGCCCTAAGACAAAGAACAAAACAAATCATCCATGACTTTCATTTGCAAGGTTTCCAAGATTTGAAGTTTATATTATATCATTTGTGAGCTCACCAACGTTGTCTCTCAAGGGACTAAGTGCATTGCACATGCAAGTAACCCCTCTCAAGGGTGCTTTGAAAAGCACTTCCCAACACTCAAGGGTGCGTTGGTCAATTGGGAGCGAAATTCTCATTGTTCTAGAATCTCCACATGGCCATTGCCTTCTAAAAGAGTCCACATGTCAAAAAAATTAAATCCATGTGTCCATTTGACACCTCTGAGCTGGGAAACATGTCTTGCCTATTATTAGAAATTCATTGATTGTAAAACTACCTTCAACTCCTCTATAAATTGAGCAAAGATCCTAGTGCTTGAGAGGGAAGAAATTGAGTAGAGAAATGCTGGTGGAATTTCAATTGAGGAGTTGATTTGAGTGACATGCTGCTGGAGAGATGTGCATTGTGATGAGGCTGGGATGTTGCTGGAGATGGTGACATAAAATCAATCACTGGGTTATAACCTCCCCTTCTATCCATTAATAAAGGTTGTTGCTTACTTTTCCACATATGTATCTGTATAAGCTTATGTCTTTCATGTTATGAATTCTTATCTGATGTATATGGTTCATATTTCATTGATTTAAATGAATAACTTGAATAGACATCTGTATATTGTTGTCTTTTGTTGTTTAGTGTTCATTCTTGTAGGAAATATTTTGGCAATCTAACTTGGATTTGAAGCTACAGCAAGAGCGACAGAAGAAGGCTTGGAAGCGCTTGGACTCGAAAGTAAGTTTCTTGATCTATTTTGTGTGTTTATTTACTGTTAGGAAAAGTAGTTGCAAAGTATTTAACCTGTTGTTCTAGATGAGCACCACATCTAGGAAAGAATGTTTTATCCGTAATCCATAATTCCACATAACAAATTGGCGACTCCGCTGGGGATTTTACCCTTCATCCTTGGTGTATTTGCCTCTGTTTGTCTCTGTTTATTCACCCAGTAGCATTTATTCTTAAAGATTAGGCTTTTTGAAATCAAAATTTGCATTAGAAGTGTGTTAAACAGTTGATTTTTTTGTTCTCTGCTGCGCCCAACGCATTGTTGAACAGGACACAGTGCTTTGCATAGCACTGTCTCCCTCTCAGGGGTGCATTGCATCATATTGTCTCCCCTTAGAGACTGTGTTGCTCCCTAGAGCCAACCAAATTCTATTGAATTTGTCATTGAATTTTCTTTCAGATTGTTGTTTGTTGTGTTTTCAAAGTGCCTGATGCCTCATATTGACCAGTAACTTTATCTACCTCTTCCTCTTTTGAAAGAAAAGTGTGTTCAGTGTTTATTTAAAGTGCTTTTCTTTATCATTGACGAATTAATTTCAAAGTATTTTCATTGCTGCATTAGATCTATTTGCTTTTGAAAAGGAAATTGTCGTTAAATTCTTCATTTCTTGTAGGAGAAATTGTAGTTCCATTCTTCATTTTTCCTATAAAGAGAAATTGTTGTTCAAATTCCTCATTTCTCAAAGTAAAAGGCATTTGTTTTTGTTGATTTGATGCATTTAGTTTCCTTTTCTGCATTCACATTAAAGGAATTGAAAAGAAAAACATGCATTTGCATATAGTGGATTGTGTGTTTTGCAAAGGAACAATTAGGAAGGCCGCATATTATTTTGTGCTCTTTGATTGTTTGCTCTCAAAACTGATTGCTCTTTCCCTTTAGTAGCTAAGACTTTCATTGAAAAAGATAAAAGTGAAAAGTTTGCTTATCATTTTAGTTTGCATTTTAGGAATTTCCATCACATCATCGCGGCGAACCTTGAAAGGCAAATTGATAAACAAGATCAACTTAAAATTTACATATATTTACCTAACAAAGCATTGGAACCATAACGATAACATTTAGAAGGTCTAGGCTAGAGACGTGTTCCGGTGTCGTAAAACATAGCAATTGTCGTTAATTGTCTGCGATACATTCCGAGTGTGATACCTCACTCCACATACATAAGTATATCGTAGCTCGTCCACGTACTTTCGGGTATATCGGGCAGTGTTACAGTACGAAAAGTATAAAGGGGTGCTCTCACTGTGCGGTTTCGCATTAGAAAGAGCTAATACGGACTTGGGCCTCCACGTACCTTCGGGTATATTTGGGAGGACAAATTTAGGTTTCTATCCATCCATAGTGAACCGAGTCGGCCGCCTTGTAAATTGTGATACACCGAACACAAAATTCGGGGAGATTACCTGCCCGTACTTCTTGGTTCGCCAGGAGGTATTCTGCAGTTCACAATTTCTTGGTAAGCCTTTTTGCCTAGCATTACCCTTTTATTTTGTTTATTTATTTTTTGGTTAAAATAAATCAGACATCACGGAAGAACAAAATCCTTTCCTCCGTCGTTCGCGTAGATTAGCATTGAAACCACCTTTACCACCAGAAGTTACTTCTGTGTGGCAAAGGTGACATCACTCTACCGAAACCAGTACTATCAGTACCTCTGGTGAAGCATCATCTTCCCATATACCAGAGTTGGCACAAGTTGTTTCTACACATCCTGGTTCATCTACTGTTGTCGAGAAGGAGTCCTCACAGCTACCCGTGGTCACGATCCATCCAATCATTGAGACCATACTTCCTGAACCCGACGTTGTTCAACCAGAAGTTGATCCAAATCTTGTCTCCTTTTTGCTAGAACATCTTGATCCTGAAGTCGAACAACCGAAATTTGTTCATGTATTGGTCACTCCACAATCTATTGTAGCCATTGAGTCTCCCATATCGCGCAGTCAACCACCTGAAAATATACTTTGTGCCAGACGGTGAAGTTCTTCCACCTGGTTTGAATTCGATTAAAGAAATATCACAAGACGAAACACCTTTAACTCCAACTCATCTTCGGTAGGAGCTTTACCTGTACGAGTATTTTCCTCAATCACCTTCCTCTGTTTTTTTTATCCTATTTTGCTTCGTGTTCCCGTATATTCTATAGGTTATACATTGGGTCATTTGACCATGGTTGAGATAACATCCCAGACTGAACCGTATATTTCAGCTACGACAACATTTACTTTTGCTTCATCTTCGATGTTTTGTCCATTGAATTCACCCAAGTTATCATCTGGAATCTTATCTGGTTCCTCCCTTATTAGTATTGAACAGCTTGATCTTTTATTCACCTCTTCAGTGCAATATCAAGTTGGTCCCATCAATTATTCTCTCTAAATCCAAAATTCAATGAAAACCCTGGAGAATACCCGTCAATGAATGTTATAACTTATCATTTGTGGTGCTCATCAAACTCCTTAAATGATGACTTCATTAGACTACGTCTTTTCCAGCACACACTCACTAGTCCAACTGCACAATGAGGATAGTTATTTTTTCTTATGTCAACCTCGTTAAAAAATGAAACAAGTGCCTATGAGGATATTTCTTTTACTATGTCAACCTCGTTAAAAGATGAAACAAGTCATGAGCATAGTTATTTTCTTGTGTCAAACTTGTTAAAAAATGAAACAAATCATCTCCTAATTACGACGAGTCTTCCATCTGATCTCGTAAATGAACCTTCATTCCATCCAGCTATTAGTAACCAATAGTTTACTTAAGTGAATGAAATGAAGCTTGGGGGGCATCTTCTCTTGCAGGGGGAATTCGACATGTGCCCTTGCAAGGGGCATTCAAAACATTCTTACCAATTGCACCCAATCAACTGTTGAAGTTCGGGGGCAAAAACAGGTTTAGAGCTCCAAAAATGCAAATGGTAGCTTTCAAATGGTAAAAATGAATGGTAAAACTCTTTTTAATTAGTCATTTGATTATTTACAATTAATATTTGTTGTTGTGACTATGGTTTTATTCAATTTTTATCATGAAACGGGTATTTTTAATCCATTTGATGTTGTTCTGAACAGGTTTGCAACTGATGAATAGATTAGTCGTGCACATTTATTTCAAGAATGATTTGACCACAAAGCATACTTTTATTCTTATTTTTCGAGCTTTGTTAAAAACGAAAAAGGACTTGAAGCGCACTTTTATCTCTTTTTCGAGCTTTGATAACAGCGAAAAAGGAACCCTTGGAGTCTTCTTTTAGCACTTTTCAGACTCCGATAATTTGAAAAGATTGTCGAGCACTTGTTTTTTCAAGCTCGTAAAAGTAAATAAATTGATATCTACTCAGTATAAGTTTAACCCTTTTCCAGACTGAGATAGATTATTTACGAAAAAGGAATACCTTGGTCAAACATGAATAAAGAGGTTCTCTCAGATATTATTTTACACTTTTTCGGGTCTGAGTGACAACTTCACGAAAAAGTACTTATTGAGTTTTATTTCGTCCTCTTTTTCAAACTCTCTAAATATGAAAAAGGTTTGGGATGTCACTATCGTTAAGCTCGTTAAAACATAAAATAGCAATGGGCTTGTCGATCATGGCAAAAATCGAATTTCATTCATCGTTAGACTTGTTAAATTATTAAATAGCGATACATTATTTTCCCAAAGGGTTGAATTATAGATCAAGCATATGTTATCCTCCTCAAGCTTGTTAAAAAATAAAGAGGTACTGGTCGACAAATGACCAAGGAAAATTTGGGAAAGTAAACAGAACGTTTTTACGATAGCAGGTCGCTCTTGAACATGACACTTCAATCCATTGCCATGACTGTTTGGGTTGGGTAATCTTCTTGATGGTTCATTCATACCTATGGTTCATCTTACCTTCACTTCGATTTTGGGTCAATACTACCAACTCATCTCATTGTCGCCGATATGTTCAAGAGAAGTCATCAAGTGAATACTCATCCTTCTACAATACTCATAAACCTGCATTCTCATGATAGTCATCCTTGAACATTTCTATATCAAGTCATACCTTTGTCTCTGAAATCAGTAACTCCCATTCCGTAATAAGGTGACTTCCTGTCGACGAAAAATCATTATCCAGGAAGTTCTTAGAAACATCATATTCCAGGACCATGAGGCTTGTTACAGCATCGACAAGATCCTCGCTTCCCGATTTTTGACCGAAAGATTTTGTTTGGCATTCGACATCAAATCATCTACTCACGCCTTACGAAATTTATTGCAGTACCTTAAGGGCCATTGACATCAATAGTGGTTCTCTCGCATTTATTAACAGCTCACATCATTGGCTGGTAATAAAACGATGTCTTACCATGTTTGACTACAAATCATATATTCGCATGGCTAGACTTATACCCGAATGATCGAGTGAATAAGATAAGAAGACCCCGGATCTAGTTTCATCCATTCGGGCTGCAATTTTAGGATTTTTGTACACATCATCTGTACGGTGACCTTACATACATATTGTCATCCGAACATGGGCCTATATCTGTAGGCATGTCTATATTGGGCAACATTCCAATGTAGATGACTTTTTGAATTATGTACATGTTATTAGATAGTTTATGTGCTGAGCATGGGAATGTCTTCCCTCAGCAATTCGTGATCAAGAGGATATATCATGATGTAATGTATTGTAAGATTGATGCAGGTCGCCACTCCGCTTCATCTCTAGCCCATCACAGTGTAAAGCATCTCAATCAAAGTATTCTTATTATTATTATGACTTCATGCTTCAGGGAGCAATTGTTATAGGTCAATTTGGGCACCATTCCCAATGACCTGGTTAACTGGACATCATCCCCAAAACCAATGAATAGGGTCTATCATTCCCTATCATATCAGTTGCTACATGCCCTAAGACAAAGAACAAGACAAATCATCCATGACTTTCATTTGCAAGGTTTCCAATATTTGAAGTTTATATTATACAATATGTGAACTCACCAACGCTGCCTCTCAAGGGTCTTAGTGTGTTGCATATGCAAGTAACCCCACTCAAGGGTGATTTGCAAAGCACTTCCCGACACTCAAGGGTGCGTTGGTCAATTGGGAGCGAAATTCTCATTGTTCCGAAATCTCCACAAGGCCAGTGCCTTCTAGAAGAGTCCACATGTGGCAAACTTCGAATCCATGTGTCCATTTGACACCTATGAGATGGGAAACATGTCTTACCTATTATTAGAAAGTCATTGATTGTAAAACTACCTTCAGCTCCTCTATAAATTGAGCACAGATCCTAGTGCTTGAGAGGGAAGAAATTGAGTAGAGAAATGCTGGTGGAATTTCAATTGAGGAGTTGATTTGAGTGACATGTTGTTGGAGAGATGTGCATTGTGATGAGGCTGGGATGCTGTTGGAGATGGTGACATCAAATCAATCACTAGGTTGTAACCTCCCCTTCTATCCATTAATAAAGATCGTTGCTTACTTTTCCACATATGTAACTATATAAGCTTATGTCTTTCATGTTATGAATTCTTATCTGATGTATATGGTTCATATTTCATTGATTTAAATGAATAACTTGAATAGACATATGTATATTGCTATCTTTTGTTGTTTAGTGTTCATTCTTGCAGGAAATATTTTGGCAATCTAGCTTGGATTTGAAGCTACAGCAAGAGCGACAGAAGGAGACTTGGCAGCACTTGGACTCCAAGTAAGTTTCTTGATCTATTCTCTGTGTCTATTTATTGTTAGGAAAAATAGTTGCAAAGTCTTTAACCTGTTGTTCTAGATGAGCACCACATCTAGGGAAGAATGTTTTATCCGTAATCCATAGTTCCGCATAACAACAACATATTTAATTATCAATATTAATCAATAATATTAATAGGAAATTATTTATCACTAAAGTTAAATATTGTTGATTGTTAAACATGGTCTAACATAGTGCAGGATTCACCCACATTCTGAAATGTGGTTGACCAAATGTTGTAATGTAACATTGCGATGTTAGAAACATTTGTTTACAATTCCAATTCTAATAAATATATATTACTATTAATATATTTATTCAAACGTTTTTAAATTATTTTTTAATGTTATAAGGTGTGTGTGTGTGTGTGATATCCTCTAAACTTGAGGAACCACAATTGAGGGATATCTATGTCATCAAAGTCACCTGAGGATCGCACATTGCATGGGCCACGAGATCTCTTAGCTAACTTCATTTTTAGCATGTCCCCACCACCTAACACGGGACATAACAACCTCTCATGAGCTTTCACCTTCACTTTTATATAAATATTTTAATTAATATATTGTCAAGTATTTTAATTAATGTTATTAAATATTTTAATTAATTAACTTAATATTACTATTAATTAATATGAAAATATTAATTTAAAAATTAATGTTTATTGTAATTGAACATTTTTATATAAATGTTTTAATTAATATATTGCGAAATGTTTTAATTAATGTTCTTAAACTTATTAATGTTTTTATAAATGTTATCAATGTTTCATGTAATGTTAAAAAATAATTTATTAAAGTTAAAATTAGTTAATGTTAATGTTTTAATTAATTAATATTAATTTTAATTATTGTTTTAATTATTTAATTAATTAATGTTGTATTAATTCATTTCTTTAAACATGTTTAAATTAACGTTATTAAACATTTTTAAATAAATTTTCTAATCAATATATTGTCAAAAGTTTTAATTAATGTTTTAAAGTTAAAAACATTTAAGTACAATTCCAATATCTTATTATTATTATTATTAACCAAATGTGAATATATTCATGTTTAGATATATTTGAATAATGTAGTTAAGTATAATAATTATGTATTAATGATTTAATTAATATGTCAATGTAATAATGGAAATATAATAATTATTTCACTTTATTATTAATTAATATTAATATATTTTTTTACAAATTTTTGAATTAATGTTTAATGTTATTAAACATTTTTTATATAAAAGTTTTAATCACATATTGTAAAATGTTTTAATTAATAATGTTTAATGCTCCAATTTATTAATATTTTAATGCTTTAATTATTTAATTAATGTATATTAATTAGGAATTGCATTAAAATACAATTCACTAATCTCTAGTGATCAAGTAGATTTTTTTAGTGCTTACAAGGTTAAAATATTATTAAAATAAATTCTAAATTTATTATTATTATTATTATTTTATATAATAATAGTAATTTAATAATATTATATTATAATATAATTGTATTAAAATAATTATTTTAATTTAGAATATTCTAATACAAATAACATTAGAAAAAGAGCGAATGCCCACTGCTGCGTGAGACCGTGCTACGAGCCTGGTATTCGAGCTAGGGTTCGCTCCCATGGAGGTGTTGGGCATGCCCCAAGTGCCTCCCCCTCCTCCACCTCCGCCATATGCTACTGACACTTTCAATCTGTTGCTTGCATCCCTGCCAAAGAAGAAGAAATGTGAAGCGGCAAAGTTTGTAAAGAAGCTAGACGATATCCCCGAAATTTCTCTTCCCCCAGAAGCACTGATCCAGGTCGCTCTATCCCTGGCAGATCGTGCTCTTGTTGGGAAGTTCACAGGACTCTGGCCCTCTCTAAAATCCACAGAGAACTGGGTCACCAAGAATTGGGTTCCATTTATCAAGAACAGTGTAACCTCTTATTGAGAGGTTACTTCCTGTTCGAATTCACTTCAAAAGAGGACAAGGATTTGATCTTCCAGAATGGCCCCTACTTCATGGGCCCTCAGGGCCTGTATCTTACAAATGGATGCCAGAATTTGATCCAGCTGTCGATGTTCCCACTGCGGTCCCAGCGTGGATCAGGCTCCCAAACCTTCCAGTCCATTGTTGGAACTGGGATTCATTGAATCACATAGGCAATGCCCTTGGGAAATTTATAGATCAGGCAAAAAACAAGGATCAGTACGACTGCGCCAGAATATACATGGAGGTAGATCTAGAGGTGGGTCTCCCAGAGGCCATAAAAATCATTGTCGGCAGTTGGACCCATATGAAAAAACTAGATTATGAGCAGGTGCCCTTCAAATGCCGGAAATGCCATGTCTACGGCCAATTTGCCAGAGGTTGTCCGTCCAATGGTGAGGCAAAGAAAGGGTAGGAGGAGGGTTGGAATCAGGTCAAGCGTTCCAAGACCTCTCATAAATCTCACAAGTCTGGTGCCCCAAATGGCAAAGGCCCTCAGATGGCCCCTACCCAGCAGGCCCCTCCCATGATGGGGCAAGAAAATAAATTTGGACCACTAAGCTCGCAAATAGAGGAAACCCAGGAGGTCAAGAATCAAAAGGTGATCTCCCCAAGCAAAGGGACCCCCTCCGCCTCGTTCAAAGGTGGAAGTGCTGCAGAGGGTTCTAAAGAAAAACCCTCAGACACTGAGGAGGAAGATCAAGAATCAGAGGACTCAGAGGAGGAAGGAGAAATAAGAGATTCTCAAGCCTCTATCAAAATATCCACAAGAGGCCGCAAGACTAATCGGGAAAAAAGAGAATAGGAAACGTACAAAGATAAGCTTCAGAGAAGCCAACCAACCCTCGAGAAGCTATTGGAAAAAACTCCGAAGATGACGAGATACCAGGCCCAAGGCTCCAAGGGAACCCATCACAATAAAAGTAAATGATGAAGGTCGTCTCCTAGAACTGTAGGGGTATGGGGAGTAGACCCAAAGAAGAAGCCATAAGAAGTTTAATAAGGATAGAAGCCCCTGACATACTTCTCATCCAGGAGACCAAAATGGAGGACTCAATCTTCCTTCAATAAAGCAAGAAAATATGGAACAAAAGTGGAGCACAAGCAGTCTCTGCCCGTGGAGCCTCGGGAGGGCTGGGCATCCTCTAGAATTCTAATAAGTTCTCGATAGTCTCTGAGACCCTAAACACTCATTGGTTGTTTTTAAAAATGCAGCATCTAGTTACAAAAGAGATCATTAGTCTCTTTAATGTGTATATCTGAGTTAACGCTAGGGAGAACAAGGCCTGCTGGGATTCCATAAGAAGCTTGGTAGATCTAGTGAACCTGGAAAATATCATCATAGCTGGTGATCTCAATCTCACTCTTCTCTCTGCAGAAAAGAGAGGAGGCAGGATTGTTCGAGATCCAGCAAAGGAATGGGTGGAGGATCTTATGCAGGACTGGGACCTGCTAGACATCAAGCCCTCTTCTGGTAAGTACACTTGGTTAAATAAAATAGTAGGTCCAAGTCATATTGCTGCAAGGCTAGATAGATTTTTCGTTCAAAGCTCCTTCCTCCTCCTAGGGTTAGAGGCTAGAATGCATATTCTCCCTTGCAGCGTTTATGATCACAAACCCATCAAGCTCGATCTTATGACACACCTTGATCTTGGTCCAATCCCATTCATATTCATTCCTCTTTGGATCAAGGAGCCTAACTTCATGCACATGGTCAAGGAAAGTTGGATGCTGCCTGTCAAAGGCTCCCCTTTCTTTGTTTGGGAGGAAAAACTTAGAAGAGTGAAAGTTGTCCTGAAAAGCTGGGCCAAATCTCTGCCCAAATTTGCAATCGAAAGGAAAAAAATTCAAATCATGTTAGATCTCCATCATTTGCAGTCGGAAGATCCTGAAATAACTAAAGAGGCTCTAAACAAAGAGGCTCATCTTCAGTAGAATTTCCATAAGGCATGCTTGGCTGAGGAAGAATATTGGAGGCAAAAATCTCGGAGCCTCTGGCTCAAAGCAGAGGACAGGAACTCCTCCCTTTTTCACAAGCATGCCCAAGCAAGGAAATGCTCAAATTCCATCTCTGAAATTAAGGAAGAGAATATCATTCACAAGGAATTTGTAAGCATCAAAAGGGCAGCCTTCCTTCACTTTAAAAATTTGTATAGTGAGGAAGTGGAATTGGGCCAGAATTTTTAACTTCTGGAAGTGGTTCCCCCCTTGATAACATCCGAGATGAATCAACTGCTAGAAGCTAAAGTCACCAAAAATGAAGTGAAGGATGCCCTCTTTGCTATGGACCCTGACAAAGCCCTAGGCCCGGACGGATTTATAGCCAGATTTCTCCAATCTTGTTGGCAGATTATGGAAAAGGATCTCCTTAAAATGGTTTTCAAATCCCAAGCTTTTCAAAAAATCGGAGGTAGTACCAACTCCGCCTTCCTTGCCCTCATCCCTAAGGATAAAGGAGCCAATACCTTTAATAGATTTCGTCCGATCTCTCTATGTAACATAGGCTACAAACTGATTACCAAGGTGATCGCTAGCAGATTGAAGCACATCCTCCCCAAAATTATTCCGGAGAATCAAGGGGGCTTCATTCATGGTAGGCAGATTGTGGACAATTTCATCTTAGTCCAAGAGGCGATTCACTCAAGTCTGCAATGCAACGAAAAAGGTATGGTTGTCAAACTTGATCTAGCAAATACGTTTGACCGAGTTAGACACATTTTTATGTTGGATGTCTTGCATAGGCTTGGGTTTGGATCAAGCTTTATAAATTGGGTTCGGGCTTGTATCTCGGAGCCCTGGATTGCTCCCCTGGTGAATGGCAGAGCTGCTGACTTCTTCAAAGCCTCAAGAGGACTTAGGCAGGGGTGTCCTCTTTCACCTCTCCTATTCGTCCTTCAAGCTTATGTCCTCAGCTTTTACCTTGATAAGAAGCAGCAAGACAAGGAGATCATTGGCCTTAGTATAGCAAGAGGGATTAAAAACATTAATCATGCCCTCTTTTTCAGATGTCAAACTCGGATTATCCATAGTCGTCATTTTTTGGTCTACGTTTCAATTCTAAATCAAGACTCATCTTCAGGACAACCTTGTTTCCGATGCCGATGACACCTTGTTGCTGGGTGCTGCCACTGTGCTATCGGCTACCAGGTTCAAAGGAATGTTGGACAAATTTTGTGAGGAGTCTAGCAGCAAAATAAATAATGGAAAATGCCACATTTTCTGTTGGAACATCTCGCCCTCCTCGATCAATTCTATTTCCAGATGCTTTGGGTTTGCTGCCTCCTCATCTTGGACTTCATTCAAGTACCTTGGGATTCCTGTATTTCTCAAGAGAGCCTTCAGTAGAGACTGGCTTCCCCAACTCGAGAAATTCAAGAACAAATTGCACGCCTGGGGATTCTCCTAGCTCAATATTGCTTGCAAGACAGTGCTCATCAAAGTTGTGCTCAACAGCCTCCCCTTATTTCAATTCTCTGTCCTTCTTGCTCCTATTGGCATCCTCAGAAAGATGGAGGATTACGTTCGTCAATTTTTTTGGAAGGGAGGGAAGCAGAATGAGAAAAAAATACCCCTCGTCAATTGGGAAACATTCTCCAAACCACTGATGGAGGGGGGATTGAACTTTAAAAACCTCTGCTCCCAAAATATAGCAATGGGAGCGAAAATTTTATGGATAATCATTGCCCCCAACCCTGGCTAGGCGCAGTTTGCATTGTGGAAGAAATATTTTAAAGGCAAGAGAACTCGTTGCTTGTACAAGCCCCTCCCTCAAATTAAATCATCCTTCCTCAATTTATGCGCTAAAGTCGTCCCTCTGATCAAGTCTCACGCATTCTTGATTCCCAGAAATGGCAACAGTATTAATTTGTGGACAGATCGAATTATGAATAAAATCCCACTGGCGGAGTGCAGCTCCCTGCATTCGCTGCACATATGGATGGACGATGTCAGTTATAAAATGTTGTGGGATCTTTCCTTATGGCATGGTCCAAATTGGGCGAATTGGAAGCAAATCCAGGCACCCCCGGAACTCCAGAATGACTGCGTTACATTTTTTTCTCTACTGCATGGTATGGCTCCCTCTCACGCGAGGAAGAAGGATACTCGGGGTTGGGGTTCGATGGCTGGAGGTTTCTCTGTGGCGCAGGGCTACGCTAAGTTGTTGGAGCAGCCTCACGTTCCACCGGATCTAGCACCTTGGAAGGGGATCTGGAACTATTCCTCCATCCCGAAAATCAACTATTTCTGCTGGATGCTGTGTCATAGGAAATTATTGACAGATGACAGATTGCAGAAGAGGGGATTTTATGGTCCTTCAAGGTGCATTTTGTGCAGAGAAAACGTTGAGTGTGCCTGTCATCTTGTGCTGGAGTGCAAATTTGCATCACAAATCTAGCTTGAGTTGTTGGGAAATTGGAGATCCAATTTTGCACTCCCCAGTTCCATTTCTGAGTTGTTCGCAAATTGGTTGCCTAGATATCTTGGCCCCTTTCCAAAAAACAAGCTGCTCAAAGCTGCCTGGACCTCCCTCCCAAAAATCATTAGCTGGCAGATTTGGCTTGAGAGGAACAAAAGGATCTTCAAAAATAAAGAACAGGATGTCAGGTATGTTGTGGTCAAGATAAAATCTCAATTGAAAGAATGCCTAGGAGAGAAAATGGATGATTCAAACTTATGCCAGCAAGACATAGACTGGGGTGCTTCACTTGATCTTCAATTCCAAAAAGTTGTAAGTATCATCTCCCCCCCCCCCCCAAAGAGTGGAAAATAAGAGAAAACAAAAAAAAAAAAAATTCAAGACTGGATCTCCAAATGATCAAGACACTCTCTATTCTTTGACGGGTCAACCAAGGGCAATCCAGGAAACGCCGATGCAAGAGGAGTCATAAAGAATTCAGATGGCATAATGATTCACAGCTTCGCCTGGGGTGTAGAAATTATATGCACTAAGCATGCATATGTCCAAGATCCACCTGATCTCACACTATTTAACTTTATGCAAGATACTGAATCTATTCCACTTGTTAATCTTTTGCGGAAAAATTAATTGCACACACATGTGAAGCATAAACAAAAATATTCAATCACACATAACACAGTTTTTAATCGAGAAAGCCTGAAGCTGAAAACCCTAACTATATATTATGTAACATGGAGATCATATGGAAATCTCATACAAACATACAAATCTTATCACAAGCTCTCAGTACAGCACAATCGTCATACACTAATCAGGAAAAATCTTGCAAATCCATGCACCGATCTTGCCCTCTTGCTAGCCTGCCTCCACTGCACAATATCTATTGAAGAATAGCTCTGAATGAATTCGAATTACTCCATCCTTGACTGTGTTAGTTCCCAAATCCACCTTAGGCTGAAATAAGGCAGAAGAAGGACAACACCAAACCACGCTCAGCCTCGTAGCTAGCCCCACGAGGACAGGAGAGGGCTCTCTCCGGGTCAATCTCAATGAAAATATTCAAAGGGGCTTGAGATAATGATAACAACAACTGATCTTAGGCTAGATAAACAAATAAGAGGGTTTGATTTTGATTTTTAGGGGTTTTTGTTGGAAAAAGGGAAAAACAATTTTTGGGCTTGGGGATGAGGCCAAATCTTGCAGAGTCCGAGTTGGGGCAGGGTAGGCAATGGCTTTGATGTCTTAGATCGAGTGAATGGATGGAAAATATTGTTGAGGAGCTGAAGAGGGCAAGAGAGTACAAGGATCCTCTTCAAACTGACCAAAACATGTAAAATTAAACAAAAGTCTAAGGCAGAGCACCAGCAAATCAATGAATTCTACCTCAAATACTCATTTGTTTAATTCAGAAGCATAGAGAAGGGAAATGGCATACATATAACATTAATGAAACTTACAATAACATGAGAAGAACATCATCAAAACTCAGAAGCCACAAGGATCCCAACAAGTGTTGCAAAACTCTGGTCTTTCCTTTGCCAAAAACTAAAAATGTATGTACAATGAGGTGCCAAACTTTTCCCAATTATCCAACCCTGAAAATGTCTTAGAAAATACAATATATAGACAAGTATAACCCCTTCCCATGCCTCTAGGGGTCGAGCTCATGCTTCTAGGAGAAGTTTGAACCAATTCTAAACATGGAGCTAAAATCTAGGCAGCCAAACAACTTGCCTCTATATGCTAGGAAACTGATCCATTCACTTGATTTTCACTTTTTAGTGAATGAATCATCTAGAACAAGTAAATACATGCCAAAATTACATCATGGTTACCAAATTACATCAAGATAGATCAATCCTCTCATGAAAAAGTAAAACTAGTAAAAAATGGCCGAATTTCTGAGCTGGAAGGTGAAAAATAGGCTAAATTCCTCTATGCGCCGCGCTCAAAAGCTCTATGCACCGCGCTACTTTGGACCTGTTTTTGAAGCACTTCCTGAAGTCCAAATTGAGCTCATGATAGCTCGTTGTGAAGCCCTGGATGTCTGCTATCCAAACCAAGTAAAATTTTTCAATTTGAAGCTCATTTGGCCCTCCAAAACATCAATCTCCCAAGAGTAATTCCTGCTGGTGCAAAAGGTGGCAGAAAGGTGATTTTCATGGTGTTTTTGGCCCTTAAGACCACCCAGAATTTGATGAAATGCTTCGGCCATTCTTGAGCATGCATAAATTACCATGAGAAATCCAAAAATATCAAGTTTTCCTCCAGAAAGTGTCCCAATCATAAGCGCACGTCGGGCGGAAAAACCTGTTTTGCAACCAAAATTTTTGAAAATGATAAAATATTCTCCAAATTTGCTGAAATTTGGAGTGAAGGTCTCCCATCATGTCTCATGCTCAGCCAAGGAAGCTTCGGCCAAGATTCGGAGTGGATCCGGCCTCTTTCGACGTTTCAGTGCCTTTCTCAACCTTGCCTTCAGGATCTTCATTTTTGCTCTGCAAACATGTGTACGGGCCCAATAGTGAGTCTTCATGTGTCTGAGCATGTATTTGTCCCTATTTTCCTTTGCCAAGAGCTTCTCCATATGAATGTTGACGTGTGTGAGGCAAGTCTCTCGCTCAACCGGTGTCATGTCACCTGGTCTCTTCCGGGCCAATGCACGGTCTTCACAGATTTTCCACAACTCGATGAGTGTGTGTTGATCCTCCAGCTGTTTATTACGCTGCTCCAAATAATGTATAACCCACTGAGCTCTCTGCAATTTCACGGTCAAAGTGTCAATCTTAGCCTTTTGTTCCTGGATGATCTCTTTCAGCTTCGAGCTAGGAGAGCTCGCATCAACATTGATCAAAACAAAATTAGTATCTTGGACTCCCGAGGGGCCCTCATCGTGCATAGGCCTCTTGCCTCTGTCCTGAACCTGTACCTGTGCTGATGTAGAAGGCGAGACCCCTTCCACGCCATGTGGAGATAGTACTCGCGCCACTGATGAAGTCAATGAGACCCCTTCCACCCCTGGTGGAGATAGTACTCGTCGTGCTGCTGCAAATAAGGCTCTGGCGCCTCTCTGATATGTAGCTTCCACTGGCGCACTGATAGGCTCGATCTCAGGAACATCAAACTGGTGTGAAGGCTCTCCCTCATCATGAACTATCTCGGGAGGGGGCTGTGGCGCTGCAAAGAAGTCATGGGAAATGAACTCATCCCATGCGATGCCCTGCTGTGCGAGCTGATGTACCACCATGATCATGATGAACGCGTAATGGTAAATGTTGTTATGCTGCTGCGCTGGGGTCTTCTTCTGCACAAGGACCGTCGTCCGCTCTATGTTACGGTACATGAAATATGGAATGCTCATAAACTGCACTCTCGTGAAATGCATCAACAGTCGGATATGATACGCATACAAGCGTGAAAAGCGCCCTTCACAACTGAAGTACCTAATGATAATTTTCATCAATGGTGCATACTCTTCCTTCAGAAATCGGAATGGAAATACCCTGCTCAGCTGCCTCAAATATCCAGGTATGATGTAAGGCTCATAATATGCTCTATCCAACTGCTGTCGCTTATTCCAGTCTTCACTGATGTTTGGTATCCCAGTCGCCTCAGAAATAGTCTATGGTGTCACAGTGAAGTTTACTCCAGCCAGGTTTACATGACCATTATGCAAATGTAGGACAAATAGGCGAGCTAACTCATGATGATGCTGAGTTCGGGCAATCATCTCACAATAATGGAAGCATGACTGACGCTAAAAACAATCCATTGCAAGCGGGCAAGCCTGCAATTGTGTCAAAGAAGTGGGCTCCTCCCTGACATGCCTGCCACTTTTGTGAGATCTCCTTGGCACATTAAGCTCGGTAGATGAATCACTGTCCTGCTCATACCCCTGCTCATATGGTGAATCTGACTCTGACATGGTGCTGAAATGTGTTTGTCAACTGTGTGCTTGGTTGATTAGAAAATTAGCAATTGGTGTATTTGTTTCAATGCCCAAATGTGTCAAATGAAATGAGAGGCTGCAAGGAAGTGTCAAAGTGAATACAATGGACTGTCACCTGACTTTGGAATGGACGGACATTTACTCACTGCTTTGGAAAACTTTGAATTTAGACACCTTTACAAATGATATGGGACTGGGTGATAGTGATGGGACTTGTAGTTTTGAGGGATATGTATAAATGCAATGTCAAGGAAACTGTCCTCGAATCTTTGGTAATCAGGATTTATCAATGATATGAAGTGGTGGGAAACAATAGGATTTGGGAATTTAAAACATGGGACAAAATGTATAGGGATATGAAATAGTGGTATAACAATGGGACTGTGTTATAATGTAACAAAACTAGCAGTGACAACAATGATAGTAAATGGCAAGAGCATACATATCAATGAAATAAGAGTTTAAGCACCAAAATTCACGTTTTGAACCCCCTCCTTTTAAACCCTTGGGAGCAGACTGCAATAGAGGTATAGGGCTTATCCTTGCACCATTCAAACACTAATCTCTTTGCTTTTAAACCACAGCACCACAGTTTAAAATCATTGAACGAGCTTGGACAAAATTACTTGGAGAAGATAGCACTGAACCAAAACGAATTTTCACCGGGCGGAATTGATTTTCGGCCTTAGGGCTCTATGCGCCGCGCACAGACCCAATGCGCCGTGGCCTTTGGGTGCGCCGCGCCTTTGGCAATTTTCACCGTCACTTTCGGCCCAATGCGCCGCGCCTCTTTCCTATGCGCCGCGCTACTATTCTCACACACAGTCGGCCTTCACTCAAACACTGTTTTCTCTCCAACTTTCAAAACACGATTTTTCTATTAGATTTTGTGAATATTTCCTGATGCAAATGGTCTAAATAGCTTTGAGAAATATCTTGCAAGAGGTGGCTTTGATTTTTACTTCTCCAAAAACCCATTTTGTAATGTTCTTTTTATTTTGGCACTTTGTCATTTAATGAACTCTGTCTTTTGCTTTTCAGTGACTTTCTGAGCTTTAACTGATGAAAATAGTTGATTTTTTCAGGGATGTTGGCATTGATGTTTGGCAAAGGAAAACCAGAGCCTGCTTTGAAATCTTCAAGACGGAAAAACACATGATTATTACAAAGATGAATGCGACAATTTCTTATTCAAAACAGAGTTTTGAACAAGAAATGTCCTCAAATATGTCTGATGATGAAAAGCTTTGATTTGAAAACTTATTGAAATCCTCCTCATGGCCTGTGGGCATTTATTAAACATGTCAAAAGACCAAACCCTAGAGTCAGAAACTAAAAGACTCTTTTTGACCGAAATAATCATTTATGACTGTGAATGACATGAACTGAACTTTGATGAATTTTGAGGAGTTTTAACCAACCCAGCAGGTACAAGCATGAGGGAAAACAAGAGAACCAAACCCTTCCGTCAGTCAGTGGCATGCCCCTAACGGAATGCAGCTAAACGAACGGAATGAGACACCTAAACAATGAAATGCAAATAGAGAAATGATCTCTGACGAAGGGCTGCAAAGTCCGACTCTAACATTGGCTCCAATGGGGATGGTAGCTCCTTGGAGGTGCCAAGAACGGCAGATATTTGGGAGAGCAGACCAGTGCCTTCGTCCATTGGGCTATGCAATCCATTATTTGACAAAATAACTCAATACTGTTGACTAAATTTATTTGACTGAAATTTTAACTTAAACTGACTCAACTCTTAAAACAAAAATGACTGAAACAAACAGACTCAACAAACTCAAATGAAAACTGAAATCCTTCCTCAGGATTATAGCCTTTGCTTCGGGCCCCATACTGAAGAAAAGACTACAGTGCACACTTACAATGAAATTGAAAAACATGATATGTACAATGACAATGATCAGCAGAAAAAATCTTAGAAATGGTAGCGCTTGAGCAGCCGACCATTGATCGGGCCTCCTGGACAGTCTTCACCATTCATCTCCTTCAAAAGAAAGGCGTTCTGACCTCGATATGCTGCTATCTTGAATGGACCTTTCCAGAGGTTTTCAAACTTACCGTGTTTACCTTTGTCTTCATTCCTAGCGTCCCACTTCAGTACCACTTCCTCCAACTGGAATTTATCTGCCTTCGCTTTCCTGTCATAGATCTTTTTTATTCTTTCCTGCAACTTAAATGTATTCTGGAAAACCTCTTCTCTCGTTTGCTGTAAATGAATCATCTGATTTATCCTTCTCTGCATATGGCTTTCTTCACTATCAGCCTCCTGAAGAAGCTTGACTACCGGAACAGCAAGTGAAGTAGGAAAAACTGTATCTACTCCATAAACCAACTCGAAAGGAGACATACCAATTGACTTCTTTTGACTTACCCGATCATCCCATAGCGCATTCACCAGCTTCTTATGACAACTCTTCTTATTGATGTCCAGCAACTTTTTAATGATATTAACAAGAGACTTATTGGAATATTCTGCCAAACCATTACCTTGCGGATGATAGGCGGTTGAATGCCCCAAAATGATTTTATACTTTGCACAAAACTCAATCATCTTCCTTGATTTAAAAGCCGCTGCATTATCTGTGATCAATTTACTCGGGCAACCAAAATGGGACAAAATGTTGTTCTCAAGGAAGGAAATAATTACCGAATCGGTGGCTTGTCGTGTGGGCACTACTTCGATCCATTTCGTAAAGTAATCGGTGGCTGTTAGAATCCATCTATGTTGTCCTGAGGAAGGAGGATGGATTTCCCCGATGAAATCCAAACCCCACTGCTGGAAAGGGGCACTTACCTCAATAGGCTTGAGTGGCAATGGCTGTAATTTCTGTCTTGCTTCGAAAATCTGGCACTCATGGTAGCCTTTGACTGTTTTATAGACATCATCAAAAAATGTCGGCCAATAGTACCCTGCTCTCAAAATCTTATTGGCAGTTGTCTTCCAAAAATGATGACCGCCATAGTCTCCTTTATGAAAATCTTCCATTACTTTCTTCGCTTCTTCCTCCACCAAAAAATTCAATAACACACCACCTGGATCCTTCCAATAAGGTGCATAATTCAAAATAAAAAATTTTGCAGCCTTGAGTTTCAAAGTCCTACCTTTGTTTCTATTCATGCCAGGCGGTGATGACAAATTTTGAAGAACATAGACGATGTCTGAATACCATGGGGAATCAACAAAAATTTCCGATACCTGAAGTGGCGAATTCTCCTCATCTTCATCAGACATAGCAGCAATCAGATTTATGTCTAATGCGTGCAAATTGGATTCAACCATAAACTTCGCCAGCCCCTGTCCCTTGATCAGTTTCGTGGGCTTTATTTCCACATCATATTCCAGCAAAGCTACAATCCACTTGCCATGTCTTCCTTCCGGATCAGTCTGTACTAAAACATCTTTCACGGCAACGTTAGGAACATAAGCTAAAATATGGGAATGTAAAATGTATACCTGGAAATCCTTCAATGCCTTTACCAATGCCAAAGCTTGCTTCTCAATGATGTTTTATTTCAAGGCTGCGTCTCTAATAGTTCGACTAAAAAATGCTATAGGATTCTCATGTCCATCTCTTTTCTGCATTAACACAGCTGCCATGGTATGTTCCGAAGTGAAGGAAAACAAAATAAAGTCTTGGGTGTAACCCGGGCTGATTAAAACCGGAGCTGAAGATAGTGCCAACTTCACCAAATTAAAGGACTTTACCACATCTTCAGTCCGCTTTACTTGGCTGTCCTTTTTCAGTATATTTGTTATTTCTCTCAAATGCTCAGCAAGGTTAGGGACAAAATGACACAAAAATTTCATCTTACCATTAAAAGACTGAATCTCTTTCTTGTTCCTGGGAGGGTCAATTTGCTGGATTGCTTCAACACGTGCTGGATCAATACGAATGCCATCTTTGGAAATAATGTGACCAAGTAATTTACCTTCATCCATGGCGAACAAGCTCTTTTTAGGATTAAGCAAGACACCATATTTTCTGCACTTTTGAAAAAAAACTTTCAAGTGATACATATGCTCTTCATCAGAATTGGAAAAAACCGTCAAATCATCAAGGTATATAACAAGGAAAACATCTTTTTCATTCGCAAAAGCCATGTCCATCGCCCGCTGGAAAGTTGCACCAGCATTCTTCAAACCAAATGGCATCTTGGCATAGTGGAATGTTCCCCACGGAGTGGTGAACGTTGTTTTGTCGCGGTCGTCCTCATGAACCAAAATTTGGTTATATCCAGAATAACCGTCGAGTAGTGACATCCGAGATGCACCCACTACTCGCTGCAATATATGATCCATCTTAGGCAATGGATAATTTTCCTTCAATGACACCTTGTTCAAATTTCTGAAATCAATACACAATCTAATCTCACCTGTCTTTTTCCGCACTGGCACTAAATTTGAAATCCAATCAGAAAATCTGATAGGAACAATGATTCCTGCTTTGTACAACCTGTTTACCTCCTTCTCAATCGATGGCAGCAACTTCGGATTGATTCTTCTTAGCTTTTGTCGGAAAGGCTTCTGATTAGGCTTAATTGGGATAGTATGCTGGATGATATTGGTGTCATACGTCTTTAAATATGAGTAATCCCAAGCGAAAGCATCAACAAATGAAGACAACAAACTCACATATTCAGCTCTTACCTCTGGTGACAATGACTTGGATAACTTTACCATTTTGGGGTTTTCAGCTGTCCCAATATTTACATCCTCCACTCCTTTTTCAGTCGGTCGTAAAGTTGGTTTCTTGGCCACATCATCCTGATCGAAGATTTCTTATAAAGGTATCAAACCTTTAGGAATAATGTTATCTTTCAGCTGTAACACTTCCATTTGATTAACTTGAACATCATCACCATCATCAAATTCCATATCAATTGAGGTATCTTTGAACTTACCTTTACTTTGCAGAAAATCATTAATCTCATCATCATCTTGGAAAACTTGCCAACATCTTTGATTATCCGGTACGGTAGGACGGTGCTTCACATGAATCTCGAATTTATTGCTTGAATTCATTGGGATTTTCAAGTTACTTGCTGCCTTGGCAAGCGCATCAGCAATTCCATTTTGAATGCGAGGAATACAAGTCAAGGTATAATCTGAAAACTGCTTCAAAATATCAAGGACAGCATTCCGATAAGCCCGCATCCGTGGATGTTTCGTTTGATATTCTCCCTTTACCTGCTTAATCACCAATTCGGAGTCGCCATAGACCGCAATTCTCTTAGCATTCAGCTTTCTAAGAATCTTTAGGCCAGCAATCAGAGCTTCATACTCAGCCTCATTGTTCGAACAATCACATGCTAATTTGTAAGAACATACCCGTACATTGCTCAGTACCTTGTTAGGAGCGGAAAAATGACTGCGTACCCAAATACCAATCCCAGCACCATCATTGCCGACTGCACCATCGAAATCCATGGTCCATAGACCCTCTTCATCATCCTCTAAGTGCTGAAATTGTGCTAGCTCTGTTTTTTCTGCTTGCTGTCCACTATCTTTAGTTGATTGCTCAACTGTGCTTTCCGGTAGCTACCTTTCTTTCTGCAAAACTTCTCTGAAATTCTCGGTAATCTCTGGGATATCTTCTGCTTGAACCAACTGACTATCTACATCATTAAAACTATCGGCAAACAAAACAAAAGACTCTAGATCTGTATGTACATAATTAAGCGGATGATTAACCGGTTTCTCCTTAGTGGTAATCATATACTTCATTTTTTGTTCCCGATACAACTTTCTCATTTGGCCAAACACGGGAATCGTCGCATAGGAGAAATATAATTGTAATGTCCCTTTCAACTTTTCTCCCCAAGATCTGGAAAGCAACATACCAAATCTCGGAGGAATGTCTGCTACAACAACATCCATCAAAACATTCTTTGTAGGAATCTGATCTAAACTTACAACCAAGTCTTTAATGAGCCCAATACATCTCACTCTGCTAGAATCAAATGAATAAAGATCGTGGTACTTCCTGGTAATGTCTAAACCCAACTTCTCCATGATTTCTTTCGGCATAAGGTTATGGGAAGCACCGGAATCGAACATGGCATTATGCAACACAAACTCATGCAATCGAAGACTAATATAAAAAGGAGGGACTTCGCTGTCCGAAGACTCACCATCTAGAGCTGGTCCAAATATTAGTTCCAGTTGATCATCTTCAATAGTCACCATATCAGACATGGGATCGAAATTCAAAATTCTAGAAACTTGACCTTTATAAGTGTTGTTCCTCATTAATTCAGTCAAGGGGATGGATACCTTCAATTTTGAAATTTCATTCTCCAAACTAAAGGCTAAAGTCTTTTCGATCTCTTTGGCTGGAACCTCTTTCTTTTCAACCTTCTCCCTCGATGCAATTGTCTGATTTGATTTTTCTGCTGATGATGACTTAGTGGCAGCAGGATCAACTACCTCTTTTTCTTTCTTTTGTGCAACAGGTGAATCATTTTTAGGCGTTGAAACTTCCTTCCTCTTCTGAATTGGATTGGCTGGTACATCTCTATTTCTAAGGGAATATTGCTTCTGCTGAGCTGACAATGCATTCATATATCCTCTCTGATACTCATCCGACTCCTCCTCAAGGGCTGCATCATTAGCTAGGATAAAATCCTCATCTCTTTGCGCCGCTGAACATTCTGCATACTCTTCATCTTCGGTGATATAAATGGGCAAATCATCAGGAGTAAAGAAATGATTTTCCTCCCCCACCACATCATCTTCATCATCTGAATCCTGACCAACAAAATTCTGCTGAAGAGGTGTCTTTACTTGCTGTTGGACTGCTGGTACTTGTGCTCGTTGTTCTCGCTGCTTAATCCTGAATTGGAGCTGCTGCTGACCACGGAAGTTAGGATTCCGAACGTGTGGTTCGGGCTTATCAAGAGTGAGCCTTTCGAACATCTTTCCCATTTCTCGAAGTATCTGATCTGTAGATGTAGAAGCTTCTTCCTTTATCACAACTTTCTTCTCGGCTTTCAGTCTAGCTCTCTTATCATTCAAGTTTGCCTCAACACTCACAGCAATCTTCTGCATGTCCTCTAAAGTAGGCGGATCTCTATCTCGCAATGAATAGGTCATCTCCGGATCAAAACCATTCAGGAATTTTAACAAAGCTGACTTCTTAGAAGGCCTCAAGTCATCAGGAATTGCATTATACACCGCATTAAATCTGATAATATAGTCTTGGACGGACTCACCAGGATTGCGCTTGATCTTAGTATACTCAGAAGTAATTTGTAGTGGATCTCTCTTGATTTCCCACCGATCTAGAGACTGTCTCTGAAGCTCGGCTAATGTAGCAATACTCCTGGGCTGCAAAGCTCTGAACCATTTACGTACCTCACCTCCAAAATTTTGGACGAACAATCTCATGGTGACATTCTCTTCATCAATTTCATGGAGATCAAAAAAGTCTGCCATTCTATCAATATGCTGCTGAGCGGGCACACTCTGAGGAGTTCCATCAAACAATGGGATTTTACTCTGATAATCAGCGGGCATAGCATCCAAGTTTCCTAGCAAGGCAAGAGGTGCAAATCTAGCAGCCATTGCTCTTGGTGGATTTATGATCTGTCTTTGAGAAACAGGTGGAATAGGAGCAGTAGGTGTGCGAGGTGTATGCGGTGGATATAGAGGAGGAACTACTGCTGATTGCTGATCAGATATCAATGGTTGCACTGGAATGGTAGGAATAAAAGAAGGCTCAGCGTGAACCTGTGAATCAGATGTAATTACTAATGGACCAAGAGTTTCAGAAGCAGATTCAATAAACTCAGGAATATTCGTTGCCACGATGGAGTTTTGAAGATTCAGAATGTAATTATCAATGGATAGATGTGCTTGTTCAACCTCAAGATACTTAATGAATTCGGGATTTATGACGATAGAACTAGTAGCACTTTCAGATTTGGTTTCAAACAAGGACAACTCGAACTAATCATCAAACTCAATATCTTCGATGTATTCAAATACAGTAGGGTATGAATGAGATCTGACCAAAGGAATCACGGGAGCTTCTCGACGGAAAATTCTTGGAATGAGGTTGGGATTCTCATACACTGGAGGTGGATTTGGATCAGGATTTGATCTAGTATGTCTTCTGGAAGCCAGTGTGTTGATCTATTCAAAAATCAAAGGACAAAATGATCTATTCAGCCTGTCAAATTCTAGACTCAATCATCCAAAAGTCCAGAACGATATAATGTACTAGGGTAACTCACAAGACAAATGTCACGTTCACAAGCTAAACCGGAGATCGACTGAAGCAGCGTTTATCTACTTCCGCTTATGCATAGCAAAAGCGTTTCGAAAGCTACCTGGCGTGACTTCAGACTCCGTATATAACTTATGAAGCAAATAACATTAACAAGAAAACCATTTTCTCCCCAGTATGGTCGCCACTATGTTAGTTCCCAAATCCATCTTAGGCTGAAATAAGGCAGAAGAAGGACAACACCAAACCACGCTCAGCCTCGTAGCTAGCCCTACGAGGACAGGAGAGGGCTCTCTCCGGGTCAATCTCAATGAAAATATTCAAAGGGGCTTGAGATGATGATAACAACAACTGATCTTAGGCTAGATAAAAAAATAGGAGGGTTTTATTTTGATTTTTAGGTGTTTTTTTTGGAAAAAGGGAAAAACAATTTTTGGGCTTGGGGATGAGGCCAAATCTTGCAGAGTCCGAGTTGGGGCAGGGTAGGCAACGGCTTTGATGTCTTAGATCGAGTGAATGGATGGAAAAGACTGCTGAGGAGCTGAAGAGGGCAAGAGAGTACAAGGATCCTCTTCAAACTGACCAAAACATGTAAAATTAAACAAAAGTCTAAGGCAAAGCACCAGCAAATCAATGAATTCTACCTCAAATACTCATTTGTTTAATTCAGAAGCATAGAGAAGGGAAATGGCATACATATAACATTAATGAAACTTAAAATAACATGAGAATAACATCATCAAAACTCAGAAACCACAAGGATCCCAACAAGTGCTGCAAAACTCTGGTCTTTCCTTTGCCAAAAACTGAAAATGTATGTACAATGAGGTGCCAAACTTTTCCCAAGTATCCAAACCTGAAAATGTCTCAGAAAATACAATATATAGACAAGTCTAACCCCTTCCCATGCCTCTAGGGGTCGAGCTCATGCTTCTAAGAGCAGTTTGAACCAATTCTAAACATGGAGCTAAAATCTAGGCAGCCAAACAACTTGCCTCTATAAGCTAGGAAACTGATCCATTCACTTGATTTTCACTTTTTAGTGAATGAATCATCTAGAACATGTAAATACATGCCAAAATTACATCATGGTTACCAAATTACATCAATATAGATCAATCCTCTCATGAAAAAGTAAAACTAGTCAAAACTGGCCGAATTCCTGAGCTGGAACGTGAAAAATACGTTGAATTCCTCTATGCGCCGCGCTCAAAAGCTCTATGCACCGTGCTACTTTGGACCTGTTTTTGGAGCACTTCTTGAAGTCAAAATCGAGCTCATGATAGCTCGTTGGAAAGCCCTGGATGTCTGCTATCCAACCCAAGTGGAATTTTTCAATTTGGAGCTCATTTGCCCCTCCAAAACTTCAATCTCCCAAAAGTACTTCCTGCTGGTGCAAAAGGTGGCAGAATGGTGATGTTCATGGTGTTTTTGGCCCTTAAGACCACCCAAAATTTGATGAAATGCTTCGGCCATTCCTGAGTATGCATAACTTACCATGAGAAATCCAAAAATATCAAGTTTTCCTCCAGAAGGTGTCCCAATCATAAGCGCGCGTCGGGCGGAAAAACCTGTTTTGCAACCAAAATTTTCAAAATGACAAAATATTCTCCAAATTTGCTGAAATTTGGAGTGAATGTCTCCCATCATGTCTCATGCTCAGCCAAGGAAGCTTCGGCCAAGATTCAGAGTGGATCCGGCCTCTTTCGACGTTTCAGTGCCTTTCTCAACTTTGCCTTCAGGATCTTCATTTTTGCTCTGCAAACATGTGTACGGGCCCAATAGTGAGTCTTCATGTGTCTGAGCATGTCTTTGTCCCTATTGGCCTTTTCCAAGAGCTTCTCCAGATGAATTTTGACGTGTGTGAGGCAAGTCTCTCGCTCAACCGGTGTCATGTCACCTGGTCTCTTCCGGGCCAATGCACGGTCTTCACGGATTTGCCGCAACTCGATGAGTGTGTGATGATCCTCCAGCTATTTATTACGCTGCTCCAAATAATGTATAACCCACTAAGCTCTCTGCAATTTCACGGTCAAAGTGTCAATCTCAGCCTTTTGTTCCTGGATGATCTCTTTCAACTTCGAGCTAGGAGAGCTCGCATCAACATCGATCAAAACAAAATCAGTATCTTGGCCTCCCGAGGGGCCCTCATCGTGCATAGGCCTCTTGCCTCTGTCCTAAACCTGTACCTGTGCTGATGTAGAAGGTGAGACCCCTTCCACACCATGTGGAGATAGTACTCGCGCCGCTGATGAAGTCAACGAGACCCCTTCCACCCCTGGTGGAGATAGTACTCGTCGTGCTGCTGCAAATAAGGCTCTGGCGCCTCTCTGATATGTAACTGCCACTGGCGCACTGATAGGCTCGATCTCAGGAACATCAAACTGGTGTGAAGGCTCTCCCTCATCATGAACTATTTCGAGAGGGGGTTGTGGCGCTGCAAAGAAGTCATGGGAAATGAACTCATCCCATGCGATGCCCTGCTGTGCGAGCTGATGTACCACCATGATCTTGATGAGCGCGTAATGGTAAATGTTGTTATGCTGCTGCACTGGGGTATTCTTCTGCACAAGGACCGTCATCCGCTCTATGTTACGGTACATGAAATATGGAATGCTCATCAACCGCACTCTCGTGAAATGCATCAACAGTCGGATATGATACGCATACAAGCGTGAAAAGCGCCCTTCACAACTGAAGTACCTAATGATAATTTTCATCAATGGTGCATACTCTTCCTTCAGAAATCGGAATGGAAATACCCTGCTCAGCTGCCTCAAATATCCAGGTCTGATGTAAGGCTCATAATATGCTCTATCCAACTGCTGTCGCTTATTCCAGTCTTCACCGATGTTTGGTATCCCAGTCGCCTCAGAAATAGTCTATGGTGTCACGGTGAAGTTTACTCCAGCCAGGTTTACATGACCATTATGCAAATGTAGGACAAATAGGCGAGCTAACTCATGATGATGCTGAGTTCGGGCAATCATCTCACAATAATGGAAGCATGACTGACACTGAAAACAATCCATTGCAAGCGGGCAAGCCTGCAATTGCGTCAAAGAAGTGGGCTCCTCCCTGACATGCCTGCCACTTTTGTGAGATCTCCTTGGCACATTAAGCTCGGTAGATGAATCACTATCCTGCTCATACCCCTGCTCATATGGTGAATCTGTCTCTGACATGGTCCTAAAATGTGTTTGTCAACTGTATGCTTGGTTGATTAGAAAATGAGCAAATTGGTGTATTTGTTTCAATGCCAAATGTGTCACATGAAATGAGAGGCTGCAAGGAAGTGTCAAAGTGAATACAATGGACTGTCACCTGACTTTGGAATGGACAGACATTTACTCACTGCTTTGGAAAACTTTTAATTTAGACACCTTTACAAATGATATGGGACTGGGTGATAGTGATGGGACTTGTAGTTTTGAGGGATATGTATAAATGCAATGTCAAGGAAACTGTCCTCGAATCTTTGGTAATCAGGATTTATCCATGATATGAAGTGGTGGGAAACAATAGCATTTGGGAATTTAAAACATGGGACAAAAGGTATAGGGATATGAAATAGTGGTATAACAATGGGATTGTGTTATAATGTGACAAAACTAGCAGTGACAACAATGAGAGTAAATGGCAAGAGCATACATATCAATGAAATAAGAGTTTAAGCACCAAAATTCACATTTTGAACCCCCTCCTTTTAAACCCTTGGGAGTAGACTGCAATAGAGGTATAGGGCTTATCCTTGCACCATTCAAACACTAATCTCTTTGCTTTTAAACCACAACACCACAGCTTAAAATAATTGAACGAGCTTGGACAAACTTACTTGGAGAAGATAGCACTGAACCAAATCGAATTTTCACCGGGCGGAATTGATTTTCGGCCTTAGGGCTCTATGCGCCATGCGCAGACCCAATGCGCCATGGCCTTTGGGTGCACCTCACCTTTGGAAATTTTCATCGTCAGTTTCGGCGCAATGCGCCGCGTGCATTCTATGTGACGCGCCTCTTTCCTATGCGTCGCGCTACAATTCGCACACGCAGTCGACCTTCACTCAAACATTGTTTGCTCTCCAACATTCAAAACATGATTTTTCTATGAGATTTTGTGAATATTTTCTGATGCAAATGGTCTAAATAGCTTTGAGAAATATCTTGCAAGAGGTGGCTTTGATTTTTACCTCTCCAAAAATCCATTTTGTAATGTTCTTTTTATTTTGGCACTTTGTCATTTAATGAACTATGTCTTTTGCTTTTCACTGAATTTCTGAGCTTTAACTGATGAAATTAGTTGATTTTTTCAGGGATGTTGGCGTTGATGTTTGGCAAAGGAAAACCAGAGCCTACTTTGAAATCTTCAAGACGGAAAAATACATGATTATTACAAATATGAATGCGACAATTTCTTACTCAAAACAAAGTTTTGAACAAGAAATGTTCTCAAATATGTCTAACGATGAAAAAATTTGATTTGAAAACTTATTGAAATCCTCCTCATGGCCTGTGGGCATTTATTAAATATGTCAAAAGACCAAACCCTAGACTCAGAAACCAAAAGACTCTTTTTGACCAAAATAATCATTTATGACTGTGAATGACATGAACTGAACTTTGTTGAATTTTGAGGAGTTTGGAACAACCCAGCAGGTACAAGCATGAGGGAAAACAAGAAAACCAAACCCTTCCGTCGATCAATGGCATGCCCCCCTAACGGAATGCGGATGAATGAGCGGAATGAGACACCTAAACAATGAAATGCAATAAGAGGAATGATCTACGACGGAGGGTCGTAAAGACCGACTCTAACGATGAGGAGTGGGTATTATCAAAATTATCCGAATTTTGGCTGGATCCACCCAATTCTAGCTGCTTTGAAATATAATAACCTAAGATGAGTCCTTCGATCATCATCATATGACACTTTTCATGGCTTAAACAAAGCCTAGTGTCAATACATCTTTGCAACACCTTTTCTAAGTTTTCTAATGCTGGCTCAAAATCATCTCCGTAAGGTGTGAAGTCATCCATATAGACTTCGAGCCCTTCATTTATTAAATATGAAAAGATGCTGAGAATGGCCCTCGAAATGTAGCGGGGGCATTGCATAGGCCAAAGGGTAAGACTCGATAGGCAAATATCCCCCAAGGACGTGTAAAAGTGGTTTTGTCTTGGTCCTCAGGGGGCAATCTGGATTTGATTGTACCCACTGAAGCCATCAAGGATAGAAAAGAATTTCTTTCCCCGCTGATGTGTCTAATACTCGGTCAATAAAGGGAAGGGGAAAGTGGTCTTTTCGGGGTTGCTTTTTTTAGTTCTCGGTAATCTACGCATATTCTCCACTTTCCATTCTTCTTTGGCAATACTACTAATGGAGAGACCCACTTGCTATCGATATTGGGTAAATGAAATTGACATCCAACAACTTTGTAATTCAGACTTTCAAAATATCTTTAAGGTGAGGGTTTAATCTTCATTGGGGTTGGCGAATGGGTCTAGCATATTTTTTCGTATAGATGTGGTGCGTACATAATCAGAGGGTCGATTCCCTTCATGTCCGGATAATCCCATATAAAGGCTCCCTTATATTTTCGTAGTAATTGGACCAAATTCTCTTCTTGTTCGACTGATGTGTTTTTGTTAATGTTTAGAGTTTTTCCCGATTCAATTTCCATAGTTTTTCTATTGTAAACGGAGGTAGTGGGTATTGATTGATCATGTATGTCTTTCGGAAGATCTTCTTCTTCTTTATTATCAAATGCTGCCTTAATCATGTGACATTGTAGATGGGATCTGAATTTTGGCTTATTGATGAAACCGTTAATAAGGTAATCCTCTGTTTGGTCTTTAAAATTGAGGGCATCTTCTATGGTTAATGGTGATCTCATATTTTTCGTGAGATATGATACTGAGTTGTTTCCTTGTTTTAATTATTGATAGACTTGGTTGAGGGTGGGGGATATAAAGCTTTCTTGACATAGTTTCCCCTTGTTATTTTCATGTTGCATTGTCAGCGACCAATGTAAGCATCGGCAGTTGCCAACCAAGGTCTACCTAGGATCAGCGAGTGTCCATCTAGCCGGTTCTTTGGGTTGATAATCGGGATGTCGGAAAAAATACTCCCAAGAATCTATAGATACCATTACATCTTGTAGTGTACCTTTCTGGTTTGACTACCGATCGGTCGACCAATTCTAGTAAGGTTGTTGTTGGATCTACGATGTAACGCCAAGTTTTTGACAAGTGGTGGTTGTTAGGATATTAATCGCAGCTCCCAAATCAACTAAGGCATTTGGAAATAATTTCCCATTGATTTGCATTGTCACTATAGGATTTCCTGGGTCTTCATATTTTACGAGTGTTTCCATTCCCGATAATAAGTCGGGATAAGTACCGAAACTACTTGGATAGTTGGGTTAGTTGTTGTTCTCCTTTTTTGGCTTCTTTATACATAATTCCTTGATGGTATTTGCATAAATAGGAATGTCTTGGATAGCTTGGAGGAGAGGATTTTTTATACACAATTTTTTTTAATTCTCCCCGGAAAGATCAAAATCGGGATATTCTATTGAATGAGGTATGATTAATCGTTTTTGGGAATGGTGGAAAAGAGGTGGTTGATGGTTGTTGAGTTTGTTGTTGAACCTCATTCTCTTTTTGCAATGTTTGTTCGTAGGTAATGAGATCTTCAATTTGAACATTTTTGTCTCCCTCCTGTTTCTACTATGCTCCGCATCTCAATTGAAGGTCATTACACTCCCTCGATTCAATTTCTAGTTACAGTGGTTCCATTATTTGGGACAGATGAACGGGCCTATTATTTGGGTTTGGGTTGGGTTGGGGCAGGGAGTTGTGGTCTTAAATTGGTCGGGGATTTTTTGGAAATGTATAGGGGGGATCGGCGAGTGTAGGTTGAGAGAGGGGAATTTTTCCAACTAGGCGATTTGTAGGTCTTTGCTAGTTTGATTTGCTAGGTTTGAATTTGTGAAGTGGAGGGGGCCCATTGTGTTGGATAAGCATTGTTTTGCCAAAACGGTGGGCGAAAGGAAAAATTTGGTCAATTAGTTTGGTTTGTTTGATTTGGCCATGGTGATGTAGGAAATGGTTGTTGTGACCAATTGGGGAAAGGTGGCTGATTTTGCCACATTCCATTATATTTACATGCATTATTCCGAGGGAAAGCGAAAAAGAAGAGAATGGATCGGTTAGCATACACTGATTGTCGTAGGGTCTGCCATTGTTAGCATTGATTAAGTAAGCATACAATTTCTGATTCTTCTTCCGCCTCTTTATAGACTGCTTTTAACCCAAGAAGTGAGGGACATCCTTATGTGGGGTAATATTTTTTGCGAGATGGCACAAACTTTGATTATATCCAATGAGCACTCTTTGTAGTCGTGTTTCTTCCTCGCACTTAGGACGAGAATATTGCCAAGTTTTGTTCTACTTCTTCTTGCTTTTGTTTGGCTTGCATAATGTCGAACCGCATTGTTAGAGTCCCTAGAATATCTGTTTTAAAAATCTTCCACAGATTGGCAATCTCCCGCATGGGTGACACCTTTAGTGGAGGTCTTATTATCCCTTGTGATCATGTCGCGTTCGATGATTTTAGCCTTGTGATTCCTCTTGAACTCCTAATACACAAATAAATAATGTTAACATAGCTTTCCCACGATATATATCACCTTTTCCCATAATATTTAATGTTTCAACCCATTGATCCTTCATTCCCCTAATTAATGTAGTTTTAGAACATTATCGAGTAAGGGGTAAAGATGCATAACGAGATCTTTGGAGGTTATATTGAAATCGTTCCACATATTCTTCCGGAGTTTCATTAGTTTTTTTTGTCATTTGAAATATTTCATCTTTTTAGTTCTCGGGACCTCGCAATAATCCTCGATATTTCTTTATAAACACAACTTTCATCCGATCCCAATCATTTATAACACCTCCACCTAATCCCATAAACCATCGTAAAGATGCTCCTTTTAATGTGGAAGGAAATAATTTTAATTTTTGGGGATTGGTGGTATAGTCATACCCCCCGCATAATACATCGAATTCAAATATAAATGCATCTCGGATCTTCCGATGTCAAGCCATGAAATGTAGGAATATGTTGAAGAGGAATGGATTTCATGGGTGCATTAACTGCAGTGTCCCCAATGGGATATTGCAGTGTGGAAGTTTGTTGAGGTGTTTGTCTGGTTGCGGTTCACGGTTCCGGGCCATTTGATCAAATATGTGCCAATATCCTTCCGGGATCTCAAGGGAATTCCTAGGCTGACTAGAAGGAATAGGAATGACCTTGAAAACACTCCCTTGATCCGGAATAATAAGTGTTCCTTGTCTGGACTACTATCTCGTGAGATTCATGTCCTTTGTTTTGAATGATGTTGACAACACTTCCCTTATCCCGGGGTCTGCTCACTATTTGGATTACTTCAAGAGGAGATTTTGGTTCTTCTATTTCCCCTGCTTTCCCCTTCTCCTTCAAGGGAGATTACTAGAGTTCCCTTCTTGTGGAGAAATTAGGCGAGAATTCTCAATTTCTTGGGAATCTCACTCAATCCCTTACGTTTGACTATGTATCTCAGCAAAGGCTATAGATGGTGACTCGAGGCCTTAAGGGGACTGGTAGGTTGTCTAGAAATAACTTTCCCTAGGTCCTACCGATGGCTAAGATTCACTTTTCTTAAGGATCTCGTCAATGAAAGTTGTTCACCCAAGGGTCACCGGTCCCTTAGGGTTTTCAGGTTTAGGAGGAATTTTTGTTTTGTTTAACTTTTTCTATTCATTAAAAAAAACAAGCCTTCATTCCTACCAAAAAAATTACCCAATTCTCGTTGTAGCGGTGTCGTGAGAAAGTATGTTTCTTTCTCGGTGCACGTGTTCTTACCTTCCTTCTTTAATACCCAATTCTCCCCAAGCGTAAAAAAGTCAAATGTGCATCACTCCTTCTAAATGGCATACACTCTCCCCGGAAACAACGCCAAAATGTTGAGGTATAAAAGGTATCTTTTTAACACCTATTTATCCTACATTAATTGTCAATCCAGGAACGACTTTTGGTTTCAAGAGTGTACTGTCTGAGGTCGCAATTCAAGCTAAGAGTAATGCTTTGTAAGATGTAGCACAATGTTCTAAAATACAAGAGTAAACCGGATGCTTGGAAAAGGAATCTAATTAAAATAACATGAACTCAAATGCTCTAAAATCACTCAACAAACATCAATCAAGGATACGATGCATAGAACTCATTCCTCTAGAAATTGATGCAATTGAAATCAAACTCGGAACAAGACAATCAATGCTGGGAACAAGGAAGCAACAACCCATGTTCTCTATAGTTAGCGATGCCTCGCTTTGAAATAAATTAAAGAGAAATAGAATTTGACCTAAAGTCTGCTATTGAAAGTAAACTAAGAAAACTCCCAGTAAACTTAATGAGCTGAAATGAAAAACAAAATGTAATCGAATAACAATGTAAATAAGCAACTTTAACTCGTAACTAAAGGAAATTTGAACAACAAGTACTAACGAATGAATTAGAACAAAAAATCTAAACTTTTTTGTTAAGAATTTACTGGAGAAATAATAAATTTATTGAGAGAAATAATAATCATGAAAAAGAACCAGCAACAAATCATAAACATTAACACAAATATTTTACCGGGAAAACCCCAAACTCCCGAGAAAAACCCAACCAATGAAATTTCATTAAACATTGGCCAAAACCCTTGCCAATCCGGCCAAGTGAGCCTTCACCACTCACCTCCAGTGCCTACCTTACAATGAAGTATTCCCGATCTTTTTATAGGTTCCATTACATGCAATACCATGAGGCTGAAAAACCATGGGTGCACAATACCATGTGCCCCAAAACCACTACTATTTACCCTAGTCAACATTGACTTTATCCAGTCAATTTTACCTAACAATTCCCCCTTAAACTTGACTTGGGGATTATTGACTAAATCTAGCTAAACTCGCTAGATGAGACAACCCCGCTCACTCTAGCTCTTTCCCCCTCAAATTTTTACCCCGTGGTAATTGTTAACTTGACATCCCCCCTATCACCTAGGTCTAACCCGAGACTTTACCGAGTGATTACCTAGGGGTACACATGCCATACCAGTCTTACAACAAGATGCCCATTTACATGTAAAATTAACTCCATTATAATATATATTTTTTGTTTCATTGTTGTTGTCTTTGTACATATGAAATCAATGTCCATATAAAAAGAACCCATCTACCGGATTACATGGGTCACCAACTCTGAACTGCCGATCTTCTAGGAGTTCTCTTCAAATACATGGTTCATCAATTAATTAATCCACGTGCAAACATCCTCTCATGTTTGAATTTCTCGGACCAACTTCTTATCATCGCTAGTAGCGATATCCGAGACGTGGCAGACATCCATTGTTCTCTTTATCCATTGAGAAACCCTCCATGTAATTCCCTCATGGAATCAATCAATTGGATATTTCCTATTTCCTAGAAACACCTTGCTCCCTATGGCCAGATCCGCAAAGGGTGCATTTATTTCTCCATTCACGGGCCAATAAAACCCTTGGCTACAAAAAGCGCCCCCTCTCAAGCCAAATATGGCTCGATACCATTTGTTAAGAATTTACTATGGAGAAATAATAAATTTACCGAGAGGAATAATAATCATGAAAAAAGAACCAGCAACAAATCATAAACATTAACACAAATATTTTACCGAAAACCCCAAACTCCGGGAAAAACCCAACCAATGAAATTTCATTAAACATTAGCCAAAGCTCCTTGCCAATCCTGGCCAAGTGAGCCTTCACCACTCACCTCGAGCCTACCTTACAATGAAGTATTCCCAACTTTTTATAGGTTCCATTACATGCAATACCATGGGCTGAAAACCATGGGTGCACAATACCATGTGCCCCAAAACCACTACTATTTACCCTAGTCAACATTGACTTTACCAAATTCTGCTAAACACCAAACCTTGTTGATAGCAAACGTTGTTAAACGATAATCGAAATGAACAACAATTCATCGGAACAACAATCAATTGAAACAGGACATCTAATGCTGAAAAACAATGCTCGTAATGTTTAACAAGATAAATAATATAGGAATTAAAGTTCTTGTTACAACTGAACAACAATGCATTCATTAACATAATGAAATCAATTAGCAATTTGAAAGCAAACTAATTAACTTGCGAATGTAATGAAAACAACCACAAACTATCACACAACAATAATTAAAAAGGCGAGTAGATATAAACAACGATTGATCCACTAGGGCCGGGTCCATAGCACCGATGAGAAACACTGGTCGGGTTACTCGCGAGCTTGAGAAATGGAACGAAAACGCGTCTTTTGTATTAATCAAACATAAACAAAGTGTTTACAACGATCGCTCTCTAATTACAAGATTTAATAAGAAAATACGAGTTTATACGAGAGTGCTCAATCAATAATTCGACTTCTTTCGATCTCTAAAGGCGTTGCCTTTTATAATAGTTTCGATGGAAAAGACAAGGAACAAGATAAGACTGAACAACGATCCCTCAGATCCTTCTTTCTTTAGCTAGCGCTTGATCTTCTTTGGCTATCGTCATGCTGTTCCCTCTGTCTTCTCTTAACTATGCGTTCAAATTTCTTTCTCTTTGACTCGGATATGGTCTATTACCGGAGGAACAACGATTACTTCCGCTTTAGCCTCTGCCTCTCGAATTTTTGTTTACTCCGTTTGCTTCCCTGTTTTACAATAAAAGGCAATTTTTAGTGACTTTTCACAATAAACACAAGTCTTTGCAATTCTATCATAATTCTACAATAAATCACCTTTCTAGAATAAAAGAGTTATGTTTAAAGGAAAAGGATGAGAAAATACATGGTGAATTCATACCTTTTTCAACGCTCAACAATTAGAAGAAGAATTATTAGATGAAACAATAGATGCACATAAAGCTACTTGAGATTCATTAGAATTTTTCTTGTTTGCTTTAGTCATTAAACGTTTCGCTTCAAAGAAATTCTTTTCAAGATGGTTAGTTTTACCACAATGCTTACAAGGATCATACACTTTTTTTCTTCTTACTAGTTTCATGATGTGCATGAGAAGCATGACCATTATTATTAGTATGATTAGAAGTGTGTGAACAAGAACCTTGGCATTATTAAAATTTTTTCTTAAGATTTTTATTATGCGCCATAAGAGCTTTATTAGGCGAGACTTGTCCCTGGAGCTAAATCAACCTTTCTTGCTCATTTATCAACCCTTGCTGTAAAATCATCAAAATTAGGTTTCGTGGTACTTTGAGACAATTCAAGAGCCCTATTCCTAGTTTGGATGAACATGTCAAAACAAGATGACAATTTTGTTCTAAAAGAATGATAAGAGAAGTGTCTATCTTCTTGTAATCTTTACCGCAATTATTTAACTTTTCATTTAAGGTTTTCAATTCAGCAAGATATAATTCTACTCTATCAAAATTAGTAGGATCTAGCTCATGAATCTTCTTTTCAAGGTAATAAGCATAAACATCACTCGATTTATAAAATAAAGAAGCAAGAATTTCCCATACCTGCAATGAAAAGTGCCTCTTTGCCTCAACACATACACCGAAGACTATCTAAAACCGTTTGACCAATGTTCCCTCTTGCTTGATAAAAAATTTTCTTCCCATTTAATCAAGACTTGATCATCTGTAGGTTTCTTGTGTTCACCATTAACCAACCTCCATAGATTCTTACTCTTGAGAACATCAATCATTTTCCTTTTCCATGCAAGATAGTTAGAGCCGATAAGTTCAGGAAAAGAAGCTACTTCGAATTCATAATAAATATAAACCCAAATGCAAGAAATGACAAGAGAAAAAGTGGATAGAAAATTGTAAATTTCTACGCTCGTTTACCATCACCAAAAAATCTGAAAAATATACCAATCTTAAATCAGCGATAACTTTGCTTCGGGACCCCATTTGAGCTGATTTGTTTTTTGAAATTGGGTAGCTCGGTGAGAGGAGCCCAAATATCTACTCTTTTTCTAGGAAATGATGCACAAAAGGTAACAGAGCTAACAAAAACGTTAGGTGGAAAAACAAATATCACCCAATAATGCTCCAAATTCTTATTATAACCAATTTTTGGAAATTGCGCAGACACTCTACATCCATTTATATGGTCAAAATTCTGATCTGAACCCTCGATCCCGTAATCTTTCCACCACTCGAATATAAAAACAAACAAACAAACAAAAATTATTGTAACTGCCGTAACGAATATTACAACTAGAAGATAGATCTCCTTGAGGAGGATTCAAAAAACATATAGATCTTATAGAAAAATAATTAAGAACCCCTTTAAAATCCAAAAAACATATAGATCTTATGGAAAAACAATCAAGAGCCCATTAAAAAATGCATGAAAAAACTATACAACAAAGTTAGGGTTATGAGAAAAAAATCTCAAATATGTAGAATCATGCCCAGATCTGAAGGGAATCCTAATGGCTACTAGATAGAAAGAAAATGTACAAAAAAAATGAGTGCCTAGGATAATAAAAAATGAAGATATACGTTGATGGTTAAATTCAAAGAAGATGTTAGATCATAGTAACCATGGCTAATACCATGTAAGAACATCGGATCTACTAAACTAGCTATCTATCTAAGAAACCAACAACATATCAACATATAGATAAGAACCAAAAGAGAACAAGGAAAAATAATACAATAGATATATGTGGTTCACCCAATTGGGCTATGTCCACGGGAAGGTTGTCTTATATTATCTCCTGAAATCTCTCCCAATCTTACAAAGAGAGCAACTACAAATAACCCGATACAAATAACGATGTGAGCACAAGATGAGATGCGATGATTTCAAAAAGGATCCCTTTGACCCTATTATATATCTCGAGAGATGTGAGGGAATTACTCTCACATATTGAATGTGGGATAATATAATTCTCCAAAATAACACCTTTTTTATATAATAAATGGGTACAAGAGTATACTATGCCATAATGAATATGGGATATAATGTGTTACTCTTTTACATAAGATTGTATTCAATTTCCGACATAATACAAAGAAATTATTACCTTCCAAGGAATATAATATATTCCAACAAACATCGGTTGTTAAAAAGTGATTTTATTCAACAATTGGATCTTCTTCTTCTTCAAGTCCTTGAGCACAATTTTGCTAAAAGGGTGTCCAAATCTATCGTTGTTATGCTTTGGTTGCTCAAGATCCCTTTTGTTCTCTTTGTTTGATTCTAAATTGAGGTTGCTTCGCTGATGTCCTCTAAAGTTAGGATTTATAACTTGTGCTTCTAGCTGCCTTTCTATTATGGAAATATTGTCAACCATCCTTTCTACTATCCTTATCTGAGTTAGTTGATGAGGATGATTCTTCTTTCATGGTTACTTTCCTCTCACCCTTCATCTTTGACTTCTTTATTTTCAAGTTTTCTTCCACTTGTTTCGCATTTTTCTGCATGTGTTCTAATGTTGCGGATTCCTCTCTTGAAATTAATAGGCCATGTCCGGATCAAAACCATCCGGGTAATGTAAGAGAGCCAAACCTAGAGGAGAGTTTGATATCATTGGGAATGAAATTGTATACTCGATTAAAACGAGCGGTGAAATCTTGTGCGATTCATTTCGGATTCCTTTTAAGATTATAATATTCAAAAATGATTTGCAAGGGGTTCTTCTTCACCTCTAGTCTAGGTCTATGAAGGCATTTATCGACTGGTCTAGAGTAGGCTGAATTTTGTGACAGTCAAGGATCTAAACCGAGGTTTTCACATCTCCGGGAAAATATACGCAACTATCGATTCTCATCTTAGCATTGTCAACATCTATTTCTTCCGAGGTCAATAAAGTCGGTGACTTTGACTATGTGTTGTCTTGCGAGTGATTTGAGAACTCTCAATAAAGTAGAGAGTCTTCTCCATAGCCTTATCGTAAAGCATTAAGTTGACCTGGTAGAATGAGGGTGAAAAATGCGGCCACGATTCTCGTCAGTGAAGTACGGGAGTGACAATGGAAGAAGTTTTTGAATGGGTAATGAAGTAGATGACACATATGAAGAAAAAACAACTAGCGGGATTGTGTCGAGATGGATAATGAATCTTGTTTATATTAGATTATGGATTTTTTCTAATTGGTATTGAAGTTGGTTAGCTAAGCTTTCAAGCCTATAGAATTGACTCCAAACTTTTGTGTCAAAGTTTTATTCAGATTTAGTTTCTTCGAAAAGGTAAATTCTCTTCGATTTTTAAGGAGATTAGAAATCTATCTCAGAAAAAATATTTTACTGAAAGCCTTAATGGGTCAAAAGTATATCGAGATAGTGAGGTTTGGGACTTTGATCGAAATATAGACAACTCAAATTTCAAATCAAAATGTATATCTTCGAGAGATACAACTTTTGCGAGTCCACAAAATAGATCTTACCAATGGAATAAGATTTGGTCGATTTTTTGTGTGTTGATATCTCTGCTTACAAAAATCCTCTCCCAATCTTCTCTTTGGATCAACCGGATGAGGATGCGGATTTGATGCGGGTGTATCTCTCGAAAAGCCCTAATGTTCTTCGTTCAACAACTTGTTTCTCTCGCAACTTTTCGGATCAGCCTCAATGGAGATTTTGACTCATCATCCATGGGCCAATAATTCAATGAAATAATGGTACAAACAAGGAAGATCTTCCACTTTCTTCCCCAATATGGTTGCCAAGATGTTATCACTCCACTAGATTTCCAAGGCCGGAAGATACTAGCAAAGGTAACCACAAACCAATATTTTTCCAAGTAGCTATCCCTAATAGGTAGGAGAGGGATCTCTCCAGATATCACAACAAATTGAATGGATAATGAGTATTTTAGGCTAGTTATAGTAGCACTAGGGTTTGGATTGATTTTGAGGTGTTGGGTAGGTGAATAGGTGAGGGAAGAACTAGGTCGGGAGAAAAAAGGTATGAGAAATTAAGGAGATATTATGGGGAAAGGTAGGTAAGAACTCTAACACATTAAAAGGTATCTTGATGGAGTGGTTTTGACGCTGCTAGGGTTTCGGAAAAAGGGATTGGAAACATGAATTCTTTTCAATTAGAAAAATATGAAACAAAATTGTAAACTATTCCTCCCAAAACAAGAGCATAAGCTAATGAATTCTATCTATCGACTTAGGAATCAATTACATTCGGAGATGGCATGAATATGGAAATAAAAATACATTCAAACATTTTCAAACATAATAGGAAACAATGTTAAAACACATTACACAAGAATCCCACCAAAATAAACGCAACTATGTCTATTATTTCTTGCCAAAAAATCTGATTACACTAGTGTTCAATGATCAATTACACAACACCCAACCCTTGAAATGAGAAAGGAATGAAATACATAGACCAAAAAATACTTCTCCCACTCTCGAGGGTCAAATCCACGACTCCTGGAGCTGATCCCAAAAGTGCTCAATGGAATCCTAATGACTAGGGAGGTCAACAAACTTATCCCCTATCATTCATGGACACTGTTTCACTTTGACCCAAAATTACATATTTTCCTCGATGTATGTATACCTCTAGTAACTATACATGACATACTTACATCACATTGTTACAATTACATCATTAAATATCCTTGGAAATTCATTAGTCAATCGAGAAAACTAGAAAATTCGAAAAAATCCAATGCGTAAAAAGTGAAACGTGCTCGCAAAAAGCGCTGCACATACTGTGAAAAGCGCGGTGTGGGCCTTCAAACTGAATTTTGAGTGAATTCAAAGTCCAAATTGGGCCCAAAGATGGATCATTGGAGAACTATTTCCAGTTTAGTTGTCAAAAATGTGCTCAATCTCTGAAAAATGGTTGACTAAAGCTCCTAAAAAATTCAATCTCCTAAGACTTGGTCAAAAAATACGAGCAGAGGCTCAAAAAAGGAGGCGAGAAGGTGTTTTTTGCCTTTTCCACCAGGTCAAAAGCTCTATTTTTTGAGTTCCGGTAGTCAAAAGTTGATGCGAGACATCATTATGAATCCAAATATGCATATTTTTTCTTTATTTAAAGGCCTCAAAAAAGGAAAAGTGCGACACGCCATGCTGTGCTTTTTGCAGGGATTAATTGTGCAAATATTACTGACGAAAATTTACAAAAAATGCCAAAAAAACTTCAAAACGTGCCAAAAACTCTTCAAAGCGGTGGATTAAGTGCTGATGAGGTGTTTCAAGCAACCAAGGAGGTATCGGCAATTAACTCAGTGTTTCCTTCTCCTTTTTCTTGATTAGGGTTTGCTTGAGTTTATCCTTCAATTGCTCGATCCTCATGTTGCAAATCTTGTTTCTAGTGGTGTATCATAGCCAAGTGTCCGAGCATCTCCTTTTCCTTGTTGGCCTTATGAAGGAGCTTCTCAAGGTGGATTTTCACTTTGTCGAAGCCACACTTCTCTGTCATCATTTATTTCCTTTTCTATTCTTTCCTCCAAACGGAGTTGTTCTTGCCTCATGTTTCTCTTGCTCTAATGCTCTCTTAAGACCTATTTTTTTTGGTCTTTTATTATTAGTTTGAGTCTCATCATGATAAAAACTCATTAGGTGCCATCACGCTTTACCTTTGGTGTCTTGCCTCTTTGCCTTCAACAACTCTAATTCCAAGAGTACTTTTTTTCTTTATGTGCTTGTTTTCTTGTTCGAGAAAGGACATGACAAATTGTGCTCCGGCCATATTGTCCCGAACTCTCCCGATTGTGGCATCTTTCTCTTTGATGATCATATTTGAGGCTTCATGATCATCTTGGAAATCCAAGTCCACCAAGTCAAACTCTCTTTCTTCCTCATGAAGGTCTTCCTCCTCTTGAACAACTTCCTCTTGCTACTTTTGTTTTTCCATGTTTTGTTGATGAAGAAGGCAATGCCCTTCCACAATCCGTGAGATACACTTTCCTAGGTCCCCTCTGGGTAAGTTTTAACTCTTTGACCTCTTTGGTCTCCTTTAATGTAGCTGCTAGATAACCTAGTCTTCTTGTGAGGAACTAATGATGGTGGTGGAATAGGGCCTACCACGCTAACTTGGTCTTGCAGTGGAATACATATGCCTCAATGAAAATCTCCCATGAAAGTGTTTAATTGATTGAGGTGGTGAAGGACAATGATTTTAATGAGAAAGTGATGGAAGATGTTGTTCATCCGAAGCTCATAATAGTATGTTTTATACTATGTAGGCCATATTATCAATACTCTTGTATAAGTAGTCGGTAAGTTGATAAATTTCACCCAAGTGAAATGCATGAGCAATCCGATGTGATAGTTTTATAATCTAGAGAATCTGTCCTCACATGTGAAGTATTTTATGATGATTTTAATCATGTAGGGAAAACTCTGTTCAACAATCGACCAAAAGGAAAGATATTTTTGATGTTATCTTTTTTAAGGTGCCTTGAGGTAAGGCTCATACAGTTGGGCATCCAAATCCTTAGTCTTAAACCATTTTCACCCATATTGGGTATCCTCGTTATTCTTCTTTGCATGATGTCGGTGGAAATGGTGAAAGTCACCCCTTATATAGTCACTTGGTCTTTTTTGGAGGTTGTTGATGAGAAAACCCCGGTCCAAGTAGGATGACTTTGGACTCTTTGCTACCATCTCACAAAAATTCAAAGCAACGTACATGCTAGAAACATTTGTGCCTAAGGGTGATGCCATTAATTCCCTAGTTTCTAATCGCTCTAATCTCAAAATTTTCCTTCCTTTATTATATGTTTTATTTTATTCCTTGCTGGCATTTCTTTCCTCCTCCATTATGTTTCTATCATCCTCCATTATGCTCATTTTTGTCTTGAAAACCCTAGAGAAGAAGGTGAAGGAAAGGAAGTAGGATCGTGGGGTTAGGGGTTGGGATGAGTGAGGGAAAATTTGGGAAATGTGTGAAAGGGATTAGGGAGCTTAGGGGAAGTGATGGGAGGAGTGAAATTTTTAGGGAAATAGGGTTGGAATTTTTGTATTACATGGAGGTATCTAGTCGCCAGGAAAGTACAACTAGGGTAGTAGGGTTTAGGGAATAAGACTTGGGAATGGGAAATGAGTGAATGTAAGGGTATGGGGAGTGATTTAGGGTGTAGGGAAAGTAAATGTGGTCCAGGGAAAAAAATTAAGCTTGTAAACTATGAAACTAGGGTTTCATTGCTTGAAACATGACATAGAGGGTAAGGGAGGGTATGCACCATAAAATTAACACCACAAGCTGAAAGGAGGGGCTATGAAGGTGCCACTTACTTGTAAATAGATGTAGAAACCTTGAACTAAAGCTAAGAAACTTTGTAAGGAAGATTTGGGATCGTGGCTACCTTCGCAAAAAAGTACGACATATAGAGGAAAAGCACGACAAAGGGGACTTTATGGAAAGCACAACACCTTTGGAAAAAGCACGAGTGTCCCTCATGTGAAAAAGCACAAATTCTTTGGAAAAAATCACAACAAATGACCCAAAACTCAATTTTTTTAAGGAAAAACTCCGATGCTTGGGGGAACTTGGAGAGCTCAATTCTTGAGGATTAAAATGAATGTCTTCTTGGTCTTTGGGAGACCTTATACTTGGAGAAATGCCATTAAAAAAACTTGGGACCCACATTTTCTTTCTTGAAATTGACTTTATATTGCTTCTTTATCTTTAATTTCTGTTTTAGATAATTGAAACTTCATCTTTTGATGGCTTAGGAACATTGATTGACTTTTGGAAATTTTCTTTATTTGCCGATGGAACTTTGAGTGTGCACTACTTGGAACTATGAAAACTTATTACAAATTAGGAACATAAAATTACATCTAAGCTTGAAATCAAATTTACAAATCAAACTTATTGATGAGATTTCTTTATTGGCACTCCTTCATTTTGTGTAATTTATTCGTGAAATGGTAATTTGATGACCTTGGAAACCATAAAACCTAATGGAGACTTTGATCGAATGAAACCATGATGAAAATGGTCGAAATTATGATGACAAATCATGAGTCGATGGTACACTCATCAAAGTGGTGAAATGAGTCAACAAGTAGTAAAAATTTTGAAAGGAGTGAGATCGGACCTAAATCTACACCAAGTGACCAAATTTTGCATGATGACCTAATGGAATGAAAAAAAAGTCAAAGTGGGACCCTAAAAAATGACATGAAAAGAGTTTATTTGATCACCTGGTGGAAGGATGCAAAAAGCTGAGACTAACAAAGCCCGGGAGCCAACAAGAAGGAAGGCCATGCCTAGATCAAGTGTGGGCCAAATGGAGTGAATGAATAGTCATTTTTCGATAGATTTCGATATTCTGAACTCATCGGATTATGTTTTCGGTAGCATTTGATGCATGTAAACATCAATTTTCTCACTATTGAGCTAATACAAAGGCGAGCCATGGAAAGGCTGGAACAAGGAGATGTAGCCCGGAAGGGGTGAACTCCTTCATAAAAAATACGTGTTGATAGATCAATTGTGATGGTTTGTTGTTCTTTATGATGCTACGGTTCAACATTTGATTTTCATACTTTATGCTCTTGAATTCACTCTTAAAACTCGGTTAAATTACATTTTTGACACACATAAGCACCAAGGGAAACTATGTACAACAAGCATAAGATCAATAAATATATTTTTAAATCTAAAGATGAAATTAGCACTGATGAAACTAACATTCATACTCAAATCACAACTCTTTGGAAGGACCAAAAGGGCTAGGCTTACCAAGTCTTATTTAGTAACATTTACACCAACCCCACCAATTTCATCCCGACATTATGTGAACTTTCTCGGATACTACGTAATAGTGTCATTCTTCTGCATCTTGATACTTTGAATTTTATCCTTGAGTGCCGGCTTCCTATGGTCACTATTATTCTCAAACAATTATACCGGTTTTTTCCACATTATGAATGAGTCATGGATATTTCAAACAATGTGATCTCGCAGCTCCCTCCAAGATTATTCTCCTTTCATTGACTACATCTTTCTTCCATTGAGAAAGGCTGCGGGCATCGAGAATCCCGATGGTTCTCGTGACATCTATCTTGATGTATTCTAGAAATCCATTGCCATCCAATACTACCTCCATGTGATCCTTCCATTCAACAAATTAGAGGTGCCTTCAAAGGAATACTCTAGCCTTAGTCCATTGAATGCCATCTTCCAACTCTAAAGAAATCTTGTTGCACTAAACTCCAAATTTGAAGCTCTGAGAAACAAATTTTAAATTCTGTCTCCGATACCAAGTAGAAATTATGATGTGATTTGCAACTTGTCATGAACTTTTAATCAAAATCACAAGACAATAACCTACTCTACTTCTCCGAAGACATTAATTCACAATTTAGAACAAAAATATGATACATGCAATAAGAAATAACACACATGCAACAAGTGTTTTTTCTGGAAAAGAAAACGCTAAAAACCCCAATTATTGCTTGCATTAATATGATGAATAGAGATGTATTACAATTTATTTTTCTCAATCGAGCACAACTTGCAAGTCATAACTTATCTCTCTTGCTCACTAAGAATATTTGACCCTGAATTAGTCAATTTATGCCTCCGCTTGAGCCCCCTATTTCCTTGCGCATCTCCTTGAGAAATTGGGCCTTTATTATTTATGAATTTATCCAAAATATATTACACAATTCATTAGGCTAATCATTTGAATGCATGAAACACTCATAGAATTACGACTAATCTAGAAATGATGTTACTTTGCCTTGGAATCTCCACCAAGCCTAGGGAACTCAAAATTCTCTGCATGCACTAGCTATTTTGGGTTGATTGATCAGTTAACTAGATGATTATTGAGTTTTAATGAAGTCCCCTCGCGCGACACTAACCCTCCACTAGTTCCTCCAGGCAGGTTAGAACTAGTTTAACTAAAAAAAACCTTAGATAACGAACCTTGATTGCTACAAATTAGAAATCACACATGATTAAATGAACTCTAACTCCTTCAACTCGAATTCTTTTGAGTAAAATGGGTGACATAATCCATGTCATACAAGTTAACAACAAACTCGAGATTCCAAGTTTGTCTCGTGCTGTGGAAATTTGAATTTTATCAATTAAATCAAGGCAAAAATCAAATTGAGAATTTATTACTGCATTTTCAACATCACCAATTTCTAGTGGCCATATTTCTACATTCGACTTTCCTTGATAGACTCAAAAAACATGCTCTGGAGATTTAGGGTTCAAAGGAACACCTCATCTTTGGATGATTTACTTTAAAGTAGGTTTAACACATTATCCTCTAAAATGTTCCTTACGTTTGAGACCAAACACGAATTGTTGAATGTTTTTATAACATGACCTTTCATCAAAGATTTACCAATTGAATAAAGAATATGTTTCTCTTAATATACCCATAATGTGTTATCAATTCCTCTATAAAAATGGAGCAAGATATAAAATAATTTATTTATTTTTCTTTCTAAAGGATTGATACCATACATGTTGGTATTGTTCTAAAAACATGGATTCAATATTTACCTTTTTGTAAGAATGCCACTCGGTGTAGATCAAAATATTGCTCCATCTACAAATACCCATGTTACAGGATCATTACCATCAAATTTTCTCATATCAATCTTCGAATGTAGTAGTTCTGGTGTTGACTTGAAGCCCGATGATGTGGATATTGGATTGAAAATTAATGAGTATGGTTACGTGATTCAACACATTTTCTCTCCAATTGTGATAAAATACTCCCGATATGAGATTGGTTCTCAACAACATGCTTCTCTTATTTTCATGATTTCATTGTATCTTCACATCCCTTTTAGGAATCCTTTTATCCAAGCTAGCAATCATAAAATTTTGTATTTATTCCATATTTTCATTAATATTCATTTCTATTCCTTTCTTATTTTCATTCATCTTCATTTGTATTCCTTTTTATATTCTTTTCTATTTCTCTTTTAGGATTTTATTGACAACTTTGAGAAATCCACCATGTTTAAAATACTACCATCCATTTCATTATCTTTCTTCTCCTATTGAGATAACCTAAATTCTAGGTATTCAATTTCTCCATGGTTCAAATATGGGCATTCTGTAGATTTAATTAGTGTATTAGCTTTCTATTGGGGAATGTTGGAAAAATAATAATAGCCTTCCTCTTTGTTACAAAAATGAGTTCTTCTAATGAATAGTTAGGTCACTAGTAAGTTATGTACCGTAATTTGGAGAATATCATAATTTGTGAAGTTTTATTGATATATCTATGAGATTTGAGCCTTCGAGGTTTGAAAATTTGTTTCTATAATACTATGATATGTAGTTTCTACAATTCCATGCAAAGTGTGAACTAAATATGATGTGGCAATTGAAAGTTATAGTAACTTTCCCCAAAACTTGATAATTTTTTTGGACTCTTTCTCACAAGAAAATTTGTATAGTGATACACGTGTCTAATTAGTTCTAAAACTTGTGCTTGAGGTAATTATGTCGGTCTCCTAAAAAGTCCTAAACATTTCGTAGTACTGAAAAATCCTAGACAGAGAAGATATAGTTAAAATACGAAGTTGACCTATTTACAATGTATTCCATGAATTATCACTAACCTAACCTACATAAGTTATAAATATCAAAGTATAGTGATCCAAATTCTGAAAATGTTGCCGAGATGTTCCCGAGATTTCTTCGTAATGCGGCCCAAGTTTCACTTTGTGAAGCCACTGAAAAAAAGTTACAGTTCATTTTTCCAGACTGACATGTTTGAGACTAAATTTAGGAGCATATATAAACCCTACGTTACTTATAGAACATATCCTAAAATGTATCAAAATAAGATATATATATATATATATATATATATATATATATATATATATATATATATATATATATATATATATATATATATATATATATATATATATATATATATATATATATATATTTTACCATATGTTAACCATGGTTCCTTCCTCAATGTGGTTGAAGTTTCATGGTTGGGAGCCTCACTGAGGAAAAAAGAAATTATAAGCGAATATTTAGAATTGACTTTCAGTTTGAGGCAGAAATTTTGGAGCCTTGGAGAAATCCCAACTTCCTTGGACCATATCTCCAAAAATATGGTGAACTATGGTCGAAAAATTGAACTAGATATTTCTTAGGATGTCTACTAAATATTCTCTAGGTTTCATTGTTTGGAGCACGCTTAAATAGATTTTTTATGAAGTGAAAATTCCCATGAAGTGACTTGTTTGAAAGCATCGAAAATCCTAGGCTCAAGGGCTCTGCGATGCTAAATGTTATGATCCTTGCACCTTAAAAATTGTGAAAAACTAATAAATTATAGTACACTTCGATGATACACTCCTATGTACAATAAATACAATGAATAAGACAATGTTGATGATCTAATACTAGGTCTGCTTAGCATATATGTAGGATACAAAGGGATGCAATTATTATAAAATGTGACCATGAGAGTTTCTAGCCTACACTTAACAATATAAACAAATATAAATGTAATCACTCAATATCTGAGGGCTTAATAAGGGGATTTTTGGGTTGAAATATAATTTATATAGGGATTAACACTATGAGTGACGTCTCATATTCATTTATCATATATGAAGGTTGTAGTGCATTCTAATACTTTGTAGCTAGTATTGGATATATATTGACTAAGATGAGAAAAATACTATCGGAGTGTCCACTTTTCCTCCACTAGCGAGGAAGGCCCTAGTGCAATATTCAACCTGTAGAAAACCCCTTTGATAATCTTTAACATTTGAGTGAACACTTAGCATTTTGAATATGATTGTGTAGAGAACTTGTATTTGTGTGAGAGATCCCAATATATACCCGGTACGAACCTATTCTTAAGTCGAAGTAAGAGTGATTTCATTTCAAGTTTGTGTGAATAGACTACAAGTTTTTTTCGTGCTTCCTAGAATGCGGTTGTAGTAATTTTTGCGCTAGAAGTGACAAACAATCTAACTTAAATCATGTTACATGTTGTTTTGTGCTTCAAATTTTACAAACACTGAGATTGACATAAAATCATGTCATGGTTTAGATCCATAAATTGTATTTGACGTTTTCTAATACATAGATTTTGACGAATGAATTTTCCTATGAATGCGAGAAAAGCACGATTTTCAATGAAGAGTTTTGACCATGGGAAAAGTTTCATGAATTCTAATTTGAATAAGGATCATATTATTTTCTTGTTAGCCACGGAAATATATTTTTCAATAGTTTGCTCCAGATTTCTACAATAACAAAAACAAAATCTGGTGAAGCTTGTTGTTACCAACTTTTAGATTTAAAACTCTTAGATTTATATTGTGATTTTAATGCTCGAAATCTTCACATTATTGGAAAGCTCGAGTTTGATCCATTATCGGTAATGTATGCGGTCCTTGTGTGTTTTCACATGTTGGTAGCCTTTCGCGTGCAAGCTAAGGTGTGGAGGGCTTCATTTTCTTAGTGTGTGCACTTATTATGTTGGTACATATTTTTGTGCAATTTCCTTTCATATTTATACATACTTATGCAAAAAAATCTTTACTTTCATGAGGATATTAACTATCTTATACATATCATGGTCCTATCCATATTTTGTTTCTTAGATCTCTGTTTGAATTATCATCCTTATTACTTTACTTTTTCATTGTTTGCTATTTACTATTGTTCATAAAAAAATCAAGTATTGTTGTCATGTATTAGCTAACTCTCTTCGAAAACAAGCCTCGAAATTTGAGTCGACTAGGTAAAAAGATTTGGAAGCTCCTCTGCTGTCGAAAGAGCATAACACATGCATAGATTATAAAAATGTCTTGCGTCAGTAAATTTTTGGGTCTTTCTTTCCATATATTAGTGAAATTTCTTGAGAAAAATGATTATTTATGGCTTGGGTAAAATATTGAGCAGATTCCACCCATTGGAAGAGGCCCTAATGCATCCAAATTCACCAAAGACGACGCACTCAAGAATATTGTACTTTTTTGTGTATGTACTTTTGTTTTATTACTTGAGACCAATCCGATAATAAAGTACAGAATGACCATGGAGTCAACCATTATATAAGCCTTTGAACCCAGTGAAACTACAACATGTGGGACACTGAGTGCATGCTTCATCATCCAAAAGTTTCAAGTGAGATTTCGCTTTCAAGAAGTGTGAGGTAGTTTCTTTTAGATGTTTGGGTTGTTAAATCATAGTTTTTCATGATTTATTGATTATTTGCGTTTCAATAGTTTTTGCAGATTTTAATTCACTAAATTTCCTATTAGTTAACTTAAGCAACTTAGCTCTAATCTATAGGAAGATAATAATTTGCCATTTCTTAATGCGAGCAATATATCCTAAGCTCTAATTCACTGCATATAGTTGTGTAATTTTAAGTTTGCAAACTCCTCGATTGATTAAAATATCATGTCTTAATTTATGACAATAAATTATCTTGATAATCTCTAGAGAGTGTTGATTTAATTGATCGATGTTCAATAAATATTTTTTAGAAAATTGTTGATCATGTTCCAGCATCTTTCTTTGAATATTTTGTAAATGAAGAGAATTATTTCAGGTAAATTTCTACTCCAAATGCGAGAGAAAGTGTCCCACTTATCCTTAATAATCTAGACTTGGTCATTAATTTGTGTCCATGGTGACATAGGATACGTACCACTTAATAATGAGTTTCTTAATCTTTTGGGTTGTGATGTGTGTGAGTACCTCAATGATCTCTGGTTTCTTAATTTATGTTCATGGAAACATAGGATCTTATAACACTTATTAATTGTGTTTATTTATTTCATATTTTGGGGTGTGATAGGTATGAGTATTATTGTAACACTTTAGGTGCTTGAATAACTAAAGGAGTCATGAGTAGTAGGCGTAGGGCTAACATCTTCGTTTGATTTACTTATCTTTCTTTTCAACCTCATATTTTTCTTCATCTTTATTATTGATAGAATGGAAAGGGTGTCCCTTGTAGCCATGTGCATTTTCAAGAGTATTTTTAGGTCATACTCTAAAATTTCAACTTTAGACATGCCATTTATTAGTCGTTTTATTACGCACTCATGCACGCCTTCTCAAACCACTGCTTCTTTCTAGCCTCATCATAATGGAATTTGTGCATGGTTGATTATTGATCTTGAAAAATGGATTTGAAAGCTCTTTTAAAACTGTCTCTTCAGCTAATTTTTTATTCTTGGCCATGAATAATCTTACCCAAATACAAGAACAACAACACTATCTGTCTCCATATCCATGGGCCCTTTTGCTTGGTTGCTGTCCCCTTTTTGGTAGAAATATCCCTTTTAGATGAGTGACGATATGAGGTCCTTTCCAGTGGCGGCATCGAGGGGTGGTTGCTTCTTCATCACCTCCACCAAAATGAGCTTTCATTAATCTCTCATCACACTATAATGTGATCCTGTCTTTTATGAGATGAGGAGGAACTACGACTAACTTATGGAGTTGAGTAGGGTTGAGATGTTATGCAACCAACTCACTGAAAAATAGAAGAAAAAATAGATAAAAAACTTAAAAATTATCACTCTTGACGAGGGAAACCTCCTTTACATTACATAAATGAACAATTATTGGATGATTCAAAGTGAAAAAAACTCCATCTATATATAGGAGTCTAAAGAGGTCACAATATAAAGCAGAGCTGGAAATAATGTGAGGGAGCTGCATGACCAACAATGAGTATGGGCTTTTGTGGGAGCACTGATAATAACAATATGGAATACATGGAGGCACCAAAAAGTAACAATAAAGAGGGCTACACTAACAATAACAACAGATACACTAGAATTATAGGGACCTTGTTGGTGGCCTATGATTCCAAGCGATTGGTATACCAAATGAATGAGCGAGTAGCATGGGACAGTATATTTGGAGTCCTAGGACCTAGCCTGCTAGACTCGAGAGAGAGCTCTCTCTATTTTGTCTGCTGAGGAATGTCGAGCTTGTTTGCTTTATATGGTTGATTTTAGGCTAGTTATTAAGTCACATGGTTTGTTTGATTGTTTTGGTTGGGTGTGATGATCGAGCGGCATAGATGGAACGAGGAAATATCTAAGTAATTGGGCAGTGGAGTCTAATAAAAAGTCATGAAAAAGTTCATCGATGGATCGCATCCACGCAAAATCTAACTTTGGTCAGTTGGATCTCTTCAAGGTGACGAGATGGACGTCAATTGTAAGAATGAAAAAGTAGGACAAATGCAAACTAAGAATCCTTTTATGCTTGTGTAACACTGTCGACAAAGGGACTTAAATATTGTAAAGCATGAAGAGGAAATCAGTAGACGAGAGAAAACCATAAATTCTTTGATTCGGCTAAAAGCGATTTGATTATTTGAGGACAAAAATTTTTCCAATGAAATATGAAGAAGGCGAGAAACTCATTTTAACTTCTAGTGATTTCACCGTCGAGGACGAGAAAACACTTAAAAACACATATAAAGCGTAATTAGGAGTGAAGAGGAACTCCTAGGCATCCTTGATTATAGCTATAGAAGATCTCTAAAACAATTAATTAAAAGCAAGTACGAAAAGGGTATCGAGTCGAAAGCAAAACCACTTTGGCAGACTTTAACTATTGGTAATTTAGAGAGAGACTTCCAGAGCAAAGCTGTTTTAGTGATATAAAAGTAAGCTTGAGGATACCCATAAATCACTCTTGATATCAATTGTATTAAACTATTCATGAAATACGCAAGCTTAGAGGGTCTGAAGAGAAGTTAAGAATTCTCCTAAAATGTCCTAGCGGACGAAGAAAACATTGAGGCGAGTGAAGAATAAACGGAGACTGAGGTGCTTTCGAGAAGACATTTTCTTAGTTATAAATCTTTTATTATCATGCCGACTTTGAAATGTCTGAAACATAATGAAACATGCGATAGCAAATAACGAATTAAAATAACCTCACCAACGACCGAGCTCGGTAGAATCGACTGATCTAGCCTCCTCCATTAACTAAACAAATCGGGGCATCCACAAGTTCCGGATGCATCAATTTCTTTTCAACTTCCAAAAGACATGTATTGCTTCAAAGAGTAGCGCGATGGCAACAAGATAATAAGTTCGGATGCGGTGTATGCGCAAATGAGAGGTGAAGCTAAGCTGGGGTTGGAGTGTCATTTATTACGAGAGTTAATGAATTCCTAACCTTGAAGACCATGCAGGGCTCGAGGCGAGAGGCCTGCGATATCTTTCTACGTTTAAAAACTTCTATCTTAACTCTAAGGGAATATGGGTGAAATTTTTGACTTTAAGGCATATTCATAACTTTTCTACGATAAATGTACGACATATATAAATATCTCTGACTAAGCTCAATAATTGCTATTGCTTTACTGTGAAGGAAACAAAGCACTAGGTGGCAAAAATATCTTTTGATAAGAATAACTTCCATAGGGTGAGTTATTCGAAATTTGCTTTTGGGTTAATATGCTTTTTTAATCTTTAATCTATATTATTGGAGCATAGCAAATTTGTCTTTGTGCTTTGGCTGCATTTGTTTTTTTATCATATTTTCTTTGATCTGTTTGATATCTCTTTGCTGCGATTTCCTTTAATCTTTTCGATTTATTCTTTTGATCTTTTGCACTTTATCCTTTCATCTTTGACTTTTATCTGTCTGCACTTTCTTTCTTTAATCTTTTTGTTTTTGATTGGCTAACCATTTGGTTTTGGCTTTTGATTAGGATTATCCCTTTTAATGTTTTCGACTTCTTCTCTTCACTGTTTCTTGTTGCTTGTCTTCCATGTGCGAGAAAGATTTCTTCATGTTGGAGAGGGTTCGTTTTGCAGTCCATCGGCCGCGAGTCATGTTTTCATTGATGCAAATATTGGCCACCAGAGACCACTGCGGCCATTATTGATCCTTGATGACCTCTTGGATCATCATCCAAGCCCTCTACGCTGATCAATCATTTACCACGCTGTGGAATATTTTCATTTATGTCGCCATTAAAACCTCCAAAAACATAAATAGTTAGTTAGCGCCTGCGAGATGGTTCTTTTTGCACTTGTCGTTTTTTTGAATTGTCGGGAGGGTGTTTACGTGAGAGGAGGGAGAGGGTGCGGAGGAAAGGTTCCGGTGTGAGTGGAACCGGAGAAATTTGAACATGAGCGGAAACGTTTTGAAAAACGACGACACGAAAGGTAGGCGGTTTTCAAAAACTAGAGTGGTTTATCGCACGGAGGATAAGCGATGAAGTGGTTTTTCCATGCAGAGGTGCACGATATGTCTTGGGATGAGACACACATGGTGAAAAAACTGCCCATTTCGCGCGGGTTTAGCGAAAACTAATCCGAATCACCAAAGTTATTTGCGATATATGTAATACTTGTCGTCGGATCTCGGGATGGGAGAGATCGGCGGTTGTCCCTAACACATCCAGGGAGGTGGAGAATGGTCGGTCGGGTGGAGGAAGTGGAGGACGGAGTGTCGGAGTTGTGGTTGGATGATGGGTTTAAATGGAGGATGGGGCCCAAAGCCTTCGATTTTTAATGAAAAATGTTAAGTTGTAAGGTTAGTGAAAAGGCGGCTAGGGTGTAATGAGGAGAGTGCCTGCTTTTTGATATCTCGAAAGGTTAAAGCCTTTTATATTGTGTGGCGTTTAATAAAGATAAGGGTGAGGGCTATATATATATGAAATGGAGAGGGCCTACAGAATAGCATGGAGGTCGTGGATCTTATGAGCATGGCGAGCGGGCGCAGAAGGAAAGGGGCTTAAGGCCTATTTTAATCAGAGCGGGTTTTATACATAAAAACGAGTTTCTTTATAATAAATTTCTAAAAGGACTTGATAGGGTTTAAAAGTGGAGTTTTAAACAGTATGTGAAAGGCTACATTTTTGTGATGTCTTTTAGAGAAAAATGATGAATGGGGGTATTTGCATGAGCGTTTTTTAAGAAAGGAGAAAATGGGTTTTCGAGAGGAAAAATGAAATGAATGAGAGTGAGGGTGGGGATAGTGAGATGATGCATTATACGCCCAATAATGAAGTTCTTTTTGGAGTAGCGATGGTGAAAACTTTTTAGAAGGAAAAGAGGGGGAAATCATAGTGAAAATAGTTTGACTTAGGATAATGAAGGAAGTGAGATTTCTAGAGACTCACGATATTCCTCCAAATTTTGTTTTTAGAAATCTAGGACCATCACTGGTCATCTTTTGATATCGGCATATTTGACGACTAATAGTGGCTCCACTTGGGGAGGAGTAGCTCCCTTTTTGGAGGTGTCCGAACTTTCGGTTCATCAAATCTGCGAGGCTTTTTGAAGACCCGGTGCCTCTTCCATTGGGTAGATTTTTTTCCCTTATTTTCAATTCTTGATATGTTCTTTTGAAGTGATGATCTTAGCTTAATCTGCGGCATATGATTCTCTCAGCAACATTTCTACCTACCCAACTTTCCTTGTCCTAACATTTTTCTTCTTTGAGTGCATTTGAACTAACGATCTCATGACATTTTTATTTTGAAAACAAAAATAAAATGTCTGTCTATTCTTATTGCTTCCGAGGGTTTGGAATTAAACTAGTGAACTCTTTTATTCTCCACCTAAACTAATATTTGACTACGAGATTAAGGCTGTGTTGGACAATCTTGATCTAAACTATTGACATAAAATTTAAAGCATGGTTCAAATCTAGATTAGGCGATGCGACTTACCATGGTTTTGTGGCATTGGGTTCAAATTTGCACACAAACATTATTTTGCACAAAAATTAAGTAGAAAGATAGAAATTTTGTGATCTGTCGTGCTTAATGCATCCTTATCTTTTCTCTTTGGTTCAGTGTGTTTGAGCATGTAGACTAGTCCTCTTGTATTCCCTAATCTATCCTTCTTGATAAAGCCAGAAATCTCGAGACGAGTGTGACAATCATTGTTTTCACTAAATTATCGACATGAAATTTAAAGCATGTTCGTGCCATGATTAGGCTAGATGATTGAACAAGATCTTCTTTTTGAACCAACGACGAGTGGAATGTATAAGCTTGCACCTTTTCGATGTGACCTTGTTTTTGGGTGTGGAAATTTTAGCGTACCTCTTTTCAAATCTGCCTCTCTTTTTCTTTCTTTTTAACGTTTCTTGAATTTTTTGTAATTTTCCTCATTCTGATGTTTACGTCATGCAATGAATGAAAAATTTTATAGGTTAAGGGTTTTTTTACGGCGGTGGTATTTGAGTATCCTGTCCTCAAAAGGACCTCCAAACATTCTTTGTCCATACAATTTTAGAAGCAATCATGGTTACCTCTGTTGAAAAACGCGGTACCAAAGGATTTTTTCCAAAAAAATTCAATCGATCCATGCTATCCTTGATTTGAGTCTTGCTTCCCAAAGCTTGTTACTGTCGAAGAGGTCCTCCTTGAGTAAAAAAGGTGTGCTTTATCGACTTCTGCAAAATAGAGGATGATGTGGTGAGTGCATATCATGGTAGAAGAGAAGTTGAAAATAGGGGCTATGACCCTTTGGAAGGTGTCTTCAACACTCCTTAGCCCAAGAAGCATTTGGTCGAAACATGTAGTTGTTCCGAGGAGCTTTGAAAATGTCTTTGTGTCGATTGGAGTACTGAAATGGCATCATCTGCTTTGGTAACAGAAGGCACTATCATGTAATGACATTTCGTTAGAAACTCCTACCCTTGTCATAGGGTGATTTATCTTGGGAAAAGGGAGTATTTTTATTTCATGGGAGTTTGCCTAGGTACCTAAAATCTATACACAGCCTACATCCTTTGTCTTTCTTTGTCATTTTGGGCCTTCTGCGCCACCTGGACATTATACTCCTGTGTGTATTAAGTTTCATTAGATTCTTCTTTAGAGTTAATAGAAACATTTGTGAGAGTCAAGGAAAATTCTTTTGAAGGGACTAAACTCTTTGATGATGAAGTATACTATGTAGGGAAGAAACATAAGACTATTTTTGATCCGAGTTTCCAAAGGTTTTTGTTTCGTGAGGGCGTTTTAGTACTCTTTGGATTGGTAGAAAGAGAGAGGTTGTATTTTTGAGGTTTGTCCTTCTCTTAAGGAAAGCAACTCTGGTTATATGCTAAAATGATTTTTGGTTTTTGAAATTTCATTTTTCGGTTCCACGAAGAAAATCAAAGTTTTTATTTTATCATCATGTGGTTTTTCGGTACAGCTGTTGTAGTTTTTTGAGGGTTGGGGAGGATTTTCTTAATTTCCCACTTGTTCGTGAGATGTTTGGTATAGAGAGGGAGATCGTGTATGATGTTAGGAGTTAAGCTTTTAAACCATGTTTTTGGCTTCTCCTCCGTCATACTTTGGGCAAATATTCTCGTCTTAATGGTCTCTTCTTCTATTTCCATGTAGTCGAAAGGCATAATTCATTTTATCTTCATGCTATTGGGTAGTAGTAGATTCGAGTTCCGATGAAGTGGGGAATTATATATTGATAATCATTTGGTAAAAGAACCAAAAGGTTGTGGTAACACTAAGGGAGCATGCCATGCTTGCCATGATGGGAGCAAATGGAAGAGTTTACAAGAGGTGGGTTTGTGAAAAGGGAATGAGGGATGAAATGGATTGTTGTTTTGAGCGGTGGAAAGTATGGATGGGTTTGGTGGGAAGTACTTGGACCAACAAAGACGTATGAGCAGATTTGCTATGGAAGGAGCTAAAGTGATGGAGAAGGTTTGAAAATCGAGGAGTGGAAGGGAGAGGCTTCTCTACTAGAACTTTGTTGTAAATACGCGAGCTCAAGGTACGATGCAGGCAATCTCATGATGTGACTTGGTTCTAAATAGAGTTCTTTGAATAGAGTGCGAAGTCCAATGCGATCGTTTCAAGATTGTAAGGTGTTTAGGAACGGATATTTCTCTTTGGAATGGTCCTAACAATGGTTAAAATTTTCCAACTCTAGAAGTTTGCAACAAAATATTTTTCTCTGGATCATCAACTATGGTAGGAGGGTTAGGGTTTGGGATGAGATCTAGTATTGATCCTTTGTGAAGCCATATTTCAAATTCAAAATTTACTGGAGGGTGAGAAGTTTTAGAGATGCATTTAGTTTTCAGAAGAGTTGACCTCTCATAGTTTTTGGTAAACTTCTAAAATATAGGACTGGGCTTCTAAAACTTCTTAGGAGGTGGTTTGATAGACCTAAGGAAGTCTAAAGAGAACTAGTGAAGTAATAGGCCTAGTGGAGGCTAGGTGGGGTTGCCGGGTGGATGTTTTTGGATTTGGTGCTGAAGATAAATGTGTATGGTCCACCACCAATAATTGACAAAAAACCAATCTAGGAATGTTTTTTGTTTTCGAGGTTTCTTTATGTAGCCCAAAGGTTTGTATGAAGTGTCCTATATTTGGATCATAATTTAGCTAAGATGGTGAAACAAATAGAGTCTACTCTTGGCTATCGAGTTGATTTTCTTAGGATTAAGCTGAGGGTCGGGTGAGTCTATAAGAGTTTCTGAAGTCCTAAAGTGTACTTAGATTGTCACTAACTCGAGAGGTCTCATCATGATCATCATTATGGTAGTACGATGGGGATAAGGTAGTCAATACGAGTGAATGCATAAATTTTTTAGCCTGTAAAGTTAATCAAAAGGTCCCAACCGAGAAGTCACCATTGTGTTTTAATGGAGAGATGAGGTGGCAATGGATCCAATGGATACAAAAGTGTTTTTGGCTTGCCAACTTACTCAAAAATATCACAGTGATCGCGAGAATGTTGGTGGTATGTGATTTAGCGAGATTGGTATAACAAATGAGATGAGGGTAGCGTGATACCATTCTTTGGGGTCCTGAGGACCTAGCCTTCACGGACTCGAGAGCTCTCTCTCTATTTTTGTGCAGATATGAACTTTTTTCTTTAGATGGTTTGATTTTAGGCTAGTTATTAAGTACGGGGTTTGTTTTCATTTTTTTGGTTGGGTATGATGATCGAGCGGCTTGTAGATGGAATGCGGAAATGTCTAAGTCATTGGGCAATGGAGTCTATTAAAAGTCATGAAAAGAATTCATCGATGGATGGGGGAGCATCATGGGGAAGATCTAACTCTGGTCAACGTTGGATCTTTTAAGGTTTTTAGGGAGAGAGATAGAGATGGACATCAATTGTAAGGAGATGAAAAGTAGGACAAAAGGGAAACCAGAATCCTTTATCATATGTACTTATAAAAAAAGGGACATAAATATCATAAGAATGAAGAGAAATCAATAGATGGGAGAAACCATAAATTCTTTGATTCGGTAAAAGAAACAATTTATTATTCAAGACAAACTTTTCCAATGAAATATAGAAAGTGAGAAACTCATTTAACTTCTAGTGGTCACCTTCAACGTACGAGAAAACACTTAAGAAACACGTATAACTATAATCGGGGAAGAGGGAACTCCTAAAAAATCCTTGATTATAGCTATAAGAAAAGATCTCTAAAACAATTAACTAAGCAAGTACAAAGGGTATGAGTCGAAAGCGAAAACCTCTTTGGCAGGGCTTTAACTAATGGTACTTTAGAGAGAGACTTCAGGAGCTGTGTTTTAGTGATATAAAGTAAGTAGGGCTGTGCCATAAATCATTCTTGATATCAACTATATTAAACTATTCATGAAATAAACAAAGCACGCGCGCGCTGAGAGAGCGATTAAGAATTCTCTAAAAGTTTCCTATGGAAAGAAAACATTAAGGCCTTAGAAGAATAAATAGAACTTAGGTGCTTTTTCAAAAGAAATTTCTTAGTATAAATATTTTCACTCTACTTGCAACATAAAAATATGGAAACATAATGAAATGGGAAATAAAAATAACATGTCGAGAATCACTTCACCAACAACCTGAGCTCGGGGATCCAATTATTTTAGCCTCCTCCATTAACAAACAAATACGGGCATCCACGAGTTCCAGAGATTAATTTCTTTTCAACTTTCAAAAGGCCCCATGTATTACTTCAAGAGAGTCACGCGAAATGGAAACAAGATCATGGCAGTTCGGATGCGGTGTTTATACTTGCAAAATGAGGAGGTAAGAGAAAGCTAAGCTAGGGTTGGAGTGTCGTTTATTACATAGTTAATGAATTCCCCAGCCTTGAAGGCCGTGCGAGGCTCAGGGAGAGACGTATCTCTAGAGATATTTCTCTGTTTAATAACTTCCATCTTAACTCCCTAAGGGAATATGGAGGTGAGAATGTTTGAATTTGAGGCCTATTCTGTAACGTTTACAATAATTGTACGGCACATGTAAATATCTTTGACTAAGCTCAATGAGCTTCCTAATGCTTTCATTGGAAAGGCAAAGCATTAGGTGGCAAAAATATCTTGAGAAGAGTAAGCGCTCACTTGACTAAGTCATTCAAATTTGCTTTGGAGGTTAATCTACCCTTTGTTTTGTCTGTAATCTATGTTATTAGGGGCTTAAACTACTGTCTTTATGCTTTGACTATGTGTTTTTATCATATTTTCTTTAATCTATTGAGATCTCTGTCACCTTTAATCTTTTGATTTGTTCTTTTGATCCTTTGCCTTTATCCTTTCATCTTTGACTTTGTCTTGTTTGCCTTTCTTTCTTTAATCTTCTGTTTTGATTGGCTTCAATCCTTTGGTTTTGGATTTTGATTAGGATTGTCCCTTTTTAATGCTTTTCTGACTTCTTCTTTACGGTGTTTCTTTGTTGCTTGTCTTGGTGTGCGTGTGCTTTCTTCGTGGCTCAGAGGGTTCGTTTGATCCATCGATGGTCATGTTTCAATGATGAAAATATTAGCACAGGAGACCCTCAGGCTACATTATTGATCCTTCATGAGCTCTTGGATCGTCATCCCAAGCCCTCTCTTGTGATCGATTTTGACCACTGAGGAATATTTTAATTTATGTCACACCATTAAGTCCTGCAAAAAGCATACGTTTAGTTAAAAGCACTGCGGGAGGGTTTTACTTTGCGCTTGTACGTTTTGAGGCTAGCTCGGGAGGAGTGTTTTCGGAGGGAGGAGAGGGTGCGGGGAGGAAAGGTTCCGGAGGTGGAGCTAGGAGGAATTTGAACGGGAGTGGGAAATTTTTTGAAAAAGGGTGTGGAAGGTAGGCGGTTTTCAAAAACGCGTAGTTTATCGCGTGGAGGATAAGTGGTTAGTGGTTTTCGGGGTGGGAGATGCGTGATATGTCTTAGGATGAGACATGTGGTGGGGAAAAACCTCCCATTTTGTGCGGGTTGCAAAAAACTAATAGAATCACAACTTTATTTGCGATGTGGAAATCTTTGGACGTCGAATCTCAAGATGGGAGATCGACGGCTATAGCAGCATCCCATTGCGTGGCGGTGAGCGGTTGGTCTAGTGGAGGAAGTAGGAGGACGGGTGGCAAAGTTGTCGGTTGGGATGGCGGGGTAAATGGAGGATGCCCAAGAAGCCTTCGATTTTTAATGAGAATGCGTTAAGTTGTAAGGTTAATGGAAATACGGCGGGTGTAATGAGAGGTGCACTTTGCTTTTGATATTTCCAAAGGAAATTTAAAAGGGGGCCTTTTATAATGTTGTGGGGGTTTAATAAAATAAAAAGGGCGAAATGGCTTAGTTTATGAAGGAGAAAGGGCTTAAGAATAAAGCGAGAGGTCGTGGACTTATGAGGGAAAAGAGCTGGGGCTAAGAAGGAAGAGGGGCTTAAGACCTATTTCATCCAAAGGGCGGAGTTTTATACATAAAGGCTTAGGGAGTTTTATAATAAATTTAAAGGACCAGATAGGCTTTAAAACTTAGTTTTTAGAAGCAATGTAAAAGGACTTTTTACCATTGTTCCCAATGTTTTTAGAAAGAAAAATGATGAATGGGGGGTATTTTATGAGGGTTTTAGGAAAGGGAGAAAATGGGTTTTTCACGAAAAAGGAGAGCGAATGAGAGTGTGAGGGTGGGGATAGTGAAAGTAGGAGCTAATAGGCCCAATAATGAAGTTATTTTTGGAGCGGTGAAGTGAAACTTTTTAGAAAGGTAAAGAGGGAAATCATGGTGAAAATAGTTTGACTTGGGATAAACAGAAAGCGTGAGATTCTAGAACTCACAATATTCCTCAGAATTTTGTTTTTAGAAATCTAGGAACATCACTTAGTCATCTTTTGATATCGACATGTCGACGACTAACGGACCTGACATGACCCTCCCTTCAAAAAAAGTGTTGTCCTCAGCCGCTTGAGTGAGTTCTGGATGCTTGCATAGCAGGTGTCATCCTCCCATGTGGGAATCTTTCCTGCAACGGGTGAAAGTTATTCCACTTGATAATATACTATGAAATTGATCGATTTCATAGTTGTCGGGTTCTCGTTTCCATGGTAGCGCCGAGGTTACAACTATGATTTTTTCCTTGTTGCACCGAGAAAGTGCAAGGAGCTTGTTGCTTTCAGTGATCTAGTGTCTCATTAGATCACCGGAATAGAAAAGAGAAAATACTAATGAGGCAAAAAATGGATCCCAATCGTGTGGTCGGGACATGAAAAAATGCAACCGGTTCTACGTCTATAAGGAAGAAGAGATGACACCTTTCCCTCCTTGCGAGGTTGAGGAAGGATCTTCGAATTTGTAGAAAAATCCTCTCTGACAGCTGCTTTGGAGTATCGTATGGGAAAAAGACATTCAAAGCTATAATCAAAGAAAAAGGTACAAATAAATATTTTCAAAGAGGATACATTAGGAAAATCCAAAAATTTAATTCTTCCTAAGGTTAAGGCATAAATTTATGGATGGTGCACAAGCAACAAAGGAATTTTGCGCACAACGCAACTATTCCTTCGGTAGCGTGCTGTGGATGGAGAAATGTCACCATGCGGGACAACTTGGCATACTTGGTTTGGAATATTCCTCAGGTACTACCATGTAAAATGATCTTTGAGCCACCTTGAGGCTTAAATCTGCCACGCACGAAAGGAATCAACCCTCCACTCTTGTGTCACCATCTATCTTGGGCCAAGAGAGAGGAGAGCGAAATTCATTCTATATAAACCGAGCCTTTGGAAGAAGAATCGGAGACACACATTGTTATGTTGGCCAAAGTGCTTTCGTAGAAAACTAAAGCTTGAATAGTCTAGCGACGGAGGGATTGGAAGGACTTATATTTTTTTCCAGCACGAGCATCTCAAACCAAGAGAGAGATGTTCACCACTTGATCTTGATCTACCACCATCCTTTTAGAGAGGGAAGAGACGCTTGCGAGGAACTCGAGGGAAGAAACCTCCTTGTTTTGGTTATTTGAGCTCCCATAGCTCGAAAGGACCCTCTTCGAGTGTTTAGAATTGTATATTTTTAACCACCGGCACTTAATAAAGGAGGAAAACTCTCCACTTGTGTTATTGGGTTGTTTGCTCCTTCGAGCTTTTGTATATTGTATCTTGTGTTTTGATTTGTTTCTTAGTGTTGTATGCTTTAGATTTTACCTCAAACTTAGTTTACATTGTGTCCTCGATACGTTCCTACTGACGGTGGGCAATAATTTTTCTTTGTGACCTTGTGCATGTAGCGACGATCTTGATAAAGAAGTGTATTTCGTATGCCCTTGAACCAAATACACTACCACGGGAATGGTGACTCCACTAGATTTTTTTCTTTTTTTAGTTAATGGTTGTTCATGCTGTCTTCTTCTGTTTGGTTTGCTACAAACCACCCCTTAGAAAATCCTCTCAACATCTCCACGATATGTTGAAATTTGAAAACAAAGAAAAGCTGGCAGAAATTAGCAAACCGAAAAGGATAAAAAATGCACACACTTGCCAGTGTCGGATTTCCCGAGTCACACATTTGTGAGGAATTCGATTGCACATTAGTGCTAAATGTGTGTGTCTAATTTATTTTCCCTTAAATAAATTGGACAATAAATTGTAATTTCATCTCACTGACGACTTGTGTCGAGTTAACTAAGTCATGGAAGAATGATTTAGCTCGATAATTTCGAGTTGAGGTCTAATATGAGGGCATGTAGAGTGATTCTAATATTTGGGGATGCGATTTGCGATTGTGCCAGCACTATTCGTGATGTGAGTGTAATCAGTAACTCAAATCAATTGAGTTAAATTCCGAGTTTAACTGGTTCCTAGCGGGTGATGAGCTACTAATAGGTCCGGTGGATCAATTAGATTTAATTCCAAAGAAGTAGTGATTGATTGATAGTTTGTTATTCACTATTAATAGGCTTGCATGCATGTCATTTACTGATGAAGACCCAGGTTGAGACGAGAGGTTAAAGGAGGAACAACTATCAATTGTATTATTAGTTTCTGGCGCAATTACATAAGTCACATGAGAGGCCATGATGGATTGCACTGATCAAGGAAGGTTGATTTTCATGACTGACGAGTCTTATTTCCCTAGGGATTTTGTGAGCAAGGTTGGGCTTAACGGAGGGCCGTGGAATTGGCTAAGTGTTTGCTCGATCTTGCACCGAGAATTGCACGAGTGGGTTTTGAGTAGGATCGAGTGAGACAATCACGAGTGTGCGGATTTTCTCGGTGTGAGAAGCATTATATTATTTCATGATTCTTTGACTTCGTAAAATATGTGATGAGAGGGGTTTGGTCGAGTTGTTTCATATACATCTTATGTTGTGTGATGGATAGTTACCTTTCTCTTACTTGCATGTGATTGAGCGATGGAGGTGTTTTTATATTCCACAAATATTGTAGAATAAGATTCAATATCTTGGTGTTTTGTTACATCAAAAGCTCATATTGAGATCCATTTGGTATAGAGCTTATGTATAATTTCTGCATGTTATCGGAGGCACTAGGAATCACAATAGAAGAAGAAGAGTGAGTTTGTCTTGAACATGTTCAGATTACGCGAGATTTATTCTTTAGGATGTATTAGACGGATCAAGATGTCTTTCAATGGCTTCGAGACTTGAATATGCACTCGCGGAAAATTCAAAGGTATATTGCATGGAAGTACATGATGGAGGTAGTGTTGGAGGACAACGGGTTGAAGGAATTCTTAGATTTTGATATTCCCAAGCGCAACGATGCCAAACCCAGCTTATTGATGCATGGCGGAAAGAAGGTAGCAAAGGCGAGAAAGGAACTTGTTAGAGGGAGTTGCGAGATCATATTGTCTCGTGTCTCCATGGGAAGGCAACTCCATATGATATGTGGGCGGCCTTGAGAAATATATTTCAAAATAGAAGTGACCATAGGGAATTTGGCGCTAAGGGACAAGCTCGGAAATATCAAGATGGAGGAGGGCGAGATGGTACCAACTCTTTACTTGGTGAAGTTCACTCAATGTCGATATGAGATTGGAAGTTTTGGGAGTGGCCAGAGCATCCGGGGATGATGTGGCAGTATCCTAGGATGATTGGCGCGAAGCCATCACTTGCTAGGCCTTCCTAAGAGCTAGTATAGTTATGAGGACTTTGTGAATGGGAGGGAGAAGTTACCGGTAGCGGGAGCATTTGTGGTCCAACTTGGTAATAGAAGAGATAAGGCGGAGCATCGAGAGGCGAGGACCCTCTGGCACTAGAAAAAAGAGAAGAATATTGTGCATTAGTCGGAAGAGAAGGAAAAGAAAGCCAAGGGAAAAGGAGTCCTAAGGCAAAGAGGGCAAAGAGAGACTTGTCCAAGATTAGATGTTTCCCTTTGTCACGAGCATGGGCACTATGCACTCAGGTTCTCCACACACAAGAAAAGCAAAGAAAGGAGCACTCGCCGGTTGCGGTGGGTAGGCTTATAGGCTTCACATTTCAGCTAAACGATTTTACTCTCATTACATGCGTGGCCAACAACTGCAATGGAATGCATGTGGTATCTAGATAAAGTGGTGCCTCATTCCATATGAAGGGAATTAGATATCTCTTTGTAACCTCGACAAAACATAGAGTTTGGAGATGACGAGAGAGGTATCAGCCTGTGATTTGGAATAGATGCGAGTTACCTTTTCTAGAGGAGTCTAGCTCTCGTCTCAGGCGGCGGATGTTTTGCTTGTGTTCCATGCCTAAAGGAAGAATCTTTGTCTTCGTAGCGGTATTGGAAGAACGTAGTTATGATGTGATGTTTAGAAAAGGAAAGGTTTAGATTAAACTTTCATAGCCGACGGGACGTTAAAGCAGTTAAGTGTATGAAGTCAAGAACCTGTGTTCTCTCAAGGTTGAGGATGCATGCGAAAGCTTTAAGGAGAAAATCGGTGGTTAGTGACTTGGTGGTTGAGAGGAGAAATTATCTCTCAACATGCGGCCTCGGAAAGCAATCTCAAAATATTGTGGGGCAACCGCAGTGGAGAAGCATAGAGAGATCGAGTGGAAGAGTCACACTGAGAGAGACCCTCCGAGGAGGGGAATTTTTGAGCCGAGATGGGAAGAGGGAACACATGCGGTTATACCTCTAGGTGAGAGGTGGGGCGATGTAAAAATATAATCCCAAGAAGAAATTTTGGCGGAGTTCCATTGAGATGGTGTGTCTCATGGATCGAATCTCACTACGTGGAGACCGACGATACGGCGGTATCGGGGAAGGATCGGTTGGATTGATGCGATTAGAATGTCGGGGAGGATAGAAATTAGAGTGATAGATGTTGGACATTGGAGCGCGCAGATCAAAGTTGGTAGTAGTGCGGAGGACATGGATCCATATGTTAGAAACAAAGCGAGAGTTCGGTAGACGGGTGCGGTAGGATCGAATAGTTAGAGACTCTAATGAAATGTACATCATAATGATTTAGTTGTTCGGAGGCTATTCGGTTTTCGGGGTTACGAGTGCAAAAAACACTAGAGAAGTGTTACTGCGGGAATATTCCAAAAGGTACCGAGATCGGAGCTGGTGAATTCCTTTCTTTTTGAGAGGGAGTGTTGAAATTTGCAACGAAGCAATGAAATTGGCAACCAAAAAGGACAAAAAATGCACACACACTAGTGTGGGATTCCGATCACACATTGGTGAATTCGTTACACATTAGTGCTAAATGTGTGTGTATAATTTATTTTTCCCTTAAATGAATTCGACAATAAATTTAATTTCATCTCATAACAACTTGTATCGAGTTAACTAAGTCATGAAAGTAGAGCCCCAACTTAAAATTTTGAGTTGAGGCTCTAAGATGAGGCATGTAGAGTGATTCTAATATTTTTGGGGTCCGGTTGCGGTTGTAGCACTGGTGTGGGGTGATTGTAATCGGTTAACTCAAATTAATTGAGTTAAAATCGGTTAACTAGTTCTAGCTGAGTGATGAGCTAGTGAGAGGTCCGGTGAATTAAATTAAATTTAATTCTTAAGTAGTGATCAATTAGATAACTAATGATTTGTTATTAATAGTTTCATGCATGTCGAGTGATGATGAAGACCCGAGTTAAGGAGACTGAGGAGTTAAAGGAAGATAACTATCGGTTGTATTATTAGAAAATTACTAGGGCACAATTATAAAGTCATAGGAAGGCCATGGTGGTTAATACTTGATCAAGAAGGTTGATTTTCCTATTTAATAGGGTCCCTATTTCCCTAGGGATTGCATAGCAAGGTTGGGCTTAAGCAGTGGATGTGAATTGGCTAAGTGTTTGTCAATTTTTCATGAGCATTGCAAGTCGGTTTTGAGTAGGAACGAGTGAGACGATCGGGAGAGTGTTGGATTTTCGCAGGTGTGAGAAAGCATTGTATTGTTTCATTATTATTTGACTTTGTACAATATATGATAGAGAGGTTTTGAGTAGTTTCTTTCCCCGAGATACATCTTGTTTTGTATGATTAATAATTCCTTTCTCTTACTTGCATGTGATTGAGAGATCATGTTTTATATTTCGAAAAATATTGTAGAAGGATTCGATATCTTGTTTTAGTACATCACAAGATCAAATTGAATCCATTGGTATAGAGCTTATCCACGGAGTAAAATTGAATCCATTGGTATAGAGCTTATGTATAATTTATACAATCACACTAAGTGAAATTTTTTTCATAGTAGAGGAAGCAATTTTCTTCGGTCTTCGACAACGCGCTTTGTGCTACGACAAATACGTGTTCCATGCCTATGGGATGATAACTGCGTGCGACGGACTATGGCTCAAAATTTTTCTACTTTTTCCCATTTTTGAGGTGACGTAAACCCTAATGAATTTCCATCACTTTGTCTCTCTATTCCCGCTACTATTAGGACACCCGAATTGCTATGTGTAACCTCAAATTAGCTTAGCAACTAGGTAGTTTTTAATTTTAGTATTTTATTTTAAAATTACACATAGTTTAAATGGGGAAAAACAAGTGGTCTTAAATCCACATATATTTCTTGAAAAATTATTTTACGATAAAATATGTACAAAAAACATAGCTTAATTAGTAAAGAGTAAAGTGGCCCATATATCCACATATCTTTTGCTAGTTCAAGTTTGTCATTTTTCATTAGGATAGTTCAATTTTTCATTAGGAATCGAGACTAGGACCAAACTATAAAAAATAAAGCAAGTAATCTACGCCACCCTTGCACCTCACGGTGAGCACAGGTATGCATATGAATGATTTGCTAAGATAATTTTCCATCTCCCTATAGTGAGAAAACATAATTCTTCAGGAAAGGTGTAAGCGACCCATAATCGCACATCATTTTAAATTTTGCGAAGGAAAAATCAAACATAGGGTAATTAGAGAAGGATTATGAGATCAGTACATGTGAAAATCTCATAGCACTTGTGATTGTTCACTCAAAGCACACACAAAGCATTGGTAAGCATTGGACCAAAAGAACTTGATTTGTTGAGACCTTTATCCTCTTATTTTCATTTACTTCCCCAAAGCACACCTAAGAAAAAATGAGACACTCACAAAATAATCATTAACCAAACTCACTAAATTATCTCCACAAGGGCCACAAAAGAAATTATAGTCCGATTAGGACCATCGGGGGTAGGCATCCAATAATTTGTCGTGGTCATAACACATTTTGAAACATAGATGTTGACTTTAGGGAGCTTCAAATCCTCTTATCATACATAGAATGAATACCTAAGCGTTACAAGAGACCCATTTCGAGAGGGTTAAGCTTAGGATCGGTGTGCGGTGCTTTTGGGGGCTACAACCTATCTAGTGCTTGGTAATGGTAGTGATTGCAAAACCCATTCAGACTCGAATGCTCATGTGGGATGGCAGAAATTTAGTGAAAGCTGACGAGGCATCCTTCCCTATAGGTATTGAGTGTAGGCTTATAACTTGATCCTCATACCATTATCTTGGTCGATTCTTCAACTACTAGAAGGCATCACCCGGTTATTTTGGGACGTTAGCCCAATGCAGTAGGAGATATCTTTGCAAGGCAGGTTACATTGAGAGTGTAGGGGATAGTGAGTACATATGGTATTTACAATTATCATACATAAAAACAAAAAAACACATTTTTCTTTATTGATCACATAGCTTTAAATTAAAGGAAAAATTAACTCTTCTTTTTTCGATTTTTATGCATGTGATCATATTTTCTTTAATAAAAATATTCCTTTTTCCAGAAACCAAAAATATCAGCAATAATCTATTCGACACTATAATGGACCCAACCGAACCACCGTCGATATAGGATTTTCTTATACCTCCTCCCATTGGGGAAAGTTCGATCTCCGCCATTTAGGCGTCGAGGACGACACGTTGCCACCATTATCGGTTCATTATTTATCTAAGAATCTATGATTGGAAACCCCAAGGGTCACCCAACAAAACAATAGTGGAAACCCCAACGGAATTCGGCCCACTCAATCCCTCCCACAACACCTAAAGTTTCGAGAGCGCTACCCCTTTGGTTGCTTAAAACACCCATTAGGGCATGCGCGAGGAGAGTAACATCACAGGGCACCTCCCCTAAATCACATACTATTTTTAAGTGTAAAATGGTAGTCAATACCACGATTACCCTTCTTAGAATCACTTAATATTCTCGTCAAACGAGATTAACTAATAACCCCATTTTTCATGGCCCTAAATGTCCCCCCATTCCCACGAAGTGCCAACCGGATATACCAAAATTAGAAGGGAAACCGTGGGAAGACCTTTAGAAATCATATAATGGCTTTCCACACAAACGGAGTGTTGATTGAATAATATCATTGATGATACCATTCGGTTGAGACTATTTCAACACACCCTAACATGGCTACGGCGAAATGGTATCGAGCATCTTTAGCTACATGGAACCTTTGGTGCCCTCGCTACGCATTCCTCACATATTTCCGGATCCCCATCCATCATGATTCGGGAATGGAGCTTTTGACACATTTTAGATAGAAACCAGCTTGTCCATATATCGGACCATATCGATGAATGGCAATGACGTCATATTTTGTGCAAGCCAAACTTGACGACGGAGTCTTCTTTGGGATTGTTTTGAAAACACTCATAGCTAAGATTTCAAAAGACATAGTGACGCGAATCCAACCTCAGAAGGAGTATTCCATATGCATAGCCCAACAACTCGGGCTCATTTACACCCCGGTCGGGATATATTTACAATGTCTGCCAAATTCCCCATGCACACCCAAACTTATAGACGGTGCAGTGCGTCGAATACGTAGACGGTTTGATCGAGTCCTTTTCCTAAGGTCACCTAGGTAGTGGCAAGTAGTACTCGGGATAATTATGCGATTCTACTCGAGACGTATCACAACTTGGCTATAATCAAAGTCATTGCACCTCTTCGAACGTGACAAATAGGGGCAATTCCACTATCACCATCACGGAGACGACCATATCCTCCCTCGCGGGGGAACCAATATTCGCTGAAAATGGCGATACAGAGAGTCACTGACACTCATATACTGACGAGAGAAAAGGGAACCAATATCCCCATTCCCCACATAGAATGGAACACCACCACAACATAATGTGCCATTCAATCTAGTGCAACCTTCCGGACTCATCGGCAAAATGCAACCCCGGGACAATTATGAAAATCCTCCAAATGTTGTAAAGAAATTGGAGAAACAAACAAAGGAGATCTTGGACGGGGGAAATAATCATGAACGCCCCTTGTGGTCTCGAGATGGGGGCAACCCCAATCGGAATCAAAACCAAGAGACAAGTAACAACTCCCCAAGGGAAAAACAAAGAGACCAGGTCTGGGGACATACCACTCTTGTGCCATATGTGGTGAATATGGCCATTACACTCTCATTGTCCTGAAATCCTTGAGTTGAAGAGACTCCAAGGTAGCTGCAAATGGGGGACCAACCCGGCCAGCCTACGGGCATTTGTAGGAACCATTTCCCCATAAAGGGGGTGATTAACACCCAAATCGCAACAACCACCCCAAACCAAAGCGAAGGTAGCAGTCATTATATCTTCATGATTGAAGAAGAATTGTTCTTCCGGAAAGAATAGAAACTACGACACTCCCACGGATACCAAACCTCCATATAAAAGTACGAGTACACCTTACGTCTTGCTAACAATCTCCAAAGTACATGTTGAGACCCCTCCCCAAAAAAATGGCAAAATACCACATAGGTGCGTAATACATCATTCCAAATGCACCCATAACTATGTTATAGTGGATGATTTGGTTTAGTCTACGGCTTCCATGTTAGCATTGGAAGTCTTTGTAGCCATGCCCAACCTAGAGGAAAGCCTTACTTTTTCTCTAGGTGGTAATACCAATTCTCACCTAATGGTTTTCGACCTAGGCAAAGCCCAAGCCTAGGATTCCTTCTCTAGGCTTGCCTTCTAGATATTGGTGTTAGTATAGAACACCACCATACATCGTTGCATTGTGGACGAAGGGAATCTACATGCATCATGTCTAAGGAAATGTGGCAAAAGTTAGGATCTCTCCACAGACTAAAACCATCGAGACATCATGCTTATATCATATCACAGTGCCCATAGGGCCCCCATGGGTGTTTATCGAAATGTACCGGTGAACTGTTTGGTAAAATAATCTTCATAGACATTGAGGTCCTAGATGCGCGGCGGCTAGACTACAATATACTCCTCGGGCGAGTTACATGTATGCTATGAACGATAAAATCCTGCTGTTTTCGTGATGGTGTTCCTCAACGGAGGACATAATCATCATCATCGACCAACTCACGTACTTTAAAAGAAACTGTATTAGATGTTGATGTTGTACTACCCTATGTAGACACATCCACATAACCCTCCCTGAGTACACGAATTCAACCTGGCCAATTCAAACCATCATCCATACTAGGATCTTTCCCTAGGAGATCCTGATGACGCGAAGCCCAAAACACGAAGGCATTGGTGTGCATGATGATCCACATCAACCGCCAAAACCAACCAGAAACGGAAACCACTACTACAAATTTCGAAGTCAATGAAATGACTTCCTGCCATATACTCTTTCCCGGACCCATTTTTTGTATCCCCCACTAGGTTTTGTGTCAAAGTAGGTCATGGACACTATAAAATTTCCAAAAATGGATTTCACGATACTAGTATGGTATTTTTTCCCTCCAAACATCTTGGACGGGGTATTACCTCTACATGTCGACTCCTATCCCTTCCAAAGAGGTCATAACAATTAAATAAGCCCTTATAGTGGCACTAGCCCAATTTTTAATGGCAGAAAAACAAAAAAGGGAGAAAGGAATTCAGCCACCCAATATATCTAGGGAATTGCAACCTTGTGCATTATGTGATATCGTAGGCCATCATACTAATACTTTCCTATAGTTAGAATACTTAAAAGCCCTTCTACACACTAAAGAATTTTCTCTAAAAAGGAACAAGTCACAAAAAACCAAAGGAAATAATTACATACCAATCAAGTGTGTGCCATATGCGACTAGTATGGGCATTATACCCATAGCTACTTTTGGAGATGCCACGATATAAGGATGCCTTGCAAACCTAGAAAAATCTTCTTGCAGGAGGACCCCTCAAAACCATCCATGCAAATGGCCGGTGAAACCGAACCATATTTTAAATGCAAAGAGGAACCTACATCACATTTGTACACGATCACACAATAACGAAGATGGAAAACAAAGGCCACCATAGCATGTCTAGTTTGAGCCTTTGGGTAATGAGCCTACATAGTGCCACGAGTGAGGGTGTTCAGCCATTGGTATCAATCCACATGTTTCGCAAAGAAACTTAGTTTGAAGCAGATAGAAATATGTGTGAGATTTGTTAGACCAACCACAACATGTGCCCTTGCCCCACATTTGTTGATTTTGGTCTATGTTGGATTTCATGTGACGCTTCATCGTTGAAAACCATGACTTAGACGATTTAGACACATAATCCACGAGCAACACTACAACTCAAAGGATAGAAGCAACAAGGAAAATATTTTATATTTTAGAGGAGAGATAGTCTGAATGACCACCTTTGCGTGCTGCGATGAACGTGATCACTTCATCGTTGGCCGTCTTGATTCTATAATTGTTTCAAATATGGTACCCCGGTCAACAGTGTACTCACGATGGCTTATGAGCAGTTCAATATTATTTCCGGGTGTGTACAGATAACCACTTGATTCATCATTGTCCTCACATCCCCCTTTTCCATTTGGCGTTATATTTTCTCACCGTCGGGCCATAACCCATCTTTTCGAAGAGGACGAATCGGAATGGAGTCGGTGGAAAGTTTGACAACCCAGAAATGAGGAGAAATAGGTCCATCCTCTTCATATTTGGAGAGAAATGGCTTGCCAAGGGGATGATTACCACCCCTAACACCAAATCGATACCCAATCCAAGCACTGTCTTGTGTGACGAACATGATTACATGATCACTCGGTACTTGATTTGGTACCATTTATACGAATGTTACCCAATCATTACGGTGGCCCAAAGGAAATTTTCCAAGACAACCATCATGCTCGACATTGTCCTTACATCCACCAATTTCAACCTATGTTAGACATCATGCACATTCGTCACCAAAAATTTGGATGTAATCGGTTCAAACCTAGGCATCCGGGAGAAACGAGGAGGCCTTCCCCCATTGTCACCTAGCCCCTAGAAGAGCAAAGGTGCCAATCCTACTAGAAAGACATGAAACCAGCTCAAAAATATCATGTGATCTATGTGATAAGAATGACCACATTGTCCCGATCAATGTCGTGAACTCAATATGTTCATAAGCAATATTCACAAGTCACAACCATACCACATATTCATCTCTCTAAACAAAGAGAAGATCAATAAACTACTCTTTACGCCACATATACTCGCAATTTCACCACACCATGAATTTTCAATACTTGTCAAGGTTACGGTGGCCGGATAGCGTTGGAGTCAAGACTCCCAAAGGAACATACCATCCAAGAACAAGAACTCGAGAGATGGAAGAAGTGCGAGAAATGCACCAATGCAGTCATCTCTAAGCATCCATATCTTGCATGGAGAGTAGTAGTGGATCTCACACCATCCTCTCTAAGTACCTTTACTATGTGCACCATCTGCATGAGCCATAACCATGACACATGAACATTCCCTATCTTGCAAGCATTCAAACTCTTGTAATTGACACAATCTTCAAGTAAAAGAAGATGTGTACCCCTAATGCTGCTTGTCAGAGAGCATGAATCTCCTAGATTAAAAAAAAAAAAACCATTGCGAAAAATTCTCTCGGAACTCGACGATACATGCCTTTCCAACCACGTCAATAGGCTATACCCCAAGAAATTCCACCCATGAGGCCAGCCTCCACAGCCTAGTCGAGTATGCCCTCTCTTATTGATTTAAATTCAAGTTACTTCAAATACATTTATATCAAATATATTATTTTACTTAGGGTATTTTGCGAGGTATTGCAGCATGCCAAATTACTATATATGCCCCGAAAATAAAGGTACAAGAGCGAGGAGTATCCATTCTATCCTCGGCCTTGATAGGCTTCCCCAATAAAGCTTTGCATATCTTGACATCATTTCTTCAGAAAAATAAAACCATAGGTTTCATTTACTGACCATGTTATCATCACCCACATTGCACATGATAAACTTGCACCCTTGTCAAGTTGGTAGAGCCCTCACCCTCCATGGCATCCATCACTCATGTAGACCATACACCCAAAGTCGAGCCATGGCCATAAAACCCCGAACCTAGGAACCACTTCATGTTCATCCATCCATCATCAAACTTCAAAGTCAAGTTTACCCATTACATGTTAAAACCCCTTTCCCAAGCCACCATTCTCCACATGTGAATAAAGAGCACCATCACGTTTCACATTTGGCCTATCACACCCCCATCGACGCCCCATTTGCGAGGTACATTTTCAAATACCCTGGGGAACCATACATACAATGAGTATTTTTTCCACAAAATGTGTCATACCAGATTAGCCATGTGGGCACCATATTCAACCTTCTTTCGAATAAAAAAGCCCTCGAGGGCATCAAAAACTGTCATCATCAACCAACGGTAGATGCTACAAAGTGACATAATGAGCCACTATTTGTCCTTATTAGCATAACTAGTCAAACATCAAGAGCATAGGACATGCCTGTCTCATAGAAATATCCTTATTCATTCTATCTCTTGTAGGCTTCCTACGAGCATGGTGTCTTTATTTAAGACAAGGGATCTCCCAACTCGGTTCTAAAGCAAGTCACACACACTCTCTCTCTCAAAAGGATCACACGAAGAAAAATAAAATATAATGTATTTCGGCTATGCGATTCTTTAGTCCTCATTGAAGCTATTAACTGCTTGGAAAAAATTCAAGAAACATACATTAAAAATGTCAAGCATAGGTAGAATACATATTTTTGACCACATTGGAAAAGCCAAAAATATAATTCTTCCTAAGGTTCGAGGCATAAATTTATGGATAGTGCACAAAGATACCACTGAGACTTTACGCACATCGTAACTATTCCTTCGATAGGCTGCGTGGTCTAGTAGATGGGGAAATGTCACCATGTCAGGGACTACTTGGCACTGGTTAGATATTCCTCGGTACTACCAAGTACGGTCGTCTTTGATCCACCTTGAGGCTTAAATGTAGCACATAAAGGAATCACCCCTCCACTCTCGTGTCGCCATCTATCTCGGGGCAAGAGAATGAGGAGAATTCCAAAAAATGTCTATATAAACAAGCCTTTGGAAGAATAATGGAGAAACATTCTTATGCGGCCAAATTTTTCATAGTAAACCATCTTGCATGGTACGCATCGGCGGAGGGATTGGAAGGGACTCATATGTTGGCCAATAACATCTCGATTCAAGAGAGAGGTTCACCACTTGATGATATACTACCCTTTGAGAGGGGAGAAGAGACACTCGCGGGAACTCGGGGAAGGATACCTCCTTGTTTTGAGGTATTTGAGCTCCATAGCTCATAGGACCCTTTTCAAGTGTTTAGCATTGTATCGTTTTTAGCACCATCTCCTAATAAATGGAGAACTCTCCACTTGTTTATTAGGTTCTTTTGTCCATCGAGATTTTGTATTTTGTATCTTGTGTTTTGATTTGTTCTTAGTGTTGTATGCCTAGTTTTCCCTCAAATTTAGTTTCATTGTGTCGAATCTATTCCACTAACAGTAGGAAATAATTTTTATCTATGACCTTATGCGGGTAGTAGCCATGTTTCTAAAGAAGTGTATTACGTACGTAGCCCCTAAGCCAAATACACTACCACTCGCGCTCGACTCAAGTGATCTACTTCATACGCACTCGATCTCAACACACACACACAACCAAAAACACTCCAAGGAAGATGATGCGGGGAATTAGGCCCAAGAAAATATTTTGTATATAAATAAACATAGGGGGTGTCTTGTTTTGAATTCCCTATGTAATTATTTTCATTTGAGAAATTTTAGTTAGTCTGGAGAAAATTGTAGTGCCCGAATGATTAATGGGCACACGAAGAGATAGTCGGTTTGGAAGGTTCGTGTTTTAGGATTCCAAGAGTCATCGAGGGGACGCTGAATCGATTGATTCCTAATTTGTATAAAAATAAAATCCCACGTAGGCGAGAGTCGGGGGAACTGTAAGTACATATAATTGCATAGGACGTAGGGATGGAAGATTAGATTGTTGAAGGCTATTTGATTGAAGATCTGGCCGGAAGTTGTAAGTTATTTCTTGTATAATTGAAGATTTGTTTTTCGATTACTTTTTGTGTACATTTCTTGATCAATCCTTTGTGTGAAGAAGGCTTTAACTCTTTGTAAGTTGGTTAGGAGTATATTTTGTAATTTGCATTAAGAGCTTGCATATATATTACGCGTAAAGTTCGACCTATATGACATGCGTGAGAATGGGTGGGCTACGTAGTTAAATTTCTCGGCCTTTGTGTAATTGCATATTTCCGAATGTTGGTAGTTATATGCTTAAATGTAAGTATGGAATGTCTAAAGAGGCCAATCGTATCTAAAGTCGTTACGTCTTTGGTGTGAACCATTGTGAAAATGTGAAGTTACGATTTGGACGCGAGCAACGATTGGGCCTATGCATACGGGTGGAGTGTACATGCATTCGAAGAACGTCTTGTTGGGCGTTGAACAAGATAAAACGAGAGGAAAGAGTTGTTGAGTCCTCAAGGGAGCGGAACCTTGCGATTAATGGAACCGTGCGGATCGACTAGTGAATGGTCAATGCCACAACTCGATTCCTATTAGTGAGGGATTTAATAGTTATATAAGGACTTTCATAATAACAACGGGAGCGATGTTCGCAAGGTGAACTATGTATAAAAAAGGAGCGAGGGTATGTAGTGTTTCGAGCGCGGAGGAACCCAATTAAGAAATGGTGGAACCTTAAAGATAAGAGGCGTAACCACGAAGGAATTAATAGTAATGAGCGGGTTCGGGAGGCAAAACCATGGATTTCGCGTTAATCTAAACCGGTAAGTACACGTATTCCCAGACATGATCTATGCTATGAGTCGACACGTGGCCTTAAGCGGTTTGGAGAAACCACTCTCATCACGAACTAAAGCCCATGCATCGGCACAACGCCGATATCCGTGATAAGCGTCGGATCAGAGTGAGCGCGACAACACCTCCTTCGTCGGACGAAGGGCGAGATAACCCAGGTATGTTTGTGTGAGTTGTGGAACCTGGAAGGTGATTAATGGCCAGAATCAAATTCAAGACTTGTTATAATGCATTATCGTTAAATGAACCATTGCAAAGATGACTTGTACAAGATTTAAGTATTAAGGGTGTAGGCCATATAAATACGTTTGTGAAGTTAGCGCCATATGAAATATATGGGGGTTATGAATTAGTTGAACCTTAGAAGCACGAAGGGTTGAACGCATAACGTCTTGTTGCCGATACATGTATGATTACAAGGTGTGCTAAGGGTTTGGAGACAAGGTCGGGTCAACTGTCTGATGTATAAAAGGAAAATTCGATGGTAAATTGAGCTCTTGATAGAAAGGGCCAAGGATTCTGATATAAGGTGTATATAGGAGTCGGTGCACGTTGGAATGAAATTACCAAAGAGTTTTACATGTATTGAGGGTTTATAACCTTAGGAAGAAAAACCTCTTGTTGAAATTACGGATAGTGGAGTAAAGCGCATAACATAAGGGACTTGGAAATTAATATCTCAAATCTCTCAAATCTCGAGTTTAGAATATTAACCTTTCTTAGATTTATTTTTCTAATTTTCGATTACAAATAATTAGAGTAGAGTAAGTGCACGATTGGTGGAGTTGTTCAATGAAATTTTGGATACATGTTATACACGAATTGGAGATTAGAAATTCGGGTAAGACTAGGGTGTGAGTTTTCCGCCATCGAGAAGACAAGTGATCTTCTCTCGGAAGATCGTTAGATCAAAAGTGATATAAATTGATTATAAGATGCGAACACATAAACATGTAAGGGAAAGAATCATAAATGTTCATTAATCATGAATCTGACCATTTTCTGATATACCTTCAAGAATAATATATCTCTGTGAAATGCGGAAAAGTCTCCCCCTCTACGACCAATATGACCTCAAGAAAAAGTATGTATCTCAATCTCTAAATCAAGGTAGCAATATCTACCGATATAATTCCCATTCTTCCCTCTCCCTTTCCTCTTGGTGAGATTATATAGGTTTATTCTATCCTTTGAAGAATGTTCTAGATACCTAGGGGCTTGATAAGTTAGGAAAATTATATAATAATGGACCCCTACCCAACTCATACATAAGTGGGTCAAGTTGATCTCCTTGGGAATGACAAACTCTAGAAACCTTTTTCAAAATTATGAGTTTTTTTCTCAATTATCTCCAATTATGAAATAATTATTATGTCATAATTATAATATTTGGAGCAAAAAAATTATGAGAAATTTCTCTATTTTGTAATTTCACCATTTTAACATGGGATAAATCTCACATAAGTAAAAGAAAAGGTGGAAAAAGGATGAATTTGTAGAAACTAAGGTAAGTTCAACTTGGTATACCTTATAGGCGAATACTTTACACAAGGTATGTTACAACATTTGACTAATTAAAACATACGCACTTTGAATAAGCTAGCTAAGCATAGTGATTACCCTTTTCTATATCACTAAGCATGGGTTAGAGATTACCATTACTTTACACGATAGGCTCATGTGTTAGTAATACTATGGTAATTATAGTACCTATGTGAAGCACTTCTTGAACTTGATTTCTACTCAAAAGCCTACTTCGGCGTCTAGAGATTCTTTCCCTTGCTAATTGACACGTTAGTGTAGCTTTTGTTCTCCACACGAGATATAGGAATAGACTTCGTACTCGGCTTTCTACTTCAACTACCTTTTCCCAACACCTCACCCTTTTTATAGTAAGGAAGATAGCACTTGTCTTCCAAAGGCGATACTATAGGTGTTAACACCCCACCTTAGAGTGGCTTTTCTTTTTCTTTAGCAATTGGCGTTGTTTCTCTCGGTGTAAGGGAGTGGAAAATAGGGGTATAAAAAGTGGCGCCCTAATGCATGAGGTCGAAAGAGAAAATTATGGCCGAAATTCGACTACAATAAAGCTCAAAGGTCAAAATACGAGGAAGGAGACAAATCAAAGTCAGTTAGAAAATATGGGGTCGAAGTTTCATGCAGTGTTGATAACATCTCCAAGGTGGGCATACCCTTGATCATAAGAGAGGATACTAAACATGTCGCCAAAACATACACTCACCGATCCATGACATGAAATGCTATAACACACATGGACACAAAGACATACATAATAGATCCATGTGACTCAACATATAGAGCATAACCAACGGAAAATACAATGTGGATATATGTCACGGTATACATCTTGTAAAAGTATGGACACATGAAAGATAGAGTGTCTCAATATAGTCTAAAAGAAATTACCTGAATGATACATAAATCCAACGAAGTGGGAAGCGTGCCATATAAGAGTGATATGTCCTAACCGAGGTCTTCAACATAAACTTTGATGGTACTAATATACATCAGAAAGAATATATGACTGAGGTAGAATAGGAGTAGAAAGCAGCACGATTCTGAGCCAATGAGGAAACGTGTATATGGGAGGGAATCCACTAATGAGGGAAAATGGACCCCGAATTGCACAGTACGATCCACTAAGTTTGAATAATGGTGAAATAGAACAAAAATGAACTCCAACCAATCGGAAAAGCCAATGATGTAAACCCACTTTGTTGATGGCGAGGAAGCCTTTCAGAGGTCTACAAGCTCCAAGGTACCTCTTTGGTTCCTAGATCAAGCTCTTGGATATGGAGTTAAAGTTGACGGGATAAGATCGCGTCGAAGGAGGGACTTAATGTATCCCCCATAAATCAACACGGAACATACCATTATGATGTGATGTATGGATGAATTCATGAAGCGATCGTGCAAGTGACACAAGATGATAGCTTAAAGGTGAAAGGTTGCGAAGATGGGCCGACACACCAGTGAGACTTCCTTGAACACATAACGGCTTGCATAAGCCTGGTGACTTGGCCGGCATGACTAATGAGGACTATGTGAGATCATGAATGACACAAAAGGCATCGATGCATGCTCCATATGGCTTGGAATAGTAATCAGCCCAGGATTCGATAGAATCATATGTATGGTACAAATCCTAGGCAAGCTAAAGAAACTTCAACTATGAGAAAATGAAATAGATGAGTGCCATGTTCAAGGGTGCTTGCAATTGAGCGTTGCAATTTGATGACTAATGGAAATAAATGTTCCCTCCTTCTTTTTTTATAATTTCCTTTTCGTAAATCTTTCCCCCGACCCAAAGATAAAAGTATACAAGGGGAACCTCCTAGCCACGGTAGACTAGGGTATTCATTTTTCGAATTAGACTATCCTAGTCGAGGAAAATGGTTAAGCTTATATTGGGTAGATGACCCTTAAAGTAATTTTACAAGAATAAATGAGATAATTTCACTTAGAAATATTTTCTAAATTAATGAGTTTGAAAAAGATATTAAAGGAAAATCCTCTTGGAGGAACAAGTGGTATAATGGATAGCAAGCTGGTTCCACGATAACGGTGGAACTTGTATCATGAAATAAAGAGGGCAAGAGGTTGGCTAATAGGACCACTCATCATAGTGGTTCCTCCAGAAAGGGTAAAACACCAAGTGAAAGCGGATGATAGGCCATGAAAATGATGAAATGGAATGATGAAACCAAGGCTCATCATGCAAAAGTAGGAAATCACAAGGGATAAAAGTGTGGAATATCTGGGTATTTCAGGAAAAATATGAAGAAGAGGACATGAGGCTCAAATTGTAGGTCATGGTGGATCGGAAAGGAGGGATTTTGAAAAAGAGAATAAAAATGGTTGCATGGACACCAATTCGGCAGAGAAGGTGCTGAGGTATCGATGAGTAGGTAAGTTCCATTGCTGACTATGACATGCATACGGGAAGTGAAGATGTCGTAACTTGTGAGGTCGAGACCTAAGGCATAAATGGCACTTACGGTCAAAATGAAACAAGGACAACAAAATTACCCTGCCTATATGTAAGTTCAAGAGAAATGCACCTAAGGTCCATGGATGTCGTAATAAGATGCCACCTATCCTTAAAAACCATCTAGAAGACTAGACCCATGATTAAATCACATAATGAAATAGATAAGCATGGATAAGGTAAAAACAAGACCATATATTTTGGTTTTTTTTAGTTATATATATATATATTGGATTTTATAATTTTTTTTTTAATTTTTGGCATAAATAAGGCATGAAAAATACTGCATCACACACAAAACCAAAAATAGATAAAGCATCACACTCATATGTATCGTTATGTATAAGCATGACATAATCTGATGGAGTCATGTTAAGGTGTTCCCTCGGTAGGGAACATGCCCAAGGAACACATGCAAAAACTCAGCGAGGGAAAGGGGAACCATATGGCTCACTAAAGTGGGGCGCAGGTACTCCAAAGAAAAGTCCAAACTACCCAATATGGAAAGTTTTACCATGCAGAAATTTAACACAATCACACTCTCGAAATTAACCGAGAGGACATAAGGGAGGATTAAGACATAAAGGGGTACAAGATGCTTGTCAATAGGTGGTACGAAAAATTCATTAGAAATTTAGGTATTAGAAGCCAAGATTTGATTTGGTCCATGGATGGGAATTCCAAAGATCTTTGAGGAGGTACCCCTTGGGTCAATTCAAGATTTATGTTTCGAAGCACAGCATTTCCAAATCCGAAACTACGGGAAGAAATAAGAATAACCTCCCTGCTATTTTCAATGGATAGATCCATGGCCTCAAAATTGAATAACCAAGTAGGCTTATCCTCAAAGAAGTCATGGAACAAGTGGAGGGTGACTCGTGCGGGAAAAAGAACCTAATAATATTCCATGTGAGATGGAGTTTCTAGCCATCATCGGGAGGTATTGATGGGACGCAAAGGAAATCTCTTCCACAACAAGTGGTACGGGTGCTCACGAGGTTGATAATATTCTATAATAACATGCAACACACCCCTAGAGATCAATAAGTATATGGGGTCCAAAAAGTGCGAGTATATCATATGAATAGAGTCTTAGACGAAGAGACGAGGGAGTTCTAAGCAGCGGTAGCTAAGAGAAAAATTCCATAAGAAGTGAACTTCTGAAGAGTCCCACTCCATCCTCACCCATAACATTGACAGGGGCAGTCTCCACGAGTGGTACAAAATTCCTTGTAGTGGAAATCTAGGTTGATGACACACAATAGTCAAGGCATTTGGTCAATAGTGACAATTTTTCCTTCACGAAGGAAAGCAAAGTAGATGGAGAACATGGGCGACTACGATAATCACATAAAACCAACTACGACCGAGATTGGGTTGTAATCCAAACGAGCGTCGATGACTTCAAGATCGACATAAATAAATTTACCTCCAAAATCAATGGAAAATTTTGGAAGAGCCCCTTTAGTGCAGTTGTGTACGTCGAAGTTGGAGAGTGGTGTTGGACGTGATGAGTGTCGGAGACGAAGAGCTTTCCAAAATATTGACATGAAACATGTGGAAGAGCCTAATACATGAAAGAGCGATGGATGTTCTTGTGAAAGATTCACACAATCATTTGAAAAACAATATGATGGGAAAGATGAGGAGAAACTTTCTCGGCATTGAAAGAAATGAGACTAGAGTCAAATAAATCAACTCAATGATGGCATAAAACAAGGCTTTGCATTGATGAGGACAACTTTGCAAGACCTCAAGGTAGACATGGCACAAGGAGCACATGCCGAATCTTCAACAATAATGTAATCTTTGACGACCGGCAGAAGGATTGTGTCGTCTTAAAACACCCTTCGGGATTGATATGTAACAATCAATTTCCCAAGTCGGAAGGAATTTGGCTTAATAAGTCAGAAATGGACCCGTCACACCATCGACATGTGGGCTAGGAGCTGGTTTAGGTGGGTCAATGGAAGGCCTAGGGGAGTTAGGGAAACACTTCCTACAATGTACCCGATTGTGAATATGTGAGATCAAGCTTGCTGTGCAAAACCCAAAATAGCTTTCTCATCGGTAATGAATCGAAACATGGACAAATCCTTGACAATTTTAGAGTTGGAAGATCGAATAAACCATTTACGTAAAATCTCATCGGGTAACTTGGTTCTTACTAACCTCTTGACAATGCCACTCATGAATGTGATAAAAAGTAGCGTGTCATCTTGTTTGAATTTGGAGAAAAGGTTAGAGTCAAGATCATACCAAGTGGGAAACTAGAAACGTGTCTAGAAATTTTGAGCTAAAAATGAAAGGAGCAAGTAGGATGTAGTATCTAATTCAATATACCACTTAGCGTATCTCACAGTTGCGTTCATTGGAACAAAGCGAATTTTAACAGAATAATCCACCAAATAATTATATGATCGCCATAAATGGTAGGTGGTGATGTGAGTGGTTGGATTCTCCCAGGGGATTCCCTTCAAACTTGGGAATATCGGATGATAACTTGGAAGGCATGGGTGGCCACCACGGATCATGAGATGGGGTCATTAGTCAATTTTTCCAAATATGGTAACTCGAGAGATTAGAAACACAATATGGATTTGAATGAATGGGTCATGGCGGAAATCCACATGACCAACCTTGATATTGCCCCCATATACGAATTAGATGGATGCACTTGATGGTGGAGAAAAGAGGTTCACCTTGACAAAAGGTTATTGGGCCAACATATTTGGTAGATGGATGTTTCCCCCAAGGGGTAGAAACCGGTAAGAAATGGACCCCAGAACGCCAATTTGCTTATGGGGTTGTGCGAGGTTAAAAGAGGACCACAATGCACAATAGGGGAGTTTTGAGAATAAGGAGGATAACCTATGTGAGCGACGATGCCCCGCGCGGTGGGGTTTCCCCATGTAAACTTGCCCCTCTATTAGAAATCTTTGCCATAGGCGGTGCCCCTCCAAGAGCTAACTATACCAAGATTACGACATACTAGAAGCTACACATTTCCCTAGGATTATGAGGTACAATTTGGCGATCCCATTCACGTATTCCGGAACTAACCATGCCTAACTAAGGAACAAGAATGGTTGGTTGGGAAAAGGTTGGTGAATAAATTCACGGACCTACCCAGTGGTAGGTTGGGGTACTATAGTCGGCATAGGGTGGTGTGGGCATAAAAACATTTGGGAAACTAGTGGGAGCCATAGATGAGACGCATGAATGCCCCGGGGAATAAGTGATAGGTGTGGATGGAGGAGTAGGAATATCCATGCAAGGAGTGGCAACGGCGACATGGAAGTCAAGAATGCGATGCAACGGTAATGAGGTCTCAAAGTTTGCCATAGGGTAAGGCAGAGGCAAATACATGTAAGTGTAGGCTGGTGTAGAGCCGTTTGGGCTCAACGCGATAAGGTAGGCCCTAAAGTATCGGTCGAAGTTGGATTGGCGGGGAGCGTCGAAGATTGTTTGCGAAGTCTTGATTGAGACCGAGTCACTATCAATGGGACCATACATAGTGTTAGTCATCAACATTTTACCTTGTTGATGATGACTAGTTTTTAAAAGCGAAATTTTCACATGAAAGTCGATCTCAAATTTGTCAAATTTTCCGAGTGGAAAACAACCATAAATTTTTTTTGTCCTCCTACCTTTTTAAATCAGCCCACGACGAGATAAAACCTCATTTATTGACCCTATCTAGCCTCGACCATACAAACTTGTCCATCGACCCCAAAGAGAATACTCCAAATCTGTCCAAGTCTCCCTTAAGTTAGGTAGTGGCCCCAGGTGATCATCCCTTGGAAAATTATCCTAAAGCCAAAGAGCCTACTATCTAATATCAACCCGGTCCTAGATGACCTTCCTATTCTACAAATAAATCTTGATTACACCCTTAGGTCATGCCACTAACAAGCTTTGATGTCTCGACGATACATGTACCACATGTGGTGATGTTAGGTAGACCTACGGTGTTTTCAATGTCTCTTTCAGAGCGAAGTGTACTAGTGTACCGGTGTTCCGGAAGACAATATTAAACTTAACATGAGAAGACGATTTAGCTTCTCATGTGAGGGTGAAACACAGGATGCGGCTACGGGACGAAGGATTATTTCAATAAGCTCTTGCAAACACGGTCAAAGGTTAGTAATTTATGGACAGAATCTTGGTCAAGTTGCTTGTGATGTCTAAAGAGGCACAAAGGTATTTTAACAACAAATTACATGTCTCAAAGAAACTCCCATCGTAATGGAATATTGTCACTTTGTCATTTTCATTTGCTTAAGTGAATGGCGGTGAAAGGAAAGATAACCTTGTTTTGAAAGTTGAGGAAATGGCATCGAGAAAACCTCCTCCATACATGAGCGAGAGGGTTGAAAAGGCGAGAAAACCTCATCCATACATGAGTAGATGGTGTAGTCATTGGTTGAAAACCTCCTTCATTTTACAAACGGAAGGTTTTGGCAATGTGATAAAGTCCTCCTTCATCCCCAATAAGTAGAGGACGGGGGACGGAGATTGATTATAGGGTTTTCACTAGCGAAGGAAAATTTTAAGGACGGTAGGAGACAATTTAAGGCTTATGAATAGAAAATGGTGTTAAAAGCGAGAGGGAAATCGGTGGTGTTTTAAAAAGGTGTTTACATGAGTTTCATTGTTAAAACACATAATTGAAATACAGTGTGAAGCTAATTGGGTGATTATGAATGAAGAAATATTGTTAAACGAATGGCCCGAGTAAAACAATCTTGGTCTTAAGCTGACTTACGCTATCAAATGCAAAGAAACCACTAACAATGTGTTCGTAAAAAATCTTCATTTGGATAAAATAGGGGTTGAAAAGAGGGCCCAAGCATTTTTTGAAACATAGGCCTCCTTCATAAACAGAGCTAGAAGGCTCACCATTGTTTGAGGATAAAAAGCATTTGACCCCGAGTATGGAAAGTATTTCAAAGGAATTTGCTCTCAAAAATGGTGAAATGAATGAAAATTCAGCATTCTTATAGACCTCCTTCCACTAAGGAGGAACAAAGGGACAACCTTCCCATGTTTACATTTTCAACTTCAGCTCATCATCCCCTGTTATATCTCGTAAAAGTTGAAGACTAGATTACTTTGACAATCTAAGGTTAGTCATTTGCCTTGATGGTGGAGACTATTTATAGTAGAGCTTTTCACTTACAATTTCAAATGAGGTTTTCCAAATAAAAGAGATAAATTATCCATCCTAAAATACCAGCCTTGCGAAATTGTGACATTAACCAATAGTGGTTTTGTGCACTTGTGAAGTTCGGGATGGCGGAGTTCTCATAGTTGTTGATTGCTTTGTGATTGGCACACATAAGCCTCTGTGGATATTTTGTCTTTGATGTCGAAGAGAAATTTTATAAACCCTTGTTGTTGAGCCTATACCATGGGCATGATCAGCCATCAAACACCATAATAGTTGTTTTGTCAACATGAAAATGGCCTCCCTCACAAAAGGCGGGAAGATTTTTTACAAAAAATTTCAAAGGTTAAATGTGACATTGAAGCCTAAGAAAATCTACGCTAAACATTGGGGGAAAAACACGGTCGGGACCTTAAAACTGACTCCTTTTCGTTTGGGATGGTGGCTCGGCCAGATTTAAAGGACAGGATTCCTTATAACTAAGTGGATTGAATTGAATGGGTGAAAATGGAACTAAATTGACAGAAAATAAAACTATCTAATCTAAACTAAATGCTGATAAAGAATTCTAATTTTAACTAGGGTAATAATATGTGAATACAACTTAGGATTGTTTCAATCTAATAATAACCATGAAAATGTATTATTAACTAAATTGAAATGATAACGAGAAACGAATAAAGATAACTCTTTGTTTAATAAATTAAACGAGTTATATTAACATATTTCATTCATCATCATATACCATTCATATATGTATAAATGATAATATTCCAATTATAGTCGAAAATGATAATATAAAGAGGAAATATTATGAAAATCAAATATATAAATGATAGCAAATTCTTCAAATGAATACCATATAACGAAGACGATTATGATGAACGGATAAAAATGCCTCATTCATATTACGGTATTTGTCAAACGAAGTATGATGCTACGATCTAGTAACCTAGATGTAAAATTAACTCCAAAGGCACAAAAAAATGCAACACTTCAAAGATAATTTGAGCACAAAAATCACCGGATAGTCTTTCCTTAGAAATATAATAAGGAATGAAGTACGGAAATGTTAGCTCCAAATCCTCAAAAATATTACAACTTTCGATCCTTCTCTAAATGCATGAGAAGGATTTAAATAATAAATTACATAACAAAATCCTAATACTACGCTACAATCTATCAAATTAAGCGAAATGCTATTTTGAATAAAAGCGATTCATTGTTTTCTCCTTCGCTTGATGAAGCCAAGTTGCAAATATTCAACATATCTCGAAGTCTTGGTGGATGACTCATCTCGGTATGCAGCCACATCCCCGGCATAGGTGGCATCGGAAAATTACCGGAAGGAATTAGACAATCGACGGCGTTTGATAGAAGTTTGATATTTGTCTGTTCGGGTGTTTGGCTTGATCACATGAGTCCACATACTATCCCCGGATATAGTTTGAAGTTTGGAGTTGTTGACTTTTCCTTTCCATTTCTTCTCTCCACTGTCTTGATCTCTTTTATCTTTGTATTTACCCGAAATTCTGATACGAAATGAGATTAATTGAATAAGAGTTTGTCATTTATGGTGCGTAAGATTATTCATTATGTTATGTTACTTGATATTGCTCTATCAGATTTCATTAATTGATGTTCCCATTAATTTGTAAACAAGATTTCTTTGTGTTTTTTCCTCTATCCTAGGAAGATTTGCTTCTTTTCCCTTTCTTGTATCTTTTGCCGGTTGAGAAACTCGAAATCTTTTTCATCGACATCATCTATTTCTTGTCTAAGAGTTATGATAGTTTGGATCAAGGTAGAGTAATCTCACAAAAGGTTCTTGCTTTGGCAGCAGGTTTTGAGCCAAATTCAATTAGCTAACTGAGTCAATAATTTATTAGCCTCAAGGGCTTAGGTTGAATTCATTTAACTTTGGATAACCTTTAAACTTATCCAAAGTTGCTTGGAAAATTCCCTTTTCTTGAATCATTCTTGCCTTTTCCTCATTTTGTAACGGACTACGTAACTTAGAAATTTCTTCATTTAAAAATTTGCTTTTGTTTGCCTAAAGCTTTTCATCAACCTTCTTCTTTTCTTGACAAGTACAATTTCTCCAATTCTTTAGACTTTGAATGTCGATCTTTTTGTAGTTGTTGTTGCAATTGGCTGATCGATTCTTGATTCTCCTTAGCTTGTTCTTCCGGTGAAGCTATGTGAAGTCTTTACGAGTTATTAGTTGAGAAACTTCTACAACTTTATCCTTTGTTACCTTTCTCAAGCTCACGTATCTTTGGGACAATTTCGTAAGGTCTTCAATGGATTCATTTCATTGTTCTTATAAACAATATTCATCAACTCCTGCGATGGAGTAAAAATATACACGATACATTTTTTTCTTTTCTTTCTTTGTCTTTTGATATGACCTTATGTTTAGAGGTACAGCAAATACATCAAAGGAGGGATCTCCTCACCTTTTTAATACAATACTTGTAGGATGTTCGGGAATGATTTCAACATCTTTTAACTCTATTTGTTACGAACCTTTATCTTTTAACAATCCAAGCATTTGTTGAGCAAGCAGTCATATTGATTTAATAATTTGAGAAGAAATATCAAGATTGAGTGACTTAGTAATCTCCTTAGTTATTTCTTTTCCTTTTCTCTTTATCTATGCTATGCTTGGTGCTTTTGTCATCGATCCATCCTTTTGATTATGCACCTCATCATTGATATTTGTGCATTTGTACGGCCATTTTGGCAGTATTTCCCTTTGAGAATCGGGTTTGTCAATAGTGACCACTTTTTGAGAATGTACAATCGGGCAGTTGTGGCCCAGGTGTGCTGATGATTTCTTCTGGTAGATGTTTCTACTGGCGTTTGTGGATATTGCCTTCTTGTCTCTGATTTTGGATTTGAGTTCTCGAGTGGTCGAGAGGTTACTCTCAACAATCTACGGCTTCTAAATAAGAAAAATTTATTTATTTCTATCTTTGTTGAAATGTAGACTTGATCAAGTCAAAAATGCGGGGAAAATTATCTAATGAAATAAACAAATCATCGAACATATCTGGTTCATGCTCAAAACGAGCAATTGAGCGAAAGCGGTGACATCAAATGCTATCTTTTTTGGATCATATTGTCTTCCGGGAATGGTTGCAAATTTACAACCTCTTATCTTGAAGACTTCCTTTTCTGCATGCTTGAAATCATTTAAGTGAAATGACCACAATTGGTGGGAATTGAGGCCACATTTTCTTCTTCTTGTTGTTCAAAGACACGGATATGCAATGATTGTCAATTGATAAGAAACTTCTTGGCGAGAATTTTATGCCGGAACAAAAGCGGAAAAGAACATGCGGCTCCACTATACTACCAAAAACCCTGATGTAAGTAAATTTTTCCTCCCCAAACCAATCTCCGATTGCGAACGAATTCGGCTTTAGCTTTATCGAAATCCTAGGAGGAAGCGATTAAAAATGGTTTGGAAAACGGGAATGAGGAAACCATGACGGATTCTATATACATTAGCTTGGAAATGAATCTTCCCAGTCAATTTATGATAAATATGGATTGGAAGGGGGTTATTGGAGTCATTTCCACATCAAATAGGGAAATTCGGATTTGAAACAAATAGCATCAAGAATATAGGCACAAAAGAAAAAGGGGTAGAATTTCTGACATCTTTGCTAATGCGTATTCAAGGATCCTGGCCATTCTATCGAAAGAATAACGACCCATCCATAATGTCGGAATTCATAATTGCTAGGATTAATGGGACCATTTGTATAGAAAACCTAGGCTGAATTATTGTGCCAAATAACCTACACATCATAAGCTGTTTGCATAGCAATATGAAGCGAAGAGAATCTCTGAGAATACATACGGATGCTTCATTTGCCAGTGCTTCTCTCGGTTTTTCCTCCAATTTCGAGTAAATTCGGATTGGACTTTGTTATCATCGACAAATTCTTTGATAAATTCCTTGTTATACACCTTCGTAGATGCGGAAAGTGGTACATTGCTTTCAAGTCTTCTTCTTTAAACGGCGAAAGGCACTCCGGATCTTTAAGTAAACATTCTATCTTGTATACTACCTTGTCGATAACCCATCGGACTACATCATAGTAAGGCATGATGCTTGCTGCGCATTTGCAATTCGATGTAGAAATGAATTTGCAAGTGTTCTTTCATTGATATCGAGTCGAGAATGTCAGAGGCTATCCTCGATGGGCCCGATGCCTTCTCCCTTGTGACCTTGGGGTCTTCTTTTCCAATAGGTTGTAGGCGTAATCCATATATTTTCTACTATGGTCTTGTAACGGTCACATCACAATGAACTAGCCTTGGCTTTATGGGCTTTTCTTTTGAGACCGTAGGAGTTTCGGCAAGCTTCATGGTAGAGCGGTTGTTTTCTTCTTCCTCTTTGACATTTCGTCTGCTACGGCTTCCCTTTGTACGTGAATGAAAAAGCTTGTTGTTCTTTGGCTGCGACAATAAACTCTCGGTCGTGATCAACAAGCCACTCAAACGGAATGATTTATGTGAATTTATGGTTTTCATTCATTTGTTTCGTATATTTAGTAAATGCTCCTTTTGGGTCACACTTAAGTATTTAAAACCAAATCACAAACCATATTCATTTGATTCGTTATTGAATGCCTTCGTACCAATAAAGATTTGAAGCTTGTGATATGTTAATATATTCAACAAAAATCTTCGTATGCAAAATAGATGAATCGCATCGAGTTTCAAATGGCAAATGAGTATCACAATACGTTTATCCCGATTGATCGATTGCGATTGCGGATCTTTCCGATCTCTAATGGTGGGGTCTACCATATTTTTTAAACAAATGTTCGATTTTATTTTAAAGGCGTTTATTATCAAATGCACATCGGATCGGGAAATTTCGAATAAGCGTAAAGAGTTTCTTAAGTTGATAAGATTAATCGATTGCGATTGACCGCATCGCATCGGAAGTTATGTTAAGCTGTTTTAAACTCTTAGCGATTTAAAATTTTCGATTGGACTAACTGTCCTTGTCGGAAGATTTGAAATGGGCATATGAAATTTCTTTCAGGGTTATCTCAGTTCTCCCTGGGTGCGATTGAACTTTTAACTTTGATTTGTTTTTTATGATAAGGCCTTGTATATTAGATCGGACCATAGGATTTTGAATGTTGAATATGAAATTTTTCAAAACAATGAATTTTATTTCTAAATGTTTTATTTCTAAAAGAAAGGGACCCTTTATTTCTAAATTTTATTTCTAAAATTTAAGAAAAAGGAGGAACATTGTATAGTACAACAATTGGCGATTCACTTGAAAGAACCGGTTATCTCTGAAAAATAGAATGAATACTATATCTTAAGTAAGTAAAGATTTTTAAAGGTAAATAAAAATTATCTAGGATAATCAAAAATAAAATCTAACTTATGAAAAAGAATAAAAATTGTCTCCGATCTCTTTCTAGTTTCTTGAGAATAAAAACATTTTGAGTTGTCTTAAGCTTTGATTGGTATTAATAATGAAGTAAGTGGATTTCTTCCAAGCTTGGTTTTGATAATATACTCTATTGTCATAGGCATTGCCCCTCTTTGCTGCCCATGAAAGCGTTCATAGTCTCGACGGGGTTACCTTTTAACCATTAATATTCATTGTCCCATTCAACTAAGATTATGACTTTTTAAAAGATAAATTCATAAGATATGTTATCTCATGTTTTTGTCTTTTATTTATTTTATTTCTTTTTAAGAGTCATTGTTCTGGTTTGGTAGCCGATTTGGTAAACGATGCCATTAAATGGTGCAAATTAAAATGAACAAGTGAAAACCATTGATGAGACCCCTTGTCTTATATTAATAAGCCATTACTGTTTTGATAGGCGGTATTGGTAATGTCGGTTTATTATTTCTTATGAATATAGTAGGAAGTCGGCTCATGATGAGACCTCTTATCTCTTAAAAATGTTTTCAATAATTTCTTAGAATTATATTCTAAAAAATCACAACCTAAATGAATGGGGTGAACTAGTCTTATCCTTAAGAATCAATGGATGACAATTTTATGAGTTTTTGAGTACCAAGACTTGAATAATCTTTACTTTTATAGATAACTTCTACTTAATAAACTTGTAATGATTTACATTTTCCTCGAGTTTTTCCAAAAAGATTATGCAAATAATTGGTATAATCTTTCAGAAGTTTAACATCTTATTTTAAAACTATCAAAAGAATATAATCATTTCTCTAAAAATTCTTATTTACACTAAAATAAATATTTATAATATTTTTCTTAAAATTTTTCTATCAAGTAAGCAGTCAATTAGAGACTTATTAACAACCTTTATTTATAAAAACGATAAAAGACTTTGCAAAAAGGAATACTGTACAATTTAAGAAGGGGTTACCTCCTTATGAAGAATTTCTTTAAGATAAGCCCATTTGTAGAGATTCTCTCTTACACCAGTAGATCTTGGAGCATGAATGTATTTGAGCCTATCTTTTCAACGATACTAGAAATGGTCCAAGCCACATCTTTTGAAATTTGGTATGTTTACCTTTTTCTTTATGTGCCTTATCCCATTTTAGAACAAGATCACCAATTGACAAAATTTTTGAGGCGGTCAGAACTTGCATCAAAGAAAGATTTCACAAGTTGTTGATGTTTTTCATGAACAATTCTAGCTTTATCTCTCTCTTCTTCTAGTTTAAGGATTTGATCATACCTCAATTGAACGGATGAAGAAGGATTTTTTTTTTTTCTTCAATAAATTGTACCGGAGCTAATGATGGAAGAGTTAAATTTGATGGTAGCATCCTGACTTCTTTTCCATAAAACTAAATTAAAAGGTGAAGTTCCGATTGAAGCTTTCTCACCTTAATACGATCAACCCATAGTGCAAAGATTAAAGATTTATGCCAATTCTTTGATTTTGATCGATAGTCCTTTTAATAATCTTGATGAGATTTTTATTAGTGGATTGACTAATCCATTACCTTGTGGGTAATAATTTGCGAATATTTGAGTTTAAAACCTCTTTTAAGCACATAAATTCTATTAAACATTTCTACGAGAAATAAGATGCATTATCAAAGACAAGATCTTGAGACACACCAAACCTGGTTATGATAAATTGATCTATAAATCAATAATTGCATCGAAATTGGCTACCTTCAAAGGGATTACCTCTGCCCATTTTGTAAATAATCGGTTGCGAGTAGAATGTACTTGTCTTTGCTTGGAAGAATGAGGTACTATCTCACCAATAATGTCAAGTCCCCATTGTTCAAATGGTTGCTCAATATTTCTGCGGTTGCAAAGGAAAAGGCTGGTTTCCTTTGTCTTCCTTGCGGTTAGCGGTCCACGCACTTTCTTACATATTCATGCGTATCTTCAAAAAAGGGTAGGCCAATAATAGCCACCACGAATTATTTTGTGGGTTGTGGTATCACCTCCAAAATGACCTCTTTCTTTGGTCCATCCTGCAACTCCACCAACAAAACCTTTTCGGCCCCTCGATCTTTTCTGAACATCTCAACAAAAAATTGAATCGTAATTTCTTCTAAATAACACATTATCGATGATCTCATATTTAACGACTTTTTTAATCTTAAAACACGTTTTCTTATAATCGAGATCGAAAGAGCATGCCCATTTTTTAAGTAATAGATGAGATCGAATCTTGAGACTCGAGTCAGTAACACTTATCTGATTTACTTGAATATCTTGATTTGAATGATGGTATGCTGGTATATTTATGATACAATACAATAATCTGCGAAACCTTGTCCTTTAACAATCTTCGTGGTTTAATATCAACATCATGTTCTTGTAGGGGCTGTTACCCGATTAGCTCGTTTTTCTCTACTTCTCTGCGAATTAATAATTGCCTCAACTGCTTTGAGAATGGGACAATGATTTTTTGTATGAGTTTTTAAGAGAAAAGGTCGAAATGCTTGATTGATTTGAACACGGCAAGAGCTTGTTTCAACATCGGAATAATCCGATTCGGCTCATATGATTTGAACTAAAGAATGAAATTGGTGCTTCAATTTTGATCATTAAGTTGTGTTAAAACGATTGCATAAGATGTCTCTGTGGCTAAAGTATACAAAATAAAATCTTTAGAAAAATCGGAGTACTTGAGTCTTTGGTGCATTAATGATTACTGTTTGATTAACTCAAAGGCTTCTTTTTCTTTATGCCCCCATTTGAATCTTTGAATTCTTCTTGATCATATTTTGCATAGGTAAAACAATTAAAGAAAAATCGGGAATGAATCTTTTTACAAAATTGATCTAATCGAGAAATGATTGCATGGATTTTTTGTTATGAGGTAAAGAAATATGATTTCTTTGCTACTGTCTGGATCAATGTATATACCATCTTTTGATACAACAAATCCTAAAAAGTTTTCCTTCATCCAAAGCAAAGAAAGATTTTTCGGATTTAATGAAATGCAAACCTTCTACATCTTTCAAATATTTGTTTTAGATCATGTAGATGATTGGATTTTGTTTTTTGAGAATGCGGTATATCATCGAGATAAACAACAATGATTTATTGATCGGACCTTTAAATGCTATGTCCATGGCTCTTTGGAAAGTTGCTCCTGCATTTATTAATCAAAAGGCATTTTTTGATAAGCATAAGTTCCCCATTTCTTTACGAAAGTTGTTTTCAATCTTGTCATCTGGATGAACCAAGACTTGATTATAGCTGAAAATCCATCGAGAAAGGACATAAGTTGAGAACTGACTACTTTTTGAAGTATCTGTCCATGGTTGGCAATGGGAAATTGTCTTTCAAACATGCCTTGTTTTAAATTCCTAAAATCCATCTGATTCTTATATCACCATTTTTCTTCCTTACAGTACCATATTGGAAACCCGGTGGAATGCACAGCGAGGAAAAATGATTTTGGCTTTTCAAAAGTTTATTAAGTTACGTTTGATTTGATCTTCAAGATTTGGATGAACTTTCCTTAGCCTGTTGAGCAGGTTTAATATCGGGAAGCATTGGAATTGTGTCTTTGAATAAACTGAAATATCATATGTTTTAAATCATCATAATTTCCAAGCGAAAACATTTTTTGTATTTGTTCAATAGTTTAATGAAGGCATCCTTTCCTCTGATGTTAAATTAAGTCCTAAATTAACATTTTGAGGTTTTGAATCAGAACCAAGATTCACTAATTCAAATTTAAAAGTAGAACTTTGAAGCTTGGTATTAGTGACTTTCTTGAATACGTATTTAATATCATACGAGTCCTCGATCTAACAACGAGATTTCGGAATGCAGGATTTTCATTACTTTTTGAAGAAATTTGTAAATCATGCTCTTCTTCGTCGATAATTTTGATCATCATATGATTTCTCTGAAGTCATGAAGTTGAATATCTTGATCATGGTAAAAAACTCTCAATTTGTAACATTGTCTGGGACGGATAGTGCAAAAGTAATTCTATTGAAAATCATCTGGGCTAAAATCTTGAAGGTATAGGTACGGAAGCAACATTGGCTAGCAAGTCTGGCTGCTGAATTTTGAGACCTAGGGATGGAAGAGAAATATTGAATGCGAAGAGTGTGTAGTGAGTTCTTGAACCAGGCGATTGATAATGTTTGAGATGATTTGAAAGGCAGTGAATTGTATTTCTCTTTGTTTGACAATAATTTTCAAGGAAATCGTAGGAATACTTTTAAATATTGCACTTTAAGGCCAATTTCTTTATACAAACCTTGGACCTAAGCTTCATATTCCATTTATTATTGTTTGTGCATTCAAATTATAACCTACGGGAGACGGCATTGTCTTTTCACCTTGCGGGCTAACCAAGATACACCACGCTCCTGAACCTTCGTTAGATTTAGAGCCGTCAAAATATAAAGACCAAAATAAAGAAGTATTAACAATATTATTTACGATTTCCCCGAGTATCACTAAAACATCTTGACCTATCGGTTTGTGAATAGTTTTTCAATCGTAGTGTTAAGCATTTCTTGAGAAAGGGGATGGTTGGGCGGTGAGATTTCCAAGTAATGACTACGATGAATAATTTCCCAAGATATTTGTTATTAAATGCAATTGGTTGATTTTCTGTTCAAAATGCGATTTGATGGTCATGTGTTTCTCTCGATTGATTTTTATTTGATTTGGCTTTCCTCATAAGGTAACCACATGTGAGACAATCGGTAGAAATATATCCGTGGAGCTTACCAGACCAATCTCTACTTAAAAATCAACCCATAAAATTCAGGTATATCGGCTATTAAGATATCAATTCGTTGAACTACTAGTGGATGCGTTTGCTAACTTTGATAGTTACGGAGTTAATCTCTCCTAAAGCACAAGGACCTTGCTTACTTGTCCTAGCTGTCTGATAATGTATGGAAGACTTTTGGGGTTCTATGTTCGATTTAGAACAAGCGGCAGCATTATATTGGATGATACTTACTGAGTCAATCAACGATTGTGTAGGTTTTATTTGTAGATCTCAAAAGTCAAAAGGAAGGGTGGAGTGTGAGAATTTGATCTATCCCCAATCGGGAGGCGGAATCGGTAGCTTCTATCATACCGGAAAGGTGGTTGACCGAGAATCATTTGCGGCTTGCTTGGGAAGAGGTGAACGGGAACGACATTCAATTCTTTAGAAGCAATTTCTGCGCGATGTTTTAATTTGCTAGTTCAAACATAGTAATGTTTGCCTTAGTTTTCTTCATATCATCAACAATATTGTAATCCATTGAATCGGATACTACTAATGTTTTGGATGTTGGAAGAGTATTTGAAGTTGAAGGTGGGTTTTGGGAAGCTGGTTGCGGGTGATTTCTTTGTAGGTACTTTTTCTTTTGTTGTAGCAGCACACACTCCGTTTCTTTGAAGTTGTACGAACGAGTTCGGAAGTACCTTTACTCTAAGCGAGAGGCAATTAAAGCTTCTTCATCATTATACGTATCGGAGTTGGGCTGATATGAAATCCACATGCCATGACATTGACAATTTCCTCTTCATTGTCAGTTGATGAGATTGTTTCCTCTTCTTCCTCTTCTTGATACGTTCTGCATAAGATACGATATTTGGTGGTTTTGATTCGGTTTTCTTATAATTCTTAAAGGGCCTCTTGGTTGAAGTTTCAGCTACTTGTTTCTTAATTTCAATCCATTTCATTTGACATAGTCTTGAGAACCTTTTGGAGGCCTTCCATATCATATGGATCTTTTGAGATTTTCTTCTTTGAGTCTTCTTTGAATGAAACTTTTTTGGTTTTTTCTTTTCTCAAGAAGTTTTACTTTCTTTTCTAGAGCATTAATACATTTTTCCACAATGAAGTGCTTCTTTCATGTTTTTTGACAAGTGTTGGTTTTGCGGCCACATGCAAAAATACTGTTATATTGGCGAGGTAGAGGCAGGTAATATACCACTCGCCACGATTTGTTCACTTGGTTTGGAAAATTTTTTCGTCGCGTACTTCGTTCAATTACTTTCGGTAGGTGTTTAACC